>CM046069.1:65683858-66141358 GCA_025215515.1 Schistosoma japonicum | reverse complement strand
ATCAATGATTTTGCATCGTGCATTTGCTGGTAATATTTTTGATTGTTACTTCAATTAATTAATCGAATATTTGACTTGTTATGACTATTCATTATTACAACTAAGGGGTTATGAAGATAGTTAACTGTCAATCCTGATATCTCGAATTGATCTAAATCAGACAACCATTGATCACCTGGAAACACTGGATAGATGTTTCGTCCTGGTATGAAACATTTCAGTAGTGCACATCCACGACCCCATCGGAAGCTCGAACTCAGGACCATCAGGCTCTACTAAATATCTTCACAACCCCCCCCCCCCAATCGTAACTAATATCAGCTCACTAATGACTAGCTTCTTGAGGTAATTCCTGGAGTTCTAGTGTGAAGAGGTTACCGGTATTGTTCAACCGTGTCGGGTGTGAGGCACCAACCCACCGATGACATAGATGAGGTTGCGTAAACGTATCATGAATTGACTGAATTCGAAATATCAACCGTTAGGGGCTGATGGTCCAATGGTAAAGCGTTCGCCATGGAGCCAGATGACTCTGAGCTCGACCTCCGGTGGGGTCATGGATGCGCACTGCTGAAGTGTCCCATACCAGGCGGAACAGCTGTCCAGTGCTTCCAGGGGATCAATCGTTGTCTAACTCGGATCAATTCGTGATTTCAGGATATTCATTATTAGATTTCTAGCGACTTCATGTGGCTATGTTATGCTTTAAATAGTAATATTCAGTAGTTAACACGATAACCTATTACAAAATATTATTTGTTACTGAGGTAGATGAAAGTTGATCACGTTTCATTTTTGGAATATAACGGTCAGGTTTTAGTAATCTAATTTCTGTGATCTTTGTGAATATTAGTAGAGTTGAGTTGAATTATTTATCAATTATTTTAGATGCATTTGTTATGTCCATTGCATGTTGCATGTTCATCAGATGACACACAATTAAATTGTGGAAGATATATTTTTCACAGTTTAGTTAACCAAGGAGTTTATGAATATATTCGTTGAAACATATGGATGCTTATCTTTTTGTCTATCCAGTGTACGTACTTTTCAAATAGTAGACAAGATTTATAGTTAAGGTGAATGGTTTTGGTTATACTG
Source organism: Schistosoma japonicum (assembly GCA_025215515.1). Classification (NCBI taxonomy): domain Eukaryota; kingdom Metazoa; phylum Platyhelminthes; class Trematoda; order Strigeidida; family Schistosomatidae; genus Schistosoma; species Schistosoma japonicum. The sequence goes on along the minus strand of CM046069.1, from coordinate 66,140,257 downwards.
AGTAATTTGAAGTGGATGGCTTAATTAGGATGCTTTTATTGTCATCCTGGACGACTTCATCTGTTTAAACTTCTGATAAAAGTAACCAGTGACCTCAATAGAGTAGCAGATTTTTTCTGTCTTACCTTCTCTTGCACAAGTGAACTAGTAATTATAATTGAAGGTGACATTAGTGATGAAGAGAAATTACTGAATTCAGTTAATTCATTGTCATCTAAAATTTTTATAGTTCTTGCTTTTCTAAAATTTATGAAATGCAACAAATGTAAGAAATAAATAAGTGTGCTTAATGTTCATGAAAGTGTTTACTGTTTCGTATTACTTCTTGCTTAAATTAACATTTAACGAATAAAACAACAAGTGGAATTCAGTTAGATGCTTCTTAACTATCTCTAAGTACTTATAATCAAGTCATTAAACAAAACGTTTTGTATATTATTCTACAGTGTGTTAATATCGACGGTAAACAATAACGTTTTTATGCAAGATGACTAATAGCAGGTAGTATGTAATTATAGGCTCGTTTTGTGTTAGATGATATTCTCTAGTAATTTGTACATGTAATTTTTAAGTAGTCGATGGTACTTGTAAAATTTTAAAGCGTAACATCCAGATTCACAGTTAGAGATGTTACAAGTAAGCTATTCGAATCACAACTAACCTACTGTAGAAATAAGATAATCACATTACTTACTAGAAGCCAATAATTGTCAAGATGGTCCATCGTGCTCACGTACATTTTTTTGATCTAGTGGAAATGTGACCACCAGTCTAAATGAACGGACGTCATATTCACTGCGTTTTGATGCAAGTGCCTTGGTTCAAGAGGAGATCAGCCGCTATTCGATGAACTCGATGACTACGTTTCTGACTATAAAAATGAAAGATCCATATTTTCACCAACATTTTCTAGTCACTTTACATTAGAATATATATCAGCAAATGTCAAGTCACCTGAGCTAATGACCAAAATACTAATAGAATTCGATTAACACTAAAAATTAAACAAATAATTATATCAATCATTACGTAAAGATCATTTAGTGTGCAATAAAGTTTGATAAATAGTCGTAGACTTTACTTTCTCTTATAACAATTTGTTTATTAGTCAGCTGGTCGATGAACTGGAAACAAAATGTTGAACTTCTTAATATCTAATCAATATTATTTTTGTTAAAGTGAATGTAGAATGAAGTACTGATATATTGTGAATGTCACTTATCACGATGTAAAGATTGATAATCTTAATTGAGAACAATACAGAAAACAAAACACAATCAACGATTGTTCTATACCCCTATGTCTGCCCTATTATTTCTAGTTTCCAAGTCAAATATGGGAATACATGACAATTGAAACAACCAGTCGGAGTCACACTTCTATTCCTAACATTCATTCGTATACATATAAAGTGTGACTGTGAAGTTAACCAGTTAGGAGAAAGCATGAATACAGAGAGAGAGAGAGGGTAACAATGATGGTGAAGTGAGGTAACGTGTGCACAGTCGATTAGTTGTAGTTGATGAATATGAAATGACACGGTAACAATTAATAGGTTAGATGTGAGGTGAGGGTGAGTGGAATGTACACGTGGTAAAAATGAGACATCTTGTATAAATGTAACAAGATTGTATGAAATAATCTTGTGGAAACAATTGTGGAAGTTAATCAGTGATGCCTATTGATTCATGTGACGTATCAAGTGCAGGCAATTTTACTAAATGTATTGATCAAGTGCAGTTGATTTGCCTATGGAAAATAATGATGTTTAACTTTTGGTGTGTATTTGTATGTTTTGGTAATTCATCGAGATTGATTGTAGCTAAAGATTCTAGATTATTTGGAAACCGAGGACCGCCGAATAGAAGTACTGTTTTATATTATTATTCACTAATTGTGTGTTTATACAACCTTAGACGATACCAAGACCAATGTATACAGAAACGGATGACACTAATAACGAAAGTTCTGAACAAAGATCTTTTCTCTAATTCCAAAGTAAGATGATTTACATAAAATCACATCAAGTTTACCGCTGACATTTTCGATGAATCAACGTGAAACTATTTATCACACTAGTTAAAGTCGTGTGAAAAATTAATATTATTCCTTTGATGTGGTTGAATTATGTAACCTGGATCGCTTAGATACACCGTTTTATCAGTGTCCTGTGTAATATTCCTATGGCTTACCTTACAAATAGCAGAAAGCACTTTGATCATCTCACACATGCAAAGTTAATTTGGTATTCAAGAGTTTTATTATATTCATGCATCATTTTGTATCTGTTTGCTTAGTTCGATTTCTTCTGATTGACCATTTCCGTATGAATGTTGATTTATTTATTGGTTACTAATTGATTTGAATTGTCATACTTCTAAATACTTAGTAACATTTATGAATGTCTCTGATCCAGAATTAAGACATTTTCCTAATCAATTTTATGACCATACTTGACTTTCTATATTTATAAACATGAAAGTATGTTATATCCATTTACCACTAGCCTGTTTAAATGTACACCCAAGTACAATAGACTGTTTCTCTTAGTTATTATAATTATTATGTTGAATTTGTCTTCTTTGGCTATTGAATCTTTCGGATTTAATCCCTGAGATTTTAGTAATATCAAAGAATTTTCGGAAGCATGGTAGTGAAACAGTTATCAATTCATAGTTTTATTTATCAAATCCTACGGTAAAGTCAGTTAATCGTATTTGAATTGAGGTGGTTTGTAGAGACCGACTTGTAGTTGATTGAATTTGACACAGATTGACGTTAGTAGGGTACCATTGAAAATCAGAGAGCACTAGACGACTGTTCCGTCCTAGTTTGGGACTCCTTAACAGTGAACACTCTAGAATCAACCTCAGGAACTTCAGGTTAGCAAACGACTAACGTAGTGAGCCACTGAAACACGATTGGCGAAGTTCAGGCTTGTGGAAAGTGAGACGGTTGTCAACGATGACAACATGTGATCGTCGCGCTATATAACGATTTGATGGAAGTGGGAATTCTACTATCGGGTACCGGCCCAGAGAGTTAGGCATTCGTAAACCTGCAGCCCCTGCAGCGGAATCTAGGGCGTGTACTGTTAGGGAGTCAACGGATAGAAATAAAGTTATGAAACAATTATTAATTTCTATTAATTACTTTTTGTTTCCAATCTTTTTTATGTTCAACTGTTAGCTACATGTATATGGAATAATTATATCTTCTTAATCGGTGGCCGTAACAATACAGAACCATCAAATTTAATACAGACTTACAATTTAAAAACAAATGAATGGGCTGTCCTACCACAAACTTTACCATGTTCCGTTTCGAATTGTTGTGCTGTAACTACAAATTTATTGTAAATACAAAGTGTATTTTGTGTAAATAATAATAATTGTTAGACATTTACCAAGGTTCTTAAGACGAACATCGAACTTATCATTTTTGTGTTGAAGTATGTAAACAGAAAATGAAATTGAACTTTGTATGTGTCTACGGCATATAAAGTAAACTTTCCTTGTAAAATAAGAAGTTGAGATGATGGATCTGAGTGAGTTAAACAACCTATGAAAGCCAGAAGGAAATGGTTAAGATATTTTAACCTAGTTCAAGACTTCACAGAAGAATACATTTGTTACCTCACCAAGGAATCGAACCGATTACCATCAGGTTACTCGATAAATATTTTGACTATAAGACAGATGATTCGTTATCCAACCGTTGATAGTTTTAACTTCATAAAATAACTTAATTATCAATATTGTGAAATCTACTACCACAGTTTGTAGGAGTTTACTTTTATTTTATTGAGGTGTTGTATAGTGAAGTGAAGCAAAGAAGCTGTGTTTTAATTCCTATTATACATATAATTGACTAACAGAGTCATCAATAATTGAGATTAATGCCGTAATTTAATCACTGATGCCTAGCAGATAGCCGAAGAACATGAAGTATCTTTCTATGCTGGATATTCGTTATCTGTTGAATTGTTACAAAATGATTAATATCTGCACCATAATCAATAATGATAATCTACTGTTTAATTATTTGATTACCTTACATTAGATATGACTGCCTTTATGAGTTGCAAATCCTTATTTGGGATTCGATGGATCTATCTGTTGAAATGTTTAAGATTTTTCCACTTCTTCTTCATTGGATGTCTTTGTCATTATTTTGACTTCAGTTATATTTATGTTGACAAAGGGTTTGAATTATTTAACAGATGATTGTGCATATCATTCAACAGAATTTATTAAGCATCATTGCTGTTGAACTATAATGACCGAAATTTAAGCTCAAAGATGTAAAAGATAACTTAGTGGCATTTATTTTATGTAGTTCAATGGTTTGTATCTGGCTGGAAGGTACTTTGCATTTCGAGGAGTGAAAAGCCATAGGAGTAGGAAAATCTGGAAGAAAGAAGAGAGTGAGTCGATAACTTAGTCAATAAATCAGGTACTCTTGAACTTAATGATTAAAGCAATCCACCAAAGTATGAAATACTACAAGCGTAAAACAATGAGAATATGGTTATCAAAACCGGTAATCGGTATTAAGTTTAAATTCGTCACACATAGTATGGATTCGACAAAGTTACTCCCTTGTAACGCTAATGATGAGTAGAACTGGTAAACTTCTCATTACATTAAAATGATGAAGTGTTGCACTAAATTCTTGTAAGGTTTACATCAATTATTGAGTGGCTTACACATCATCGGATCAAAACGTCTATTCAGCACACAATTGTCCTTAAATTTTGCTAAAATTTTACCCACCTCGATAACGCATACATATAAGATTAGCAATCTATTCAATAGATAACGCTTAGTTTTACCATTTGATGCTTTCACAATGCGCTTAAATATGCATATGATTACACTATTAATCATTATAAAGATTAATACATTTGATAACAGATGTAAGTTTCGATAGTTCATTTGTTTAGCCTAGTTTCATGTCATTTATCCTTTAGCATAGTTTCAGATGATTGTGAACGGAATGAAAGAAGGTTTCTCTCATTTAGTTTCTGTGCTTGATAGTTATGGATCACTGACAGACATCTCCCCCTTATGCAGTAAACTAGGTGTATAAAGATGTAAAAATAATTGAATAATTAGAAAATTAGTATGAGGTACTGCTTATAGTCATTAGAAATGTATGATTTATCCTCTTGAATGGGTCCGATGATGTTACTTGGACCACATCAACCTGTAAAAGATTTCAATGTTTAAGTAACCTTAAGAACCGAAAGGTTCATCAACAGCTTAATTCATTATATTGTACTACTAACTTTCATGTATTTACTCTAATGTGACTATCTGTAATAAACTAAATTAATTGTCCTGGAGGATGCTTAAAAAATGTTAGGTCACTAAACTTCTTTTAGTCATATGGTCTAACTTAGTACAAATAAAATGATCTCAAGCCCATATACTTACTTACTTACGTCTGTTACCCCTCTCGGAGGAGCATAGGCCGCTCACTAGTATTCTCCATTCAACTTTGTCCTCAGCAATCCTTTCCAGCTGTCTCCAGTTACTATTCATCCTTTTTATGTCTGCTTCCAGTTCTCGACGCAGGGTGTTCTTTGGCCTTCCTCTTTTTCGTTGTCCAACAGGATTCTAAGTTAGTGCTTGTCGCGTGATACAGTCTGATGATTTGCTCAATGTATGTCCTATCCATTTCCAACGTCGTTTCCTGATTTCCTCTTTAGCTGAAAGTTGGTTTGTTCTCGTTCATAGTAGGCTGTTGCTGATGGTTTCCGGCCAACTCAAGCCCATATGTGATTTCATAATTAATTTCTGGGTGCACTCTGAAATATTTTCATCCTTTTGGAATGAGAGTAAACATTATACTTCTCTGCTCTTAGTGTACTTTAATACGGTTATTAAAATTTCAATTGAAAATTAGACGGTGAGACGGGTCAAAAAGATGCACTTAGAAGTTTTACGTAAAACTTCAGCTTCTCATTTGTAATCATCATCATCATCATCATCATCATCATCATCATCATGATTCTCATTAACCACAGTGTGGTAGCTTTCTCAAAATATCTTCTTTTATAAGATGAATATTGGGTTGAGTTCACTACTTATTGTTGTATGTTCATCTAACATTTGCATAAAATTTGCTAATTTTGCAATATCAAGTGCTTAAACTTTTTCTTGAAGTTGAAGGTTGTAAACATTATACAGATAATAAATAGAAGGAATTGCGAATTGTTAATTCAACACACTACTATTAACCTACTCATTACAAAGTTTCGTGACGGGAAGGAAGTGTAATTTAATTTCCCATAGATGCAGATCATTTAAATCTTACTTAACACTCCTTTCTTGAATGAAAAAAAGCACGTTAATACATTAAAAGCTTTTTTATTGCTTAAATAAGGGATAGATGGGATATAATACTTAAATATAATACCCAATAAAGTTTTTCTTAGATAATTCCTGTTGTAACATAAAAGTCTATAAATGTCACAGACTGACATTAGTTGAAAACCAAGCACGACTCCATTACTAGCCACAATTCATATGTTTATATACAACCTGTGACAAAATGCTAACTTGGGGCATTCCACTCACTGTACACATATGGCGACAGACACTAATCACTTAAAGTTCTGAATCGCAAACGTTTACTAGAACATCTATAAATTTTATGTTAAAAAAAGTTCTAAAAATGTTACACTGTAACGTATGAAATATTGCTTAAAAAATTATCAGTGTTAAAGGTTTGTCTAAGTAAATAATTCCTCAAAATAAATAGTTGTATAGGATTGCATTATTGATGCGGACCATGTTTGTTTTAATGAACATAATTAACTGTCGGCCTTCAGTTAAGTATTACTAACAGATAATGACACGACTCACAGTAGATAGCATTTCCTCCCAAAGTTAACTTTCAAATACCTTGAAATTCCATTCAATGTTTGTTTTGATCGATGAAGGTGATATTGTTTACTTTGTGTAGGTGATTTTGAAATATTATCTGAGAATGTTGTTGCTAATGTAGGAAATATTCGAAGATGTCATGAAGTAGAATGTCATCTAAAATATCATATTGTTCGATAGTTAATAGGAACAATGTGTCTATCATATTTAAGCGTGGAATTAAATTGTAATATTCATTTGTATTGTTGAAATTCTAAGTCGTTTCATTTGATATTACTAACTCATTTACTTATAAAATTACTAATTGACAGCGTTTGAATACAGCATAACTCAATGATAAGCTTATCATGTTAATCTTATGAATTCGCTACGTATTTACTGGGTTTTCATCCAAAGCTTGTAAAATTCAATTCAATAAAAATTTCCGGAACGAAATCTTACCAGTCTGATGTTGTGAAGCATCCTAGAATCTTAATGATGATAATATTGTTATGAATTTAGATGTATAAAGAATGATATAAAGCTTACAATATCGTAAAATACATGGTATATAATAAAGTTACGATAGTGATCTGAAATTAAGGTGGATTAATTATCAAACATAGATTGAATATTCTACTTCTATTTGAGTAATACGATTACGTAACCTTAAAGAATTGTGAAGGCTTCAAAATTTAATCACCAGCTCAAAAGATTATTAACACATCCATAATGCCTTAATGAGTTAGCAAACATATCAGGTACAACAATATAACAGCTGTGATTTCAAAAGAAATGTGACTTGTAATAGTTTGTGAACACGACATCAATTAAGCTAAATAATACTATTTACATGGATTACTTAGCGAGTAGTCAAGTTAGTCATGTTTTCACTTAATTCTTATTGCTGATCACATTCTATCAATCATATTGTAATGTAATTAGATCTAGTTAAAGTAACACGATATGGTGTGTTTTACACTTTGGTAATTGATCGTTGAAAGTTACGTGGAGTTGGGCAGTATCGGTTTACTCAGGATTTTACATACTGTTTACTGATGGATACCAATAAACTTTAAACCTTGATCATTTAGTGTTTCCTACTGATTCTTTTCAATCATGCAATATGATTAAGACAATAAACGGACACACTTAATAAAATAACACTATTCTTTTAAAAATTCATAGGTTGAGAGCTTATGCTTAACATTTATCGCTTTACTGATATAATGTGATAGTATTCCATAAAATTTCATCCGTCTTGTCATCAACTGTTAAGTAGTTTGGTTGAATGGATTCGTAACAGCTTGATGTTGGTAGAATGGCAATGGAAATCAGGGAGCTCTGAACAGCTGTTTCATTCTTTTCAGTGAATTCATTTTCATAGGTATACAACCGTATATATATATATATATATATATATATATATATATATATATACAAGTTCCCAGCGAAACCTGAAGTTCCTGGGTTTGGTTTACTGATGGAATTAAGGATATAGAATGTTGGGGAGTACCATACTAAGACAAAACAGCTGTTTAGTGTTTACTGGTTATCAGTGGTATTCAGTCGAGATACATTCATGACATGTACCAATTCATACATACATGTTCGTTAAACATTTGGTAGACAGTGGTGTAAAATTTACCCATGTAATTTTAAAATAGACAAATAAATACCAACTGTATTGATGACAGATATGCGATTATTAAAATGTTATTAAGTTAAAATGAAAGAGAGGTATGAATGGAAATCAAGAATTTTGGGTAGAAACAACCTTATGAATAGTAATTGTAATATTGTGTATGTGTACTAAGTTGATCAGTCTTGGCAACTTATCTTTTAAGTTGATACATATAAAAGGATGTCTGTAGTGGCCTGTTTGTAGATGCACTGAATTAAATATCTTTTAAATTGATCACATCACAACTAGTCAAAGTTTTAAGAAACATGTGGTTATATTTTATCCCTTATACCAATGTTTATTTGGTTGTACAGCTATAAAAATGAATTCGTTGAAAGGGACTCCTATGAATAAATCTCTTTTATAAATTATTGTCTCATAATATTATCTCATTGAATTTTCAATGAGTTATACTGTCATACCACTGAACGCCAATCTAGTGGTTCTAATAAGTGAGTGCTTACTGTTGAAACTAAAGACCTTAGGATTAATCTTTGAAGTGGTGATGAGTGAGAAATTTCATGGAGTCATACACTTAGGATGAGAAGACTGATCAATGCTTTCCTGCTTCCAATAATAATAGATTATAAATGCAACCTAAAATTTGAACCAGTGTTAATGAAATATATTCAAAAGAAATAATTACGTAACCAGTAGGAAAAGTGATCTCTCTTCGGAATAATGAATAGTTATTTTGAAAGAGGAAGACTAAGCATAAAGTTAGAAAGATTCCTAAGCCCTAATTAAACCACTAAACACACTTAAAACACCGCTGTTTATAATGAAGACTGTTGAATTTACTGGTCCATATTATTATTAAAAGTACTAGTATCATCCATAACACTTTCCATATTTGGTTCTACGGTGGACATTTTCTAAACCTGATTGTTTCCTAGCCGAACTAATTCATTTATGTTACTCTATTAGAATCCTCCTTCGGAATAATCTATTCAGGGGAACGAGACTAGTTTAAATAGATTATTAATGAATAAGCTATGTACTGTAGAGGGTTTAGAGATTCACATTTTCAAACAAGACCTGTGTGTACAAGAGCACTACATTCAATCCCTTGCTCTATTATGACCCTAAAACTTTTCTATTTCTCAATAACTAGTAATTTTTTTACTTTATTATCTTTAAATTCTTCATGATTACTGTAAATTAGCTACGACAACAACAACAACAATTATGGCTTTTCATACTCAGTCATGTGTCATCTCTTTCACTAACAAGTCGCTTATTATGCGACTTCATGTTTGTAATTTGTTATTTCTAAATAACTTCGTTAATTCCATTATTTCTTCATAATTTTGTAAAGCTGTTTATGTATAAAAAATAAAGTTAGGCTAGACAAAAGTAATGTTGACAAAGTTGTATATCCTGTACTATAATTTTACCCTTCTAGTTCATTTGTTTCTGATGCTATGGTAAAATTGGATGCAGACCATGTATGTGTGGACTCACATATGATCCATATATAAGGGTAGCTGAACACATACCCTAAGCGTAAATTTGACATCACGAATTAGTGTGAGTTAGACAAGCAATGACCACCAGGAAGCACTGGACAGCCGTTTTGTTCTAGTATCAGACTATTCATGAGTGCACATACGTGACCTCATTAAGGATCAAACCCAGGACCTTCTAGCTCCGCGCCAGATGCTTTACCATTCGATCACTGAGTCGGCTCCTAACAGTTGATATTTTTAATTCAGTTCACTACTTTCTGGTGATCAATGGTAATTTAATCCAGACGAATTCGTGATATCAAATTAACAATTAACAGACTCCACAACACTCAAATGCATGCCAAAATGGCTCCGGAAATAAATGAACTCTAAGGTAAAAATTAAAGTACAGAATAAACAATCCCGGGCCACAAAATTAATGTCAAATTATCTTCTGTGGTGTTGTATAATAGTGCCTTAGGAAGTATGCTATGATTTGTTGAGGCCTCAACTATACGGAGGTTCAAACCCCTTCGCCTTGTGTATTGAAAAACAATTTATACTTTCACGAAATCTACCTTGGTAGAGCATGATTCATATTGCCCTCCTTATTATCTTTGTCTTCTTATACTTTAATCTGCCTAGTTAACCTTTCATTTTTTAGATATAAATGTCTTGGCAAATGTATGTTTAATCAACTTGTTCGAACCTCTTCATAGTTGTTATTTCAAAGCAATTTTTATCATGACACCAATTTATGATAATTTCGACTGATTCGTTTTGTGACTTAACCCATTACTATGTTTCATGACAAGCTGTTTTTATACAAAAATTAACTATAAATTATAATTGGACACGTTTAATAAGTAGTTCCTTTGAAAAGAAAATCTTCTTCACTGAACACATACATTTCTTCTCTTAATAACATAATCCGATTATTACTGTTATTAACTGTTTGTCTGCTTCAAGCATAAAGAAACTAGTTATTAACGGGTTTCGAATTTATACATAATGAAATGATGAGGCACTAAATAGAACTAGTCAATAAATCAATTCATTAGTGAATAATAGAATGAAAGAAGACAATTATTATGTAATTGTCTCTCTGATTCACTTACACTTTTCATCATTACTTAGTCTATTATTTATTGTTTTAACAGACAGATTATTTTATATTTGTAATGTATAATAATAAATTCAATGAAATAATCCCTTCAATTAGGTTAATCTATACATTTAGATATGAAATTATATTCATATGAATAAGAATGAAACAGATAACTTCATGCTAGTTGATGAAGACAATGTTAAGTTAATGGTTCTGCATGAGAAACAATCAGTACATTGTATGCATATACATACATATTTAAAGTGATGGATTAATACTTATAATGCTCAAGTGCTTCTAAACTTCAAACAGTATGTTCATATGTTCTAAACTTATTCTACTTATTTCTGGATGAGAAGCCGGGTAATTTATACTGCTAGCCTGTATATCGAGTGTTTTTTGAAGTAACGTACAGTAAATTATCCTTAGTAATTATGTCGTGAATAAAATATGTAACTGGGTGTTGTGGGGATTGTTTATATCATGAAATGATATAAATTAAAAAAGCATTAACCATCACGAAGTACTAGACAGCCATTTTGCCCTAGTTTGCGATTCATCAGCAGTATGCATCCTCAATCTCCCCAGGGACCAAAACCATGACCTTCTGGCTTCGCGGTTTACACTTTACCATTAGACTATCGTCCCGGATCTCAGAAGTTGCTTTTTTAAACTCATTCATTTAGTAATATTTTTACACGACGTCATCCCTTACTAAAGAGTTCCATACTGAGACAAAACAGCTGTCCAGCACTTTCTAGTGATCACTGGTTGTCCAATTCAGATTAATTAGTGATATCAAATTAATAAGATACATGTATACATTTATTCAGAAAAGGGAGAAGTTGAAAATATCACAATGAGGATTTTATAGGATCTGGTGTAATCTGAGAGATGCAAACTAATATGGAACTGTGAATTCTTATTTACTAAATATATGCTATTGAATCAGTCAGTCAGTTACAACGTAGAATTTGGTACATGCGTACATCAGTTCAAGTCGTCATGCCTCAATAAGCTGATAGAGATTAAATTGTTGGACCAAATCCCAGAGTAGGGGAGGTAGTAACAGAGTAAGTACTAATGGAAAGGCGTAGAGATCAGAGATAGATTTGAGATAAAAGTGATTCAGTAAAGAGAAAATTATGAGATGCTTAAAGACTAGAATTTGGAGGAAGACAAGGAGTGGATGCACTTGCGCCATTGCAATCGATTTTGAGCCATATCACCTAAGGTCTCTAACCATTTGTTACGATCATCGTGTGGGCCCCAACCAGGTAGTCTGCATCTATTAACATGGCTCAGCCCAATTGTCAATGACTTCATGGATTGGTGCCATATTTTCGTTTGGCCGCCTCTAGCTTTCTTCCAGCCTACTCCTACGACAGAAAACATTGATTGTTTCGGTAGACGGTGGTCAGGCATACATAACACATGTCCTAACCACCTCAGCCGGTGAAGATTGACTACTTCATCGATCGACTTACCTCATTTACCTAGTACTCTATTCCTAACCCACGCATTGCTATTGAATAGATATTCATAATAATATTAACCGTTGCTAATCACGTCTATATTACCACAAAAACATAAGTAGACTAATGAGCAAGAAAATGTTTTTCTGAATCATTACTTTGATGAGAAAAACATGATCTTCTATACTGAGATAATGTAAATGTCTTCTACAGCTATTCGCATTGTTTAGTTTGAGAAATATTCTTTCAATGGACAAAACACGTTCTTTTGTACCTTAGACACTTAAATAACTTTACTCGTTTGTTTTTGACTCAATAAAAAATACTGTTGGTTTCTGTTTTTAACTTAAAACTATTGGAAATAGATTTATTATTATTAGTAAAACATAAAGCTTTCAGCGTCTTCTTAGACAACATAATCAGTCTAAACTTCATGTAGAAGTGTTTAGTAACTACTAAACACTTTGAATTTGATTGAATACTGTCAACACTTTTCATATCGTTTTCTGCCTAATTAATTTGATTTTCTTGTCCGCTGAACTGTTTCTAGACCGTACAGTTGTTCCTAACTTTCTGAACTGAATGATGAATTCGATCTACTTCAATATATTTATTAATTTTTAAGTCAGTAGGCTACCAAGTTTTAGACAGTATTATAATCTTCCATTTATTACTACTATCTGACATCTAAACACTTGTTTACAAACACTGATATAACCGGTGATATATTGTGGTATGTGTTGCATATCGTAAACAAGAAGAATGAAACTTTCGTAACTATTTACTGGAAGTTGTTTGTACTCATTACAGACTGCTTTTAATTGCGTACTATTAAAATTCACGTTGCATTCGACAGATATTATTGTCTTAATTTGAAACTCCTTAGCAGTGTGCACCAACGATCCCACCGTAGAATTGAGACCAAGACCTTCACCTTGGCTAACGCTTAACTATCTGCATCACCGGACCAACCGGCGTCCAATGGTATAGTTCTCATTCCCATTAATTTATCGAATAGCGTAATAATTATCCATTGTCATTGGAAGATTGCTTCATATACTTTTTTATTCTGTAACTTATTACAGCTTTATTTAATGTTATTTTTAATACTGTTGCATTAACAGTCTTTTGCTCCGATTAGATCAGGATTAAGAATTAGGCAGTCATAACACTGTTCAGTACTTGAGTGGGTGAGTGGGGACCAACTCACGTAAATAACTCTATTTCACAAGAGGTAATTGTTGTATCATGATGTACCAAGTCAATCGCTATGTATAGGATGATAGAATGTGATCTCGATAGTTACCAACACGTACCGGTACATGTCTACCTCCCCAAGCCGGAATGAAGAACACAAGATAACCAAGCCAACAACCAAATAGTCAGATTATATTTCATTCATCCATTTATATATACACAAAACCTGACCACACACCTTAACATTACGGAGAATAATATCTATACTGAACGGAAACAATAATGACTAAGAACTGAGGGTACAAGTAAATAATTAATCTATCATAGTTCCTGAATGACTAGTGATATGACAATAGTTTATGAGTCTAATGGGATGTCAAGGTGTCGGGAACATAATAATTATAGAAATAAAATAATCGATTTAAATATACTTAAATGAAATAGTCTTCAGAAAAACACTTCAGAAAGTTGGTTACTCTTCTTGAACCGCTCAATATAACAATAATAATATAAATGAGATAGCATAGCAAACTGTAAAGCTGGGAGACTTCGGTTCTAATCTTATTGAGACCATATTTGCATTAAATTACTTTCATCCATAACAGTTTCAATTCAATTAATTCATAGTTATGTACTGCAAAATACTATATGATTAGTGATACTACCTTAAAACTAATTTACATAAAACTGTGAATATTAATGAATATAAATAATAAAATATCTATACAGCTCCTAACAGTTAAACATATTTGATGGATACCTAGTAATGAAATACAAAAAGAATATTTCTTTTTTTCGATACTGTTTAACTGAATTTAACTTCACTTCAATGTTAATGTCCACTCTGAGATGAAAACCTAGTGACTTTCGCTTCAAACATCAGGTCGTTATCCACTAAACCATTGAGTTCAGATCACCACTTAATTGTCTAACCTGTTTGAAGATGTTAGTAATGAATTATACTTTCTTACTAATTACAGTCTTCAGAAAAAAACAACAAACGATAACTTTTAAGTTGGATTGTGACTGGCAAGTGGAATCCAGGAAGCGCGTTTCGTCCTATTTGGGACTCGTCGGTTGGATGTACCTGCATTCCAATGTTGATGTTTACAGTGGGATTCGAACTGAGTCTGTTTCGTGTCAAACACCACTGCGTTCACTACTAGACTACTTGTGAATAATCCATATATCAAGGCAATCCGCTCAAGATGCACATATAACAATAGAGACTGACCAGCTTCAAATCAATGGGAATATACAAATTCATCCTAAAAAACGATTACGTTAAGTGCTTATTCATCTTCTGTACTAATCACGATTCGATCTTTCTTAGTTAAAAAACAACTTGTATAATTTTGAACGAATCAGTCCATATAAACAATATTTCTTACCTGGTGTTATTTTTAAAACAAAATGTGTATTTACATTAACACCGTCCAGAATCTCCTTAGGGTTGCTGCCGGTCCCTAGCCCAGATAAAGGAGAAGGACTAGGCATGAGATTATTAACTCCATCCCTTAAAAACCAACTTTGCTATAAACGTGCCAACCAGAAAAAACATTTTAACCATTTTAAATCTGCCCTGGGAGTTGTAAAGTCTTCGATTCAAACAGTTATGGCACCTCATGTTAAAAGCCGAGTTTTTTCGGAAGTCATGAAGCTGATGCTCTTTCTGACAACCAGAGCAACCATTAATATAGGTATATAGAATGTCCGCACGATGTAGGAGACAGGAAATAGCAAACAACTAGCTAAAGAAAAAATGGAAAGATACAACCTGAGGATACTTGGAATAAGTGAAAACCCATTGATTACAAGGTGGACAGCAGAGATCATCCTCTAGAGAAGTGCTTTTATATTCCGGTCACGAAGAAGAAAACGCCTCACACACACAAGGAGTAGCACTAATGTTGTCCCAAGAAGCATGGAAAGCCCTTACAGGATGGAAACCTCATGGACCTAGGATCATCAAAGCATCTTCCAAGATGAAGAAGGAAGGGATTACAATGAATATCATTCAGTGCTATTCATCCAACAACGACAGCCACGAAGACGACAAAGAACACTTGTTTGAAAGGCTACAATCAACCATCAGCGAATGCTCAGCCTAGGACCTGACCATTCTGATGGGAGAATTCAACACGAATGTTGGAATGAGCAACACCAGATATGAAGACATCATAGGATGACATAGACTAGGAGAAATGAACGAAAATGGTGAGAGGTTTGCAAACCTATGTTCTTTCAACAAACGTATACACAAAACCAAGTAGGTTTCATCGGACTACATAACGAAGAACCAAATCGACCACATCTGCATCAATAAGAAGTCTAGAAGGACGATAGAAGACGTAAGAGCAGGAAGAGGAGCTGATATAACTTCAGATTATCATCTGGTGGTGGCTAAAATGAAATTGAAGCTGAAAAAGCACTGGAAAAGTGGTGTAGCAGTATTACAAGAGTTTAACACAGCTCTTCTGAATCCTAACTAACTAAACGAATTCAAAGTAGCTCTTATTAATAAGTTCCAGGCATTTTATGATCTACTAGAGGAAGATGAAGCTACTATGGAGGACAACTGGAAAGAGATTAAAGAAGCAATAACTTCAACATGTCAGGAGGTTTTAAGCCACTAGTAGCATTATTAAAAAGAGTGGATCTCAGTTGATAAAATTGATAAGATCAAAGAGAAGTGGAAGAAGAAGATAGTAATCAATAATAGCCAAACAAGAACACAAAAAGCCAAGGCACTGGCTGAATGTACAGAAACGAACAAGCAAGTAAAAAGAGGCATTAAAATGGACAAACGGAAATATGTAGAGGACCTAATAATTATATCTGAAAAAGCTGCAACGGAGGGAAATGTGAAATACCTATGGGACAAAGAAAAAGTAGACTGAAAAATGCAGTACACCGGAACAACCAATCAAAAACAAGGATTGCAAACTGATCGCTGACACCCGGGAACGGTGAGACAGGTGGGAAGAGCATTTTGAAGAACCATTGTATAGACCAGCCGCACTGAAGCAATCAGTAATCGCACCAGGACCTACGAATCTTTCTATTAATGTCGACCCACCGACAGTCGAAGAAATCAACATGGCCATCTGACAGATCAAGAGTAACAAATCAGTAGGGCCACACAACATACCAGCTAAGAGATGCACTGAAGTCCGATACAGAAGTAACTGTGAGGATACCCTGCTTTTTTTTCCGGGAGATTTGGAAGAAAGAGCAAGTGTCAACAGACTGAAGACAAGGGTACCTCATCACGATTTCATAAAAAGAAACCTAAGCAAGTGTGAGAACTACATAAACATCACTCTACTCTCAATATCAGGAAAAGTTTACAACCGAGTGTTAACAAATAAAGTGAAATATTCAACTTTGAGATTAACAAGCCAGATTCTGTAAGGATCGATCGTGTAATGGTTAAATCACCACACTACGGTTAATTGTTGAACAGTCAATTAAAACTTTTACATACCTGGGCAGCATCGCTGATAAGCACGGTGAATATAATGCAGATGGGAAGACATGGATTGACGGAACAATGGCAGTATTTCAATAATTAAATTTATCTAGAACTCACACTAGCTCTTAGCCAAAATCAAAGTCAGAATTTTTAATATAAATGTAAATACATATAGCTAAAACTTTAAGAACTACGAAAAGGATTCTTCAAAAGATACAGGTATTTATAAACAGCCGTTTGTGCGAGATACTTTGGCCAGACACCATCAGCAAAAACCTTCTGTGGCAGAAAACAAGCCAACCAAAATCCGTTTGAGAAAGTAATTAAGATAAGACACTAGAGGTTGATAGGATACACATTGAGGAAATCACCAAATCGCGTCAAAAGACAAGCACTCACTTGGAATCCTGAAGACCAATGGGAAAGAGGAAAACTAAAGAACACTGTATTGTGAATTGGAGGCAGACATGACAATAATGTACAGCACTTGAGAACAACTAGAAAGGAAAGCCCAAGATAGAGTAGGTTGGAGAATGATTATCGGCGGCCTACATTCCACGAGGAGTAACTGACTTTGATTGATTGACCAGTCGGTATACTTACATTGCTTCAAGATTATTTTAGCCAAAAAACTTCATATTTTTAGATGTGTTTTACCATTCTTAAAGTAAGAGAGATAATAACAAACAAAATTTTAGTAGAATTGAGCTGGTCATATGAAGATAGGTATTAAGTTTAGTTTTTTGTAACAGATTAACGTCGGTCAAGTGTCAATAAAAACCTGGTAGCACTAAAAGGCTGATTCATCGTAATGTGAGATTCCTCAACAGTAAGCTTCCTTGATTCTTCTCCCCCCTCCAAAGAAATTAAACCCAGGATACTGAGGTCACATGGCAAAACTAAGTTTAGTACTAATCTTAATAAAACCAAGTCATTTCAACTAGGATAACTAACTTCGTAGTGACTAACTTCAGTATGTTTCTAAAGTTCCAGTGAGAAGTGATTAAACACAGAATTGTTGAAAGTAAAAGAGTCATCTCTAATGCTGTTGATTGATTACTAAGCTACATAATAAATTAATAATGATACGATTAGACGCTGGCCCTCTTAGTGGTTCTGATTGTTAAACCTTCTCTATGAGATATGAAGAGTGTGGTTTAGATTACCTGACGGAATTGATAGTTTGCAATTCTGAAGATTCCCATACCAGGAGGAAAAAGTTATCAACTGCTTCTTACTTTTCACCGACAGTTAATCTGCATTGAATGCAAGCAACTGAATGAAAATTTCGTTTATTTTATTGATAAATATTTCCTGTTCACGTGATATTGTTTATCAAATTTAAAAGTATGCATATCTTTTTAATAAAGAAACAATGATTACACGATTGAGCAGTTTTAACTGTTTACATTTTCATTTTATTATTTTTAAAAGTTTAATAAAACAACTTAAATAATAAAAGTCATTTAGAAGACAGTATTCAAAATAAAATGGTATTTAGATAAAGAGACGTTAGTAACTGGAGAATATTAAACAGTTTTAAAAAAAACATAGTTGTTTATTTCTTCTCAGTGATTAACACTTCAAGTGAATGTAACTTATCAAATCTAGTATTTAATGGTATACAGGTTACTTTGTTACTATGACTATTTTTGTGGCGCCATTTGAAGGTATTAATATTGTTTACCTTCTTATGATTCTGTTTAATTGAAAATGAATTTTATTGATAACTAACAATGAGTTTGGGGAAATTTCTGCAATATTTTACAGTTATGCATGAATGATCGTGATTATTTTTATTTTCCATGTTTCAGTCCGCACCTTTAGCTAACGTATTGCTTTGGTTGTTGAAATAATATTGTTATATAGAGCTATTAAATGAGAATGACTAATTTTCAAACTATGTAATAGAAGACTATTTTTATTATATTAGCTATGTATAATGCGAGCCATTTATCCCTATCATCAGTATGTCACATGTGCCCTATCCTCCCGTTCAGCATATTTACTGTTAGTATACTGTTTCTCAATTACGAACTACAGTTGATTGACTGCGTACACGTTAACTTTGTTCACTATCATTGTCCTCTTTGTTTTGTATTAACGTTAAAATAATAATTAGTTAACTACGTGGTCTGGTTTTGATATATATATATATATATATATATATATATATATATAAATGCTTGGAAAATAATATGGTTTGTCTGGTTGATTTGTTGCCTTGTGTTCTTATTATTTTGGCTTGGGATTGAGTAGGCATCGAGCAGATGTGAAGTGACTAGCTAGGCACTTATTGGCATATGTCATTGCAACTTACTGCTGGCAAGGTTGCATCAACTAGTTGGTCATACGCACCAATCATAGCAAGCTTTTGTCGTCATGACAAATACCTACTGTTTACTGGATTAGGTCTCATACAGACGTAGAGAGGATGCCAATATAAACTCAAAATAGCTACCAGTCGCATAAAACTATGTAGTCTTTCCGGAGAAATTTTCGTTGTTGAAATCGTTGTTAACAGAATCGAAATAAATAATTTAGATAAAAATATTACAAACTAGCAAGCAAAACGGACTAGACACTTCTAATTTTCAAGAGACTATGTCACTTTCTTTTATTGACAGAGTTGTTTTCAGAAATGGACGGTCGGCGATTTATTTTATTCTGAATGATTATTTTGAGTAACTATGAACAATATGTCTATCAGCTAGATTAAGAAGTTAGGTATCCTTCGTTTTCAGTTTAACAGTTAAATGTATCAGTTTCTTATTAAAATATTGTACTAGTGTTTAGAACAGATATTTATCCAGAAACGATCCCATTAGAAGCAAAACATTAAGAACCAAAGACCACGAAAAGGACTATTTATTTGAACATGGAATTCCTTAGCAGATTGTACTTTTAACCTCACGTAGTATCAAATATAAGACTTTCAGGTCTCGTGTTGATAACACCCTTTTAGTATGACAATCAATCAGTACTATAGATGTCTTACTCCCGACATGAATAACATTCAACTAAAATCTAAGGAACGAATATAAAAGTAAGTCACTAGCAAGCTTTTTGTTATAGTTTAGTGTTTATTTAAATTTGCATTGAGTTTATAATAATCAAGAAATAGTGAATTTAGATTCTTAGTCACTAGTCGTTTTAGGTCAATATTCAATCAGAGCATAGCAACGGAAACAATCAAATTAGATTACTTCTCTCCTTTAATTTTCATAACAATCAAAGCATTTGACAAAAATGTGAACTGGTGACAGTGGTCAAAAGATTAAGTCAATAATAATACGATTTGGTTTAGATGATTTGTAATCTTGTGTTCTTCATACTCGAACCTGGTATTGAGTGGGCATCAGGCAGATGTGCAGGGACTAGCTAGACACACTGATTAGCGTTTGTCATTGTAACTTTATGTACACAACGTCACATCAACTTATTAATCATATGCACCAGTCATAATGGCTTCCTGATATCAGTACACTATTTATTAATATTTGTAATTATTGAGATAGATAATTCATCGCTTCTAGACTAAAAATAAATCATGCTACTGAGTTAAAAATGTTTCAGTCCTCAAATCTAAGAGTTTTTATCTTTATCTCCTACTTATATCATTCAAAGTGTAATAAGATGCCGAGTCAGTCAGTCTTCTGGTCATAAAATAAAATACTTAAAGAAATACTAAAGAATAATTAATAACTTGAAATCAGTTACTACACAGGTAATAATTAATATAAATGAATATTATGTTCATTCAATCTTTTTGTTTTTGACACAGTACCTATTCACTATAACACTAATCACTACTGATTACCTCTACAACAGTGAATACTTAGTGATATTCAAATATCACTTCCAGCCGAAGAGAAAATGAGGAAAACGACGTTGGAAATGGATAGGACATACATTGCGAAAATCATCAAACTGCATCACGAGACAAGCATTAGCTTGGAATCTTGTTGGGAAACGAGAAAGAGGAAGGCCAAAAAAACACTGCGTCGAGAGTTGGAAGCGGATATTAAAAGGATGAACAGAAACTGGAAACAGCTGGAAAGAATCGCTCAGGGCAGAGTTGAATGGAGAATACTGGTGAGCGGCCTATGCTCCTCCAGATGGGGTAACTGGCGTAAGTAAGTAAGTAGTGATATACAATCAATCAGTCTATAATTTAAATTTAATTGCTTATATGAATCAGAAATTTGATGAAGTAAACTTATTTTTTCATTCTTATTAACATGAGATTAAATAAGGAATCTGACAATAAAGTTATTTTCCTATTCAATAAAACAATAAAACACTTTGTAAGTAGAATGTATTTTGATCTTCCCTTTGTTTGATCATGGACTGAAATCAATCAGTTTCTGTTGTCATATGTATATCTTGAGCAGATTGCTTCGATATGTCGATAGCTAACAAGTATTATTTAAGTGGCTGGCAAGCAGAATCAACAGAAAGATCGAAAAACATCTTAAATACATATATATACCCGTTACTTAAGTTTGGTTGTCTGGACTTAGTAGCCTAGCGGTGGACGTGGTGGTGTTTGGCACAAAGCGAACTGAGTTTCAGTCCCGGTGTAAACATTAACACTGAGATGTAGATATATCCAACTGACGAGTTCCAAATGGAACAAAACGTGCATCCCAAATTTCACTTGCCAGCCACAATCCAGCTGAAATAAAACACTTCAATTATTTTAATTGTCACTTCAATATGTAGATAATTCAAATTAAAAACAATAAAAGTTTATTCATGCAGAAGATTTCAACATTGAACATTTCAATTTTGTTTTATTTTATTCATTAAAATTAAAATGTCTAAAATTTGAAAGAAGATATTTAATAATGATAAAATTAGACAAACACATGTACATAAACAAACTAAAAAGATGAATTCATTAGAAATAGACATTAATCTCTATCTAGTTTATTAAATATAACAATTAGAAGTTGTTTAAATGAAATCCATTTTATCAAATGGAATTGAAATGTAATTGCGTGTTGTGAAGATTGTTTAATGTCAATTTGATATAATGATTGATTTAAATTAGATAACCATTGATCACTAGGATGCACTGGACAGCTTTTTCGTTCTATTATGGGACACTTCAGCAGTGTTCATCCACGATCCCATCAATGACCAAACCCATAATCCTTTGGCTCCGTGGTGAACATTGTACCATTAGACCACTGAGTCGGGTCATAACGGTTGGCATTTTTGATTCAGTCAATTTGTGATTAAATTTGAAAGTTTAGTTGTTTGCATTTATCACAGATTAATGTTGATTAATCACCACTGAATCAATGATGTACACTGAAGACAATCCTATACTAGGACAGAACGGTTATCCAGTTTTTCCATGTTTTTAATAATGCCCAACTAACATAAACTTGTGACGAATATAAACAATTACACTTTATGCCTATCTCTAGAAACTATCTGATTTTAATTTCAAGTTGATTATATTTTCATGTTTAATGTTGTTATTAATCAGTCTCTGTTTAGATAAGTGCATGTTAAGCGAACTGCCTCAATACAGCAATATTATACAAATATCAATACAGTTGGATTGTATCTGGTTAGGGAAATTTAGAAAGTATAGTTTTTATAATTTGGAGTTTATCAGCTTCATCTCAGTGTTGATATTCACAACAAAACTCAATCTTAGTTCGTTCTTGTTAAACTCCACTGTGTCTACCACTAAGCTAGTGTGAGGACAGCCACACCTCCTCGAAGGATATCTGTATATAATTTCAAAATATTTGCGAACATCATCACAAGGATGCAGGTACATTTAACTTACGCGTTACAAAAATGTTTCCTTGATTCAACTTACCAGTCACAGTCCGACTTTAACTGCATAAAGAGAAATATTAGTGTTCTTTATTATGGTTACGACTTTTGTAACAAATACTAGAACTTTCTTTAAACACGCCTAATGAATATAGAACATTTGTGAACTAAATCTTTCTAAAAGTTGCCACTTACTTATCTGAATTGAGATGGCTTTTGAAATCTGGTTTGTATTATCTACAGATCGGCATCAGTAGAGTACCGATAAGAGCCAGGAAACACTGGACAGCTGTTCATTTATATTTTGAGAATATTAAGAAGTGCGCATCTCTCGATTCTGCAACTGAATCCAACCCACACTCTCCAGGTCTCATGGCAAACGTGTGACCAACTGCACTGCTCAAACAGCCAACATCTAGTTACATTATTTCTACCTACAACAATTTGTTTAATACCTTCGGATGTTTCTAATTTTCTGCTGAGTAATGGTGACTGTTGAAATTCAAACATGTTAGGCGTAAGATAGTTATCACCAATGTCAACGACTAATTGTTAAGCTATATAACAAAGTGATAGGGAGGTGGAAATAATAAGACAAGAAGCCAGCCAGCTGAGTTATGCAGATGGTTAAGCTTTTGTCATGAGAACTGTAGGCTGTTGATCGAATTTCCTGAGGAAGGAGTCAATGGTGCACAATAC
This sequence comes from Schistosoma japonicum, assembly GCA_025215515.1. Taxonomy (NCBI): domain Eukaryota; kingdom Metazoa; phylum Platyhelminthes; class Trematoda; order Strigeidida; family Schistosomatidae; genus Schistosoma; species Schistosoma japonicum. Next base: position 66,116,500 of record CM046069.1, on the reverse strand, counting down.
TTAGCATTTAAATACTAGAACAAAACATTTGCCCAGTACTCTTCGGTTTTCACTGGTGCTTAGTTGACATCAAACTATGACGAATACAAGCAATTAAAACTATTATTCTGTTTGTTTCATCTTTTTATCATGTAACTGATGAGTTATTCCCTTTTAGCCCGTGACAAATGGATTCTTCCATGAACAGACTTACCATATTCACATCTATGTAACAACTCAACAGTATTTCACATTTCCTAGCCAAAGCAAGTTACATACAATAAATTTATCGACATATCTATGATGATTATTTCGATGTCAACAAATATCAAAATAGACAATTGGTGTATATTATGAAGTAGCAGTCCTATTTGCAAAAAAACAAATAGCTATCACGAACTTTCAACGGCATCTTAAATCATTCAATAATAAACAACACATAAAAAAGCGCTCTTGTTAATTAATAATAAGACGTGGAAACATTTTGCCATTTTATCTTGGTTTGCATTGTTCGGTTACTTGAAAATAGTCTCCCACTAGAGAATCGAGCCCGAGAAACTCAAATTTCACAGTGAACACTAAACCATCAGACTAATGAGCCAGAATTCAAAGGTTGATATTTTTAGCTTTAATAAATTAGCCATATATTTACATGTTCACATCCATTCCCATCTATGAGTAGTTACCTCATATTCGACGTAGTTGCACTTCACTGGTCATGTCTACTCACTAGAACTTCAAGAATCCCCCATGAAGGTAGTCACTAATTAGTTGATATTGACTATATTTGAGTGTAATTGAGACTTGATATAACGAATTCATATCATTTAATTTTTAATTTTTCTTTAGAAGTAAATGCAAGTTGACAATAAACTAATATACATAAAAGGCAAAAGCGAAACGAACCAGTGTCCATTTTGTTGTCTTCCAGAAAACATAATAAGTAGAGAACTTTTGTCGGTTGTTTCGTTTCAATATGAGAATACTGACCAGTGTCCATCGACGAAATTGTCAAGAATTGAATACGGAATTGTCATCTTTTTTTCAATTCAATTGTTGATTGCGGTTCAAATCATTTATTAAATGTATGAAGTCAATTCAACTAAGTGAAATGAATACACATCTTGTTGAAGGCTTCAGTGATTACATTGCCATGAACATAAGAAGATCAATAGTGGAGATTAAAATGAAGTCCATTTTTATTTATGTTGTAAGGGTTGATTTGAATGGTCTTATTTATGATATTCTTATTGCTGGACATTGACCGATATCACTTTTGTCTAATACTTAGTATGGATCTACTTCCACTGATCAGTTTTCAATGTAATTACTAGTCTAAATGAGTGCATTCTCAAGATTTATGAAGGCCGGATATAAACGGCAAGAAACCCTAAATTTTAGGCTATATTCTATTTTGACACTCATTAATATATCTAAAATTGTGTGGAACTGATGTTTCAAGTGTGATTCAAGTTAGTGTCACCCAAAAGATCATATGTGCCCCACTGATAACATCCTAAACTAAGCTGGGTGATGGGCACTCGAATCTCTCGAGACGTTTAAGTTCTTTCAAGATGGAAGCAGCTGTCTCTAAACAAACACTAGACAACAGGTAACACAAGTCATGGATTTCCTAACGATTCTCTAAAACCATCTTGCAATTTGTGTAGGATATTTGATTTTAATCATATGTATAGAGCAAACCTGGGAGTGTTTAGATGAGCAATCTTAGGCAGTTAAATCTGATATTTGAAGTTGCATTGCAGTGTAATACCATCAAGTGTATCTTCAAGTACCTTATGAAAATGTGGATTAATACCACCAATATCCTTTTAGATTTCCTAGACTTATATGCAATACAAATTTTGCACTAATGTTCCTTCATTTCTTTTAAATCGGCATTCTATATTCGCAATTCACTTTAAGCACGTACCATCTCTTCGCATTGCCATACTTCATTCACATGAAAGTGAGCACCTTTTACAAGAGAATCCGTGAAACCGGTTATAGAATAAAGCGTCAACAAGGTACATGAGGTCTTTACATCATTAAAAAAATTAGAACGTCATAGCTTAATCACATCATCAGCGAAATGAGATGTGAGAACAATACATAGAATCATTTATACATGTTAGTGAGAGACTGAGTTCCGATTACAGAACAGTTCATCAAACGGGGGGTTTTATTCAATGTATTACTTTACATATTGTTTTTCACTACCTACATGCTAAACTGAAAATATTAAATTTCCCAGACAACATCTATTATGCAAACATCATCATCTATTATGTAAATAACAGTAACTTTTAAGTTGACCTAGTTGCTTTAAGCTTCTTTTTGTTATTTTAGAGTAAAATGACATTAAGAACTAAAATATCTAATTAAAGCAAGAGTAAGATTAAAGTGAAACCAAGAACAATCAACTGTTAATCTTTTCATAACTTAATTATATCTCCTTTTACTCTTTAGAATAATCTATTCATTTGTATAATCTCAACACTGTTCTAATATTCATGAGAAAGACAGTTTTGATGCTGAGTTCATTTGAACTGTTATCTGTGTTCACTGTGTTATATTTATGATGTACAGTCAGTTCTTCGTTCAATCATTGAATGAATTCAATACATAAGACTGTAATTTTTACTATATATTTCATTCTATGCTTGAATTTTTACTGTTTTTTTTTTATTGCAGCATGTTAGACTAAGCTTAGCTGAACATGTTTCTAAAGGGTAATTAAGCATAGCTTCTTGTCAACTTTGAAGCTAGCTGTTAAATAGTTATGAAGATAGTTCTAAAAATTGCTTGATTGAAATCTGATGTCAGGAATATTTGTTGTCAAACGTCGAGTTATTTATTTGTTTAATGAAATAGTAGTTAATAATGCTACATTAGGAAATATTTTGTTTAACATAAACCATCCAGACATTTGAAAGTATTCGTAGTGAGGTATAATTGATCTAAAAAACACAGTAATGAATCAAATCAGCATATTATAATGAATATCAATCAGCTGGACGGAAGAAATGACTTATTCCGTGAAATTACAAAGAGAGACAGATAATGTATACATTGCTTTCATTCATTTATTTGCCCATTCTCTAATTCTTTATCCTATATTGGCTCACTACTAATTTCTATTGCTTCTCTTCTTATCTTCTACTCATTCTAATCACTCCTGATATAATTCCTAGTCAAATATCTATTGTTAACACTTTACTTCAGCTATATACTACTTTTATAAAAACTCTGTAAGTAGTATCCACCACACTATCATTTAAAATACGTTTTGTTTACTTTATCTTTGAAAGTAAGTACAGTAATAAGTACTTAAATACTATGTCATAGCAACTATAGGATAACTGTTGCATAAAGTGCACATATTTCTATAATAGGAAGTTCACATTAAGTGAAAGATATTAGAACGTAAATTACTTATTATTGAATTGAAAACGATCTACGAACTGAAGGAATATATTATGTTTGTATGCTATAAGAACAATATTTTATAATACTGTAAAGTAAATAATTGTACCTAAAAGATTTATTAATAGTAACATATTTCATGATTTAAATGATACAGAACGCCAAAGTTTACTGTCTTTTTTTTTTCTTCATGTTACTTAGTGACAAAATTCATCATTAGACAACATGATTTTATCATACATCACATTGCATTGTGCAACACATTTTGTCTATCGTCAGTTTGTGAAGTTGCACTAATTAGTCTAAGTCACTTATTCAAATAATGCATAATCATTTCATACACGTTAAAATAGATAAGAGTAACAATCTAGAATATCTATTACAGTCCATAATAAGTTAGATCATACTAATTTAACATCATTCATACCATTGGATGATTCTATGTGGGACTCATTTATATGTATTCAATTAGTGTTGAATAAGTGTAAAGAGATACGGTATTTAAACTGAGGTAATTAGTTGTGCAGCGGATTTGTATGTTGATTAGTACTGTTAGGTTAAATGTGGTTGGTTGTACAGATTAGATGGATGGTAAGACCTTATTTTCTGTCGACTTCAAATGACTTTTTGACTTATTCAGGTAATTTTATTATTCATTCGATAATTGTTAAGAAGTGTCATGTACTGCTGTTGTCAATTTCATCTTTATGTTCTGAAGTTATACAGAATGATTAAGTTTTTCCATTCAGCTTTTTGTTCAATAAAATAATCCAAAGTAAAACATTTAATTTGCGTTCACATTGCACTGTGACTTCAGATTAGGTTGTGTTAGTTGGAAAGTCTTCTCTGCTACGGAGCATCCTCTAGAAATCTGGCTTAAATTTTTTATATTAAAATTGCAACATTTTTCCATACTCAATCTGTTATGTACGAATACACACAAATAAGTTCCATACAGGATCCTTAACGACATGGATAGCGTAACATCTAGATTATCAAACGTTTTGTTGATTGTATTAAATTTTCTGAATTACTCCTCTGTACCACTGAAACTTTTATTATGATTTGAAGAATAAATCTATACTTAGTTATAAAGATATAATTTGTAAGTATTTATATTTTTACAGTTGGGAACAGCTTTGATACAGCGATATCCCATAAGCAAGATTCAAGTTAGTTTGAAGCAGGTAAGTAGAATCTAGTAAGCTTGTACGGTGGACGTTGATTTTCTTGCCTAAACTAGAGTTCGATTAGTTCTTGTCAGACACTACCAAGTTTTTCAGCTGACAAGTTCGATTTAGGAAACTTTCACTTAGTATTCGATGAAATTTATGTCAAACAAACCTAAAATTGATTAAATTTCAGCCGTGTAAAGTTTACAACTACAGTAGACGGCAGACTTTTTTATGGACACAGTAGTAAGCTTTTGATTTTTAAAACACTTATGCGTTTTCATTGTAAGGTTACTGTCATTATTATTACAAGGGAAATTTCATTAGAGAATTAGATCTTTTAGGCAACAAAACTTGGATCTTCGCTGTTTATCTTAGAGTTCATTTATTTTATCTTCCCTAATTATGTACTTATGTCGATTAATTTAGTTTATCGATCGTAGATAATTATATTGTTGTACAAGTGAGCAGACAGTTAGAAGTAATTTATAGGATACACATGCATACAACTTGTTGCCAAGTAGATTAACCCGCCAAAATGTACAGCACCTCCGGAAACTTGTTTAGTTTTATGAGATAAAGTTTTCTTGAGAGAAGAATACAGAACATTCATTGATGAAAATTTCCCCCTTGATGATATCATCTACATTATCTGTACAATCGAATGTATACAAGAATTTCACGCATAATAGTTTATGATAGCGTAAAGTATTAAGTCAAAATAACAAGTTGTCAAAGTCATCTGAGAAGAAATTGAAAGGCTTCAAGTATCAATTATGAGTTATGTAGTAGCTTTGAAAGTAATGAGAGGATGGAAATAAGTTACGGGATAGTTTAAGTAACTGTTAAAGATTCTTTAAAAGATGGAATTAAAATTGTAACCATATGAATTAATCGTCCACTGGAGAAACATGAAGTTTATCGAAAAGTATCTCTGAATACTAATTTACTTAGTTGCGCCAAGAAATATCTAAATCGACTAATGGTTGCGTTCTCGAATACCTGGTGACCTTTGGTCATATTTTCTCATTAGAATCATTATTCACTTTAATCATAAAGTCAAACAAACTGGCCCATAGGGTGTGTGAAACAGAAGCCTATGTTTAACAGAGGCTTTAGCTATCCATTATTTCAAAATCAACAGTTTGTATCCAGAAGAAACTTATTCAAACGCTCATAGAAAAGCTTGGCTCTAACCTTCTCTTATTTTCCAAAATTAATTCTCAGTTCGTTCCTAAGTATTAATTGGCATTCATTGAATAAACAATTAAGATATAAGATGAAAATTACGTCTTTTAAAAAAATGTTTAATAATTACTTTAACTATCACGCAACCTATTTCAGTTCTTTTATTACTTTTAAAACTATTACGTAACTCATTATTAAATTTTGAAGTGTTTTGATTCGTTTTCAGACGACTTGGATAACTTGTTATCTTAATGTAATGCTTTTGCACTGTTATAAACTATTATGTATGAAATTCCTCTACAGATACGATTGTACAGCTAATGTAAATGACACTGTAGAAGAGAAAAATTTTCTTCATTGAATATTTTGTATTCTTTCTTTAAGGACACATTGGGATTCGTTAGTTTTCTAAAGCTGTTTTGTTAAAACTATATAGGTATTCTTAGAAAAAGAATCAATCGTATTAGATCTAGTCTAACCACGGTCAATATATGTTTTAATGCTTGAATGAATTCAGATAAAACATTACTTAGAAGTATATTATATCACCAACATATAGGTGGATTTGTCATCTTTGTACCGGGGACGATAAAGAATAAACAAATGAATCATAAGAAGCATAAGTCAGTCGAGATATATTAAATCAAGAGTACAAGTGTGAAGTAGCGCTTAGTACTTGACATTAGCAACAATCAGTTAATCCCTACAAGGTAAAGGGGGGTTTGTAGAATTTTATTAACTCTGTAATTTACAACACAGTTTAAATGTCGTCAAACGATCAGTTAAAATGAATAATTGCTGAAAATCAGATGAGTAGTAGTATGGTTCTAAATTCAGTGAACTCATAAATATATATTTCTGAGGTGTCACATAGTAGGACAAAATAGATAGTTCAGTTCTTTTAGTTTCTCAGTAGTCGTCTGTCAACGATTCTGTAAGCTACAGATAAAGAATTCAGTCATGATAACCAGTTGATTTTATAAGTCTTAATATCTCTATCAGTATACCTGTACTACAGATAACAACGTGTAAAACAGAAGTGAATCATGGTAATCTTAGTAAAAGTTTAAAAGTTTCTCACAGTGGTTATTGTTATGTCGGACTACTAATGAAGAGTGGGAAACTTCCAGAACTATGTTTTAGAGAAGCTAACTCATTTATTCTAGTAGTGAGTAGTGTAAACATTACATTTCTATCACTGTTACGTTCCTCTTAATCTATCCTCTCCTTTAGCATATTTACCTGTTATTATATTGTTTGTTATTATGAACTACAGCTAATCAGTTGTATACAAGTTGTCCTTCTTCACTACCACTATTTCCTTAGTTCTGTATAAATGTTAGTTTCCTAATTGGTTCGCTGTGTGTTCTGATTCCGTGTAATATATAAAGGCATGATTGAAATATAATTTGTTTTCCGGTTCTGCCTGTTGGCTCATCAATCGTTGTTTTCTCTATTCCGGCTTGGGGGACTGGTAGTCGCGGGGCAGACGTATCTGTACAGTGATTAGTAACCATCAAGGGCACTGTATATTTTCACAATGCATAACAATTGGCAACAAGGCTTACATAGTCATTGGTCATAAGTCGTAATACATAACAGTTATTCATAACACTTCAAACATTCACCATATTTGATATCAACAGGGTCTTTCGGCAATTTTTCATTATTTTATGCGACAAATATTACATAGAGAAGCTTAATTTTCACTAAAGGATATCATTTCCAAATAAAATTTCTAGTCATTTTCTGTTTTTCATTTGCTATTTTAGCTTCGGGCTACATACAAGTGATTGATAGTAATAGATAACTTTGTAAGCCCTTTAATTATTTCCTCAAGTAGATAAACAAAGAACAGACCGAAAATGGATACAACACAGCTTAAAGTACAAATGTTACAGTTACTTGCAGCCAACGTGGTTGAAATCATTTATCTTTTTATCTATATGTATCTGTGATATTTATCCCATTTGTTGTCATTATATCTTTTATAAGTTGAACATCTCATCATTCAAAACAGCATGATTCTATATAGGTATATATGTACATATTCTGTATGTTGCTAACCTTGGCATTGATGTATCGCATTTACGCTAATGAGTGACTAACATTATGTATATATTGGGATTCACTTACTAACGTCTGTTGGGTGTAATCAATAGAAACCATCTGTCATTGCAACAACAACAACAGCAGTAACAAAATACATGGAAAATAGATAATGTTCAATTTTGATCAGTTCCTATCTTAGACATTAAGAAAACCATTGTTGGATTAAAGTCATTCCTTTTACTTTGGCATATTTCATTCATGGATAAAATAAGAAAGGGGTAAACAAAAAATTGAAAGATAGGCAGTAAACTGTTAGCGATGTACTTTGTTAAATTGATTATTTTGTTTTCTGTTGCTTACTATCTAAGTATTTCGACAACTGTCTATTGTAATTCAACATAACTTCGTTGAATTTCAAATATAACGTATCCAACATTTTATTATGAAATGTCAGCCGAAGCCCTTTCAACTCTCCCCGATTACATTCATATTCGTTATGGTGTACAGTTTTTTTTTCTATTACTTTCGCTTCAGTAAGTGAAATTTTTAATGTTCAAGATCTCAGCATATGTTTCCAAAAGGCTAAAAATAGTATACATTGTTAGTACTAAAGGTTTAAATAATTCACTTATTGATATAAAAAACCGCATTTTGATGAGTGTTCTTAGGTTAGTGTAATTTAAGTGCAAAAGCTGCTAGGTTCGAGTTTGGTTGCGTGGACATTGATAAGAGAATGCATATGAACACGGTTTATGAATTAATATAAAATGAAACTGTATTTCCTGAATATCAGTGAACTTTGATCGTATAATGTAAAGTTTTTCTGAAAGTGGTTTTGTTTTGAACGTCAATAAGGTACACACTCAATGAAATATTTTAATCCTTGTGTGTTTTTTTACTGATGATTTGGAAACTATGAGTCTAATATCATAATATATGTCTGATAAATAATATTTCCTATTTGTAGAACTAAACATGTCGTTGATTTCTGTAAACATCAAGTGAATGAAGATTTTTAATCAAAAGACTTAAAATGAAATAGAAAATGTTGAGTAGATAATTTTGCATGCATTTAAAAAGTTTTCATTTATCTTCTAAAAAATAATCAGCTGCACCTTATTAATTACTGAGTACTGGAGTTCAAAATTGTCGGAAATTAGACAGTTATCGCCAATGATGATGATCATCATCATTAATGTAGAACCGGGCACATACGCCCATAGGTCCAAGTTGTCATTACCACATTAGCACTATGAGATTATAGAGGTAACATGATAACGAAATACAAGATAGGAGAGTGTGCAGAAACTAATAATAGGATTCAAGATTTAGATGGAGTTAAAGAATGAATAAACTTGCGCCACTGTGACCGATTCTGACCCATGTCTTCATGTGTCTTCAGCCATTTATTGCGATTATCATGTGAACCCCAACCAGGTAATCTGCATCTACCAACATGGCTTAGACCAATAGTCACAGAATTCATGGACTGATGCCATGTTTTGCTTTGGTCGCTCCTACTCTTCTTCTATCCTACTTTAACCCTAGCCAACATCGCGCGACGAGGTAGGTAGTAGTCGGGCATGCGCATCGCATGTCCCAGCCATCTCAGTCTATGAAGGTTAATGACCTCTTCGATTGATTTACCATATTTCCCTAGAACCTTTTATCTAACCTCCATATTACTTGTTCTACTGTTCCATGGTATACGAGAGATGCTACGAAGATTCCTATGGTCAAACACCTTAAGTCGACGTGAATCTTGGGTTTTCATGGCCTACGTTTCGTAGCCATATGTCAGAACGACGTAGACTGCTGCGCAGTACATGTGGCCTTTCGTTGACAGACAGATATCTCGCCTGCACCACAAATGGAGTAAATTGGCGAATGCCAATCGGGTTTTATGATACTGTTCTGAGATTTTGTTTGACATTGGCCCACCAGGGATAATGAGACTTCCCAGATAAGTGAAGCTGTCAGCGCATTCAATTTCTTCATTCCCTATCATTAATCTAGGTGGAAAATCAGGCTAGTCCTGGAGTAACATTTTGCATTTAGAAGGGGAGAAGTGTATCCCGAATATGCTTGCATTGTTACTCAAGGTGATCTGGAAACTCTGTATATTATCAGCATCTTCACTAAATAGGACTATATCGTCTGCATATTCTAAATCAACGAGAGGAGATTGATTTCTGAGGCGTTAGAAGAAGTGAATGAGACTTCTAAGAGTATATCTATCACGAAATTAAATAAAAATGGGGATAAGTGGCAACCCTGACGAACTCCGCTTGAGGATGAAATTTTTTGTAACAATTCGCCATAGGCACTAACTTGACCGGTGGTGACCAAGTAGAGAGCCTTTATAAGGTTTATGTACTATTAAGGTATGCCTTTTAATGACAAACATTTCCACAAAACTTCATGGTCTACCGAGTCAAAGCTGCTTTCAAGTCAAGGAATACAACTATAGTCGGACTTTGGTACATATGTCTATGTTCGAGCATCTGGCGAGGGTTAATATTTGATCGAATTCAGTCACGTATAGATCTGAAACCAGCCTGGTTTTCTCTAATCGCTGTTCTCGAGTGTTGAATAGACGCCGAATGATTATAGAGGATAACGTTTTAGATACTATATTAGTCAAACTGATTCCTCTGTGGTTATCACAAAAAGATTTCTGTCCCTTTTGTAAACTGGAACGATCAGTGAGCGGAACCAATCATATGGGATGATGTTCAGTTTCCATACGTCGGTTAATATATCAATCAACCTACCAACTAAGAATGGACCACTATCCTTAAAGATATCGGTAGACAACCTATCAGGTCCTGCTGCTTTCTCTCGCTTCAAGTTACTTATAGCCTTTACAACATCACTGAGAGTTAGGGGTTCTGTGTCAGTTTTCCATTCAGATAGTATGGGATATTAGGTAAGCTAAGAGCAACTGGAGGCCAGTTGAACTGTTCCTGAGAGTGTTCCGCCCATCGTTCTAATCTTCTAAACTGAAGGCGAATCGTAGACCCATCTTTTTCCAAAACAATTTCACTAACTGCGGATTTCTTAATACCGGTGTCCTTGTTAAGTTAGAGCAGCTGTCTACTATGGCCCGCCACCGCCGATGCTTCATCGTTTTTGCTTTTGTTGCCCACCACTGTTCACGATCCTTACGTAGACTCTTTGCCAGACTACGTTTCAATTGCCGTCGCTCCCCATCATTCCCCGACCTTGTTTGAGTGAGTTTTCGAGCCTACATCAGTTCATTAGCAGTTGCAGAAATCCAATGGTCTTTTATAACCTTTGGATAAAAGTTAGATGCAGATAATGCTATTGCGTTTACACCTGCTTTAAAATCGTTCCAAGCTGTTTCGGCGTGAATTTGTTGATTGCGGGCGACCAAATGCTTAGTTAAACCATTTCTAAATGCAATCTTGGCATTTTTAGTCTCGAATTGATATCTAAGGGGTTTGGCTGATGTGACATTTCTGCGACCGGCAAAACGCATAGAGATAAGTGCTCTCACTAGGGCGTGGTCAGGATCTAAACACCTGTCCCAGAAAGAGTGGTAGTCCTCTATACAGCTTCTCCAACTATAGCTGATGCCAATGTGGTCGATTTGCGTCCATCGTTGAGTAGATGATGAAGGTCTCCAGGTCAAACAATGTCTATCGTAATGCTTGAAGTTTGTGCTAGCTAAAAACAAACGGTGGTATGAACATAATTGTGTCAGACGATCTCCGTTATCCGTTCACTGGGCTGGAATGCTGAGTGACACACCTAAGTGTTTTTCAGTCTGATTTAGCCTACCGACTTGATCATTAAAATCCCCTGTTATGATTACTATATCTGAGTGCTTAGCTTTGTGAAGTAGGCAGGAGAACTTCATATAGAACTTGTCTTTCACTACACCTGTGCTGCAGTCAGTGGGTCATAAGCAAAGACAACAAAAAGGCATCGGCATGTGTTCCTATCTTTCCGAGTTCGTACTGTGCCATTTAGACGGACAGCATATAATAGACTGTTTACAGGAATCCACTCGAGAAGTGCCTGTTCTCCCCTTAAGCTTAGTGCTATGCCTACACAATTAAGGCCACGTAAACCTGCTGTAGGGTCTCCAGATAAACGAAGAGTAAATTAAGCTCTTCTGCAGCCTTGATTAGAAGAGGTCAAACGGAAGACCATGCTGAGGTCCTGTATGCATGTTTCGGAGAAGCAACATATATCTATTCCTAGAGATTCTAGTGTTTTAGCTAAAATAGCTTGTTGACTTATTTGACACAACGTATGTACGTTAAAAGCTCCAACATGGAGTTTGGAGTGCGGTTTCAGGAGACCTGGTATGGCATAGATGTAGTGAGAAAAGTGAGACTAGTAGAAACCTAAGAAGGAGAACGTGTTTTATCGCGAACAATGTGATCTCGAGTGCTGTTAGTGGTATGAGGGAAATTATCGCTTTCCGGTTGCCCACACCCTGAAAGAGTTCTTCTTGAGGTATTTGTAAACGAGTGGATTAGGGGAAGTCTTGATGACCTGAGAGTGTGACCGCAGTGCCCAAAGGACAGCTGTTTGAGGTCGGTCACCCATATTAATTGTTGCTCCGGTTGTCAGAAGGGGCATCGGCCTCATGATTTCCGAAGGAGTCCGGCTTTCATCGTGAGGCGTCATAATTCTTCAAGTGTGAAGGCCTTTCAACTCCCAGAGAGGAATTTAAATGGTTTTTTTTGATTTGCACCTTTTTGGTAGAGTTGCCCAACCCTCCTCCTTTATCCGGGCTTGGGACCGGCAATAACCCCTGGAGGGTTCCAGGTGGAGTTATCGCTACTGATATTGGATGATCATTTCGCTATATCACAAATTGGTGGAAATGGTAATCCTATCACTGGAAGCTGCCTCAGTGGTGTATTTGGTCAAACATCATCCGATCTAAAGGCTCAGGGTTTGATTCCCTTGGCGGAAGTAACGGTGTGCACCACTAAATAACGAAATAGATGTACATTGATCCCCTGTTCTTAGTGGTACTTTATCAACATCAGTCTGTGATGAATCCAATCAACGAATACTGAGAACGTTTGAATTCTAAAATACTTGTAATTATTACAATACTTAATTCTGGTTTATTTGTCATGAAATCTGATGGATCAGTAGAATTACTCAGTATTCATTTACTGGAAACTTACCTAGATTATAATACGTTGTGAAATATATGAATAATGATTTTACTCATTACTACGGAATATCATAGTTAAGGCTTTTCAGTGCAGATTGTCTAAAAAAACCTGAAAATATCTTATGTCAGCATCAGTTATCCATCTGTGATCATTAGTTTTCTTTTTAATAGTAAGGTTCTTAGTACTATAATTTACAGTGGACGATGTGGCTATACGTTGGAATAGATAAAGACAATACAAAAGATTGCATCGTATTAGCTTCTTGGTTATTATTTGATTAGTAAAGCTGATTTCCTTTTCTTCTTTACAAGTTCATAGTATGCTCTTCTATTGTTTTGTAAGTCGTTGAAATGTTACGGTTTCACCATTAGAAGACCATAAGACCCAAATACTCATCAATCTTGTGCATTTCTAGATGTTTATGTGATTCATTATCTTTTTTACTGTAATAGAACAAATAACTGGAAATCACAGTCTCTTAAGCCTATTTTTAGCAATGCCAGAACGTGTATTGTTAAACTGTAATAGCTTGAAATTCAGTTAGTAAAATATTTGTATTAGTTTAATTGTCGGCTTCCCAGAGATAATATTAAGTAATGTCATATAAATTACTGTTTTCAATTTATTGTAATTTTACTACAAGCCCATTAGCTTGTTTCTGTATACAACACCACTAGTTTAGTTTTTAGTGTGTTTTGTATTTCCTCTTAAGTTTAGGTTTGGATTCAGGTTCAACTTTCAATTCATTGATTGTCTTTCCTTTTGAGAAAGACTTGGTCAATCAGGTTCAGTGAAAACCCACATGAACTAGGTCTTAGTTTTATATAATAATTGTCATCGGCTATTTCCGACCACAGGTCCATATCATTTACAACAGTACGCAAATAAAGAAAAAGAATAATTAAATGATTATCACAAGAAAGCCAAGTCAGCTTTTTCCCAACAATCTGCCGATTTCTGAAGAATAGACCCATCTCATAATTTGTGAGCTGTTGAGTACATATGAGTACATGCGATTAGCATGCAAAATTGTCATGGTCGAAGAAATCTGAAACACAATAATTAACTGTAATACTGTTGCAGTCAAAATAAATATAGACTGATCATTCAATTAATAAAGTTGTTGATGCTGGGATGATAGCTACTATTAGTGCGACTCTACTCGACTTGACTAGGAAAGCAGGGCCATCTCCGGCGGGTAGTATTAAGAGACTCAGAAGTACGCTAGAAAAAAACTAATGGAACTCGAACCAAAATAGGAATTCAAGCCACTGAATCATTAATTGCTTTGTGGGCTCATTTGATAGAAGCAAGCTTTATGAATGTGGCCTACCCGAATGTCCTGACCAATAATTGGTGACTTAGTCACATGCTTCAGAATCAGTCGGAGTGGTGAAGGTGCATTCACTCGTTATCTTCCCATAAATCATTAGATTAAACGACTACAATAATTACATAGTCATCTACTGAATATAACAAACCAAAATGTAATTATCAGGTCCATCGATACCTGAATTATCCGAGCCAATTTATGTACAAACATTTGCATAGATATCATATTTGCATAGAGAACACAATCCTTAAACAAAACTTCAATGATCTGTATAATACAAGTAAAAAATGGCCACTGAAAGTAACAACTTTAATTAAAACATCATCAGTCTTGAATAATTCAGTTTAAAAGTTCTTACATTGTTATAGTCTAAAACTACCATTTACCATTATTGTTTAAAAGAAAATAAGGAACAGAAATCAACAAGATCATTATTACGTCATGAAATTAGTCTAGTGGAACTCCTGTCGAATATGATGTTTTCCTTTAAAGGTGTATGAGCCCAAATAACCTTTTGTTTTAATGCTTTATAAACTGAATTCATGATGACAGTGTAAATATCATTACCAGCAGGTATTATATCAAGACTGCAGTGTCAATGAATCTTTACATTTTGATCGCAATTAGCACTATTTACTAACCACAGTTCAGTAAAATGAAGGTAATTTCGAACGATTTTAACAAACGTTGTTACAGTCAAGCTTATGTTCACATATTTACCAAACTTGAGCGTTTCTAGATACATAGATTTCAGTGTTAAGCTTAAATTATGCTCCCATTAGCAGACTTATTTACTTCGCTAAGAATACATGATGAGATCATTGATTAACCTGTACCCAATAAAATGAAGCTCTAAACGTCATCAGGTAAACTTTTCTCTTAAAATCAAATAATCGTGTTAACAATTAAATATCATTATATTCATTCTATGACAGGCGTATGTCAAAAATAAATAATGTTGCGTGATTACAGCAAAAAGGCAAGTATTCTAAATAACTGTAAGCAGTTATTATCATGGCTAGACCTCAGTTAGGTTGTCGCCAAAAATCAGGTAGTACTGGATTGATTTTTGTTCAAAGATAAACCATATCAATAATGTGTATCACAACTCTATTAAAGGTCCAGCCCAGAAGCATTAGATTACGGAGCAAGTGTTTGGCACTTTAAGCATACTTAAGCATTGTTTTTTGTTAGAACTTAGGAGGTTCATCTGAAAGTAAATCACTATTAGATTTTGTTTCGATATGATGGTTTAGCAGCAAAATGTCCAAAACAAACTATTATAGGTTATTGTGCCAAAGGTTTAAATTAAATCATACGGCATGTATCTTAAAGTTGACATGTATTTTCAAAGACTTGTAGGTTTTTTCGGATGAGAGACGTATTGTCTGCGTAAAATGAACGTCTTTGTTAGTGTTATTTTCCAGCTGTTTATAACACCTAAATATCATACAAGCTAGAAATGTTTGGGTGAGTCACAGCTGGGATAATTTTCAACTTAAGTTTTCCAAGATTTTTATACTTCTATAATGATTTGTGTTTTAAACTATCGCAATAAAGTTTTTAAAAGCATTTCAGGTTGTATAACATTCGCTGCCATTAGTACTATAAATAAAAGAATGAAATAAACACTTCTGAAGGATTTAATGAACAATGATAAGGTTATTCATAGGGTAAATCCTTTAATAAAACAACGAATCTTTATCAGCTGCATTATCTGTGTACAATCAATCACGATATTGAGCTTAATTAGAAAGGAAGTTAGGTGGATTCAAAGCTGTCGTCTATTGGTCTAAGTGATGTTAGTAATCACATGTTACCTAGTTAGTGTTTGCGAAGTAATTATGATCAGTTGTCGGGGACAAAGAATAATGTGATTCAGAATCTAGTATTTTTGTGTATATCCATTAACCCCATTTCGTCTCGTAGAATTTGAATTACAATATCTTTTACAGATAAAAGTTTCAATTCTATTTTCTTTAGTCTTTTTCTTATTATGTAGTCCTTCTTATGATCACTTCAGCTACATTTATCTCGAGCTCTCCGCTATTCATCTCATTAAATGCATTATATTAGGCTGTTGTGGTAAAGTGCATTTATACCAAGCTCTACAATGATTGACATAGGCTATTTAGAAAGTACATAATAATTATCTGTCTTTTTCTGTGTTTCTCATATTTATTTAGTACAGAGATAGTCGTTTTAATTACTACCAATCATCTCGTATTAACAATTCATTTCCAAGTATAAACTGCTCACAATTTATGCACAACTGGATCGTTTTCACTTTAATTCAACTTCATCATATCATTTAATGATCTTATTAGGAGTTCATTAATACACATGAAAGTTTTAGGTTTGATTCGATTGTATTAGTCAAGTATACAGTATAAACTAAAGAGTAATATACTAAACCTAAACACCTTTACAATATTTATTTAATTTGTCAATCCTGATATCCCGAATTGATCTAAAACAGACAACCACTGATCACCTGGAAGCACTGAACAGCTGTTTCGTCCCAGTATGGGATTCTTCAGCAGTGCGCATCTACCAACCCATCGGCGATCAAACCCAGGACACTCTGGCTCCGAGATAAGCTATTTACCACTGGACCACTGAGTCGGAACCTAACGGTTGATATTTCTAATTCAGTCAATTTGTGATACATTTGCGCCACCTCATTCATTGTCACCGATGAGTAACTGCCTTAAACCTGACATGATTTAACTTCATCAGTCACATCTCCACGCTAGAACTCCAGGAATTAACTCAAAGAGCTAGTCACTAGTGAGCTGATATTTGGTTACAATTAAGGGGTTGTAGAGATAGTTAATTTCCAATAATATTCAATTGAGCTTAATCTGTAATGAGAACATATAACCAAAAACTATTCGTTAATTCATTTACTTTATATGTCATTTATATCTAGATTAGTGTATGTGTTTATATAGGAAGCTGATATTTCTCCAATCAAAAATGTAGACTACAATATTCAATTTTAATTGGATAGAAATTTATTCCAATAGTAAAGAAAACACAGAGAAAAAAAAAAACAAGATTTCATTAGATTATGTAACATAACTATGATTACTGTTAGTATCATTTTAAACGACATTTGAAGTTAAGTAAGCAAGCAAGCAAGCAAACAAACAAACAAACAATCTGTTTACTATTAAATTTTTAAATAATTTAAACAACAATAAACAAAGAAACTGTTTTGCTTATTTCACATTTGTTTTAGTTTTTGAATAAATAAATGATTTTTATTAATTGTCTTTAATTGATTGTATTTACGCGCCATTCTCCATATTACATAAATCCCTATGATTTTGATTGGATAAACACATAATACATACAGTATTATAATGTTATGTATACTTGAATAGATATTTTTTTGTATTTAGTTTGATTACATTGAATACTTACTGTATGAAATAGAATGGATTTATATACATTACTCTTACATGTATAGACATTGTTTAAGTGATGTCATCATTACATAATAAAACTATCATTTGATTTCAACTAAATAATTTCAATATCATTGTACAGAAAGTAAAATTTATGTATGGGATATAATTAAGAAGACTGGATATTCATGATAAATTACAACAATGGAGATACAAACTGAGTAAGTGAACTTCAACTGAATACTAATTTTTGTAGTTAATGATGGTGGTGGTGAAAATATGCATTTCAATGTTTGATGTATAATTTCAATGGTAGATATTGTGTTACTTTGTAACTAATGAGGAAATGGAATTATATTTAACTATTCAATACAGTAATTGAGTAAATTGTAAAATCGAAATGCATAAATTTTAGATAATAATGATGAATGAAATTGAATAGTTTAAATTTAATATCACGAATACTTAAGAGTTAAGAAACGAATGAAAGCCAGGAAGAACTAAAAAGTTGCTTGATCTTTATTTATGGCTCTTCAGTAGTGCTCATCCACCAGTAAATCTAGCCTAGGACCTTTAGGTTTCGTGATAAAAGTGAATTGACTAAGTAAGAAATATCAACTGTTAAAAGCGAACTCAGTGATCAAATGATCACACTTTGTCCAGAAAGCCTGAAGATTCTGAGTTCACTTTGGTAGTAGGTTTGCGAACTTGCCATGTTGAAGTGTTCTATACTACGGCGAGGCAACTGTCCTAGTGTTTTCTGGTTTTCAATGATGATGTAAATTCGACCAATTCGTGGTATCAGATCAAAATTCAGCAATCTCCGCAAAACCCAGTTATATGAACTACTGACGATTTGTTAGCTCTTCCAATTTATTCTTTTGAGAAGTTGTTTTAACGTGTTACTTATGTCATCAGTTAACGAAAATGAATATTTTAATTTGTACATAAAAATTGTATTTTGATTTTCAGTATGAAGACTGTCATAGTTCGAATAGGAATAGAAAAGTTTTATTTTGTACAAACTGTTGTTATCTTTTATAAATTCTCATTAAAACGATAGTTCGCATGTATGTATGCACACTATAGAACCTGGCACATACTTACATTAGTACAAGTTCTTTAACAGTACATCAGGATGAACATCATTTTAGCAAAAAATAGTAGTTGAGTTAATGGTGGTATGAGAAAATTGTAAGTATATCGAATATCATACAAGAAGTAAGAAAAGACTCGTGGCATAATAGAAAATAAATTTCAGCTCATTATTTAAGGGAAGATAGGGAGTGAATGCATCTACTCCACTGTGATGGATACTAAACCATGTCACACAAAGGATTCAACCATTAGTTACAGCAATAATGCGGATCTCGGCTATAAGGTTTGAATCCACCAACACTATCGAAACCAGCAGTCAGTGACTTCATGAACTGATATCTACCCTAACTTTCTCCGAAACTACTTTACAATACAACGCATCGATTTAGGTGGTGGTTGGGCATATATTTATCATATTTCAACCATCTCACTTGATAAAGATTCACAACCTCGTCAATCGATTTACCAATTTAGCGTGGGTTCAGCTTCATTATTACTTACTTAGTGGTTTCAATCATAGTTTAAAACTATTGCGAATGAATGTAACAGTCTGTGTTATTCAGTGTTTTCAACGTTCACGAATTTTGTTGTATCCAACAATGTAACTTTTAACAAATGAAATTGTTTAAAATAACACAACCAGTCACTTTGAATAAAAATATATAAAATTACGATAAGCATTAAGTCTTGACGTAAAACTACTAACAGATATCACGCCTATTAAACCGATAGATACATGATCACAAGTAAACATTGAAACTCTAAAGATAACTTCATTCAGTGTAATTAAAAGCATTATTCAGTAGTTATACTCTGTATCATGTTGTAGATTTAAGATTGACTTTGGAATTTTATATCATAAACACTGGCACTGGTTAGATGATTATTAAAATACCAAGAGTAATTGAACATTTGCCTCATTTTAGTATAGAACCATTCAGTACACAGCTATCTAATACTTTTGTGTTTCTTACTTATAACTCGTATTTATCATTTACAGTGTATGGTGTCTTTTTCAAAGTTAATGAAGTTCGTATCTTCTCTGTCTATGCATATACGCATATTTCTAACAAATCATAAATGGTTTTCTTACTGTAAAATACTTCATTTATTTTCTGAAAGTTCCTCATTTCAATAAAACTAGTTAATATTCGTAGTTGATATTCAAATATGAAAAAGTAAGTATAAGTAGATCCTCAACGATTTACCTTTACATAGTCCCTTTGAATAAAAGTTTTAGTACATTTAATACCCTAGTTTCATTCTATTTCAGTCTAGTCAGCTGAATACTATCAACATATTGATTCTTAATTCCACTACCAGGAATAATCAAAAATGTATCATAACTACATGTGTACTATTTAGACTTAGACTGATATACACACCTAAATATAATTGTATATCTTGATTCATTTCAATAGAATTTCTCTTAGATGCATAAAATTACAACAGTCTACATTGATCATAAGATAACGTTCATTTCGATTTCGGACAAAACTATTCATTAACATCAAAACAATCCTATTGAATAATGTACAGAGATAACTAAGCGATCAATATAAACTTTATTAGAAAATCACTATATTTTTACAAATGTTTTACTAAATGTAAAATCAAAGAAAGAAATTGTTTTTCTTATTTTTTTCACCTTAAATGATTACAGTACAATTAATGTTTAGTAACAATAAACTATGATATCACGTGATGTACAAAATCTATAGTCTTGATATGATACAAAAGTAGCTTATGAAAATGTTTACTGACTTATGCATAAGACATACATAATGGAAAGGCATCAAGATGATCAACTAGTTCTTGTAAAATTATTTGATTTATGAATAAACTTAATAAACCATTGAATTATGTCCTGTAGATAAATTTTAGAGAGGAAAGACTCTAAACATTGTGGAATGAATTGAATGCATCCCATTTTGATTGATTGATTGACTGACTGATTGAATTTATTCATTTATGGGACAAAACCATTTTATTAAGTATATAATGTTATACAATTATAGTGTTGAATGTACGATGTATGAGATTACTGAATTGTTCATGGCAATATTTTTCTATTTATCGATAATTACTTTCATTAGATTGGTACAGTACACTTTCTGTACACGTAAAACACCAAGTTACTATATGAATGATACATTCAATATTACACTTGTTAAAAACACTAATTCTTTAAACGATTTCATGCGTATATGAATGAATTACGGCGGTTGAATTGGATTCATTTTATTGTAGATTGTATATTGCTCTTTATTTATTTATTTATTTTGGAAAATCAGTATCCTATCTACGAGTAAAGAGATTGATGTGATGTTTTCAATACTAACATTTAAGTTTACCTTAAGAACCTCTTTGATTTTATACCGTAAACTTTGGATGAAATCAGAAAAGAACATGATATTGTTTACTATTCATTTATTATTCAATGAATAAATCTCAGTCATACAAGTAGTTATTAGTAACAAGAATATCCCAGTGATAATTATCTTTTGTAAAATTATGACGTAGATTATAAGAATACAGTTAGTACTAGTCTTACTGTGATATGTAAGTTTGTTAATTGTACTTAAATACCATAAAATGATATAATTTAATAACATCACTTATTCACCGAAGACTATGTTTGGGTAGCTGTGGTTGTTTCATAAGGATCGTCTTATAGGTAAAGTAAAATGAATATCTCTAGAGCACTATAATTTCATGTAACTATAAACCAATATCATCTTAAAACAAAAACATCCCTTTCCTTTGTTTCAACGTCACTGCATAGATTAGTTAACTCCTAACTACTAAATTAGGGTTTCTTGGTGATTACCTCTAAACATTTAACATAGAATCATAGTGCATGCAGCATCAAGTCACTTAGACTAGTAGTCATATTGCAACTTGTTATATTTCACTAATAAGGACTAGACAAATATAGTATTAGTTAGCTCCAAACGATTAACCATTGTGTATATATCTATTCTCTTAGAAAGTCAGTTATGACTAAAATAACTTGTTTCTAACATCTCATAGAATGTAAATTTAAATAACATCAGTTTAAACTATTCATGTAACTCTTTCAGATAAATACCGAACACCAGAAAATCTATATCAACGAGTTCCTTCTGAATGAAGGTAACTACCTGACTTTTGAACTAATTTAGTGACAAGTTATTCTCATCTTCTACTTCCGAATGCATATAAACTTGATTACTATAATCAAATGACATACAAAGAAAACATAAGCATATTATTTTTTAAGTTGGATTGTGACTGGCAAGTGGAAACCAGGACGGGCGTTTCGTCCTCCTTAAGACTCATCGACTGAATTTACCTGCATCTCAATGTCACAATCCAACTTAAAAAATAATACTTGTAAATAATCTCTATATCGAGGCAATCCACTCAGAATGAACATATAGTAACAGAAACAGACCAGCTTCAGTCTATAACAAATCAATGGGAATATACAAATTCATCCCAATAATAAGCATTTGTACTTTGATAGATGTTACGCATTTGTTACCACGGTAATTCACTTTCTATCTTGAAAATATACTAAACAGTAATAAATGCAACAAAAATATTTTTTTTATTAAAACAAAGAAAAACATACAATAGAATAAAGCAAAAATGTGTTTACATTAGTTTTCTTATTCAAGATAACATTTTCAACGACAAAAAATAACTTTATTGATTTATATGCCAACATTATTTGAACACATTCGTTTTACCAATAGAACAAAAACAAAAACAAAAAAATACTCTGCATTAATACTGAATGTCAAATCTTATAGAAGTATTCATTGTTGCTTTATGTATGGTAATAATCTGGTATGAGGAAAAAAAAAGTATGTTGAATTCTGAAGTTGAAACTTTGTAGTTTAAAAGTTATCATCTGTTTAATGTTTTACTGGAAGGCACCTAAATATCTAAAACAAATAAAAAACACTAGATTCGAATGTTGATATAACTAACAATAGTAAAATTGAGTTAAATTAAGTTGACGAGGCAAAAATAAGACGAAACTTGACATTTATATGTCATTTCTAACTACAATCTAACTTTGCTGAAGTTGATAATGTTAATAAGTAACATCAGTCATTTGACATTATCATGAGTTAGTTAACTAGAGAAAACCTTACTAATTAGAATAACATTATATTCTGTAGTCAATTACAGAATACATAACAATTTGCAGGATTTATTTGAGTTGGATTGTAACTGGCAAGTGGAATCTTGGACAAGCGTTTCGTCCTATGTAAGACTTGTCGGATGGGTGTATTTGCATCCCAATGTTGATGTTTATAGAGACTGACCAGTTTCAGTCCGTAATAAGCCAACGGAAGGATCCAAATACATTCGAATAATAAATTTACGTGGATGTTCGAGTTGCTGTGAAGATAAAGTCACTTTATTCGGAAGACAAATTTCTTTACTTATTTCAATAGAATGTTAAATTCCTAGCTGTTTAAAGCTGCGTACCCTAAACGTATTGATTGAATACGTGAACATCAGAGGTGACAGAATATTATTTACATAATTATTACAATCAAAAATATTGTGTACACATATGATTGTCAATAATGGATAGTATAAGGAAGTAGGAGTTCACATAAAGAAAGAGTGGCAGAGGTGCACCATTACGAGAGTTTACGAGTGTACAAAATGCGTAGGATAAATTGTGTGTCATCAGTGAAAAGAACAAAGATACCATAGTGAGAAAAAAGAGCAATGTAGCAAAGGTAGATTCCATCGACGTTTCATGCATGATCATCTACAATCTGGAGAGAAGACGAAAACAGAGATCATGCAGACAACAACAAAAATAACCTAGATTTGATGAACTAAGTAGATAGAATTAGTACTTAGCTCATGCATTGCGAAAAGACGATTTACTAAATAATCGTATAACCACACCAAGATGATTCCAATAGCTGAGTCTATGCACTGAATACAGTAGATTACATTATTCACAAAATGCATATTGATAAAACAGGAAGTATGTATTTAGCACTTGCGAAATCCAACCTGTACAGAGACAATTCATTTAAGATGTACATACGATAACTGATCACTTTCTGCCCATATCGCATCAATGGCAAGATTCACATACCTCTAAATTATACATACATACCGATTGTACTATTGTGATTGTCTACACTCAGTAGTCTAGTAGTGAACTTAGTGATGACTAACACAAAACAAGCTAAATTCGAATTCTTGTATGAATGTCAACACTAAGATGAAGGCATAAGCAGCTGACTGTTCTTCACCCTCCTTACTTTCGAGTAGGACGAAATGCATGTCCGAGATTTCACTTGTCAGTCACAATTCAACTTAAATATTCAGATTTATTGTTTTAACTTTGTATTCATTAACGATTAATAGCAACTTCAAGAACATTATTAGAATTAGCCTCTTCTATTAACTTCACTAAACACTGAATACATAGATTCGTGAACCAATTAACAACAATCATTGTTCATAGATAAATCAATACATCGAAAAAAACGTGATTAATTTTTTAATCTTTTTATTCATTAAATCAATCATATTGAAGTACAATCAATGATTGATTTTATTGATTGATTGGTTTTACCTTAATTTATTGTATAGAAGTGTTTTATACTATAGAAATTTAATAATTACCAATGATTTATTTGTCTTTTATTGAAGTAGATCATATGATTATTATAAACTTGAAAGGTGTCATTCAATGTAAAGAATTTCATAATAGTTTATTTAGTTGAATCTGTGTCCATTGAAGTTAGATAAATAGACTTAAATTGAGATGGTTTGTATAAATTGGTATTAGGTTAAGTTGATTGAATAAGTTACAAATTGATGTTGATAAGGTAACACTGGAAACCAGGAAACACATGTATATCTATTTCTCATAAGTATAGGACTCCTCAATGGTGCACACTATCTGATTCTGATCCAGGGGCTTGAAAGTTAGTGAATGTATAACTGTTTGCGCCATTGTGGTGGAATTCATCGGTAGGATTCTCACGAGTCTGAACTCTAGCAGTCAAGACATACCACTTGAGCTTCAGGAACTGCCTATTGTTAGTCATCAGTGAGCTGATCATTCGTATCGATTTGAGACTCCTACGCAATAGGGTAGAGGGTTATGCGTTAGTCAATCTGAAGCCACTGTAAAAGAATCTAGAGTGCGCATTGATGAAGAATCCCGTACTAGGACGGAATGGCTGTTCGGTCCTACCTTGCTTTCAGTGGTGTCCTATCAACAACAATCAGAGACGTATTCAATTAACTAAAAATAGACTTTAAGTTTAGTTAAATTGAATTTCAGAACATTTGATTGATTAATTGATATATGTTTTTCTCATTGATAGTTAACATGTATTGAGTGCTTTTGATAGTACTGCATTACTCAATGCATAGATTATTGGTTTTATGAAACTTTCGCTGTCGTTACAAGCAATATCATCAGCACCTACTTTATATTGATAATAAAGCCTAAAGAAATGTTTAATCATTATTAGGTATTACTAGAAGAACTTGATTAATCACTTGAATGATCATTTTAAAATACTTGTTCACTTTTAGTGTAAGTTCATGCTGCTATCTTTCAGAATAATAGTGTTTAGATAATAAAAAAAGCTATCTAGATTAATGAACTTAATGCCATCTAATTAATTTATAACATACATTGAGTTCATATGATATGCAATGTAACTTCTTCGAGTAATAAACTTCTATAACATTAAAGTGGAGACGTCTTTTTTAGCACCGAATAGTTAGTGTAAACCAGAAACAGCACAATGTACTGTATATGTATGATTTATTCTGTAAGAAATATCTTTGAGTCAGTTTCCTGTAGAGTCATTAAATGGTTTTTTTAATAAAATCAATAATTAGTATCTTACCCAATACAAAACTAGTGTACATGAACACAATTAACTAAGTCAGTAATTAGGTAGATATTACTGATATGTAAGATAAACTAAGTGTATATTTGTAATATATTTGGACAGTAGTGGAATGTTATTTGACAGTCATCAACTAAATTTACCAACATCTCATACAGGGACATTCGTGCGCATTCCTTATTGTGTGTAATAATAACACTTATCTACTAAATCCAGTTGTAAAAGTGTAAATATGAGTTGAAGAATTTACATTACTGATATTAAGTGATACAATTGATCTTCTTTTCTCTCTTGTTACATAGATTTCTTTGGCGGATTGTTCCAGTAATACCATGGGTTCCACTAATTTGCATCATATATTGAAAGCAACTTAGGAGATTGTTTAATGAAAATCTATTCACATAAATTAGGGAAAAAAATAAATTTGACTCATTATTTTGATAACTTGAAATCTATGTGAAGAATACATAGGAATTATTTTACTATTCAGTACTGAATCATCACCGAACATTCAATATAATGAATGCTTCTATCAGCACTATTATCATGGAAGATAACTATTAACTTTAATTTTGGTATCATTTAACCTCTAGGTTTTTGTTTCAGTCGAGGTAGTAATTTTATTGATGTTGTATTATCTAAGCTATATGTTTAATTGTGGAGCTGTCATTGTCAGTATGAATAACAACAGTTCTTACTCTATGCAGAAGTGATCTTTGTAATTTATTCATAAGCCTTGGATCAATTTGGTTCTTAACTAAAGGAATTCTAACAGTACTGGAGAATGTTAAAAGGTATGGTATCTGAATTGATTATTATTCGCTTATTGTTTAAAGTTATGGTGATATTAATCCAGTGTACCAACCCATGGCAGAAGTTAACTTAACCCTAAGGTTTATGACCAGTTAAACAGTGGAAGCCAACAGAAATACAGGGTTAAATGATGACTACGAAATCTACGAAATCGATCAGTTACAAACCTAGCCATCAATGATTTATCGCTTATAGTATAGTTAATTACACACATTTCCACACAAAGCACGAACTGATATTTTACAAAACGATTAAGCACAACACCAACAATATAATCCATTTAAGCTATAAAACCTTTACCTATCATTTATTTTCAGTATAGGTTTACAAAATGGTTCACTAATGTTAAAATGGATTCGTTCTTAAAATTTGGCTAGGATCTTATGTATTGATTTATAGTTAACTTTTATTTCATATTGTGTATTCAACACTTAAAGCTTTCGTAAAAATGACTTCTGTGCCTGTCATGTTCTAGTTTGATAGTATATCATAATTTAAGTTGGAAATAAAAATATATTCGAACTTGTCTTACTAATGAATAGATTATTAGCATTCATCACAGATTGATCTCAGTTGGGAACAAATGTAAAACACGGGACAATCAACAGATGTTTTGTCCTAGTATAGCACTGTTCAGCTTTAAGACAATTCAGTCTACCGATGGATTGAAATCGGGACAAGTGGATTTGGCAACAAACACTTAGTCACCAGTACCAATCGATTGGACGATATTTAATATACTTAGAGCCAAAAAGATTGGTATTTGGCTTTATGGTTTTGAATATATTTTATGAATGAAATCGAAGGTGGCTTCACTGAGGGAGTTCTGTAATTAAACGAAACTACTATTCATTGGTACTCAAGTGAGATCAATCTATAATTAACACTAACAAGCAACTGAGAGCTAATCTTCAGTTAAAACCTACTTAAACTTTATTATTGAACAATTTACGTAAGATAAGATTATTCTACTCAGTTTAGTTTTTCATTAGTATAATTCAATTTTAATTAACAATTCATCAAATAGATGAAATTTTCATTTAATATACATAATAAATTAAAATGAAAGTACACATCCATCAGATAAAACTGGCGGGAAAACAAAATAAAATAAAAATTGTTTTTGTATTCTATTGAATTTGAGAAAAATATTTTTATTATTCACATTCAAGTTTACTTAATTAGTATAATTGTCCATTAAAAATTCTGTTTATCTTCTTAATACTAGAACATTACATTTTACTTAATTTACTATTCACTGTTACTAAGCCATAAAATTGTATTTGTGAATATTGATATCAGGAACTGATCCAAATCAGACAACTACTGGTCACTTGGAAGCACTGAACAACCGTTTTGTCCCAGTATGGGACTCTTTAGTATTGCGCATTCACGACCCTATCGTAGATCAAACCCAGCACTCTCTGGCTCCGCTACGAGCACTTTACTATTGAATCACTGAGTCGGCTCTTAACGGTTGATATTTCAAATTCAGTCAATTTGTGATACGTTTGAGCGACCGAATGCACAGTCATCGGTAAGTAACTGCTTCACACCCGATACGATTAAACTCCACCGGTCACGCCTTCATTCTATTTGCACAAAATCATATTGATTAATAAGTTAATTAATATCAAACATTTCTCCCTTTTTTACAGTTTTGTTTTACCCACTTTAGTGGGAGTGAAGTGGGAGAGGGGAGAAACGACGGATAGACAGAGGGAAAATAATCAAAAAGAAATCAAGTTTTAAAGACAATTCTAAGCAGACTATTCATTCAGTTATGTGTATATTAAGATTGTATAATATTTGATTTGGAATGTAATGACAACATGATATATAGAGATATATGTGTGTATCAGCATAATATTATTGATATGTAAATTTAAAGACATAGACTAGGAATTCTATTCTAAATCGTTGTATGATAAACAGTAACAATAATTTGTACTAGACAGAATTGATAACAACAAAATGATAAACATTGTTAACAAGATAGTGATTTAATTCTAGATTCACTATTAAAGATTTAAAAAGTTATTTATGAATACAGTCTTTAAGCATGAAATAATGAATTGTCAAAGACTCCGTTATACGTACGTTATTGATAAATACTTCTTGTAAATTAATTTAGTTGATTGTATTTCCATAATTCAAATAAGTAATATTATTTTAAAGTGGTTTCGTGGAGATTGGTTTTTTTTCCAATTTATTGCTTGTATTTGTCATAGAATAATCTTGTTAAAGAATCATTGAAGTCTTAATGCTATGATTGATGGAATTCAGATATATCTAGAGTGAGACAGTGACTACAATAGGTAATGAATAATAATTGCATTATACTAAAAATTGATCACAATTTAAACCCAACTATTCATTGTCGACCTAGTTTGGTTATGGGTTTAATCACTGAAAAAGCCAAGAGTACACATTACTAAACAGTCTTATAACCGGATAAACAGCTGTTCAATGTTTCTATGGCATCAAACTGAGATCAGTCTGTGATGAGCATTAACAATAAGTGATAAGAAATATATGTATCTTTAGTTTTCTATATTTTTATCATAGAAACAAGAGAGATGAATAAAATATAATTTTACAAATTATTGGACCATTACATCTAATTATCAATTTAGTTTTAAAATTAATCGATAAAATTTTAGGAAAAACAAGTTCAATTAACGCCCAATTTCTAAAGTTTTATTCAACTGAATGTACATTCTTTTACAAATAAAAGTTTTTCTATTCATTCATCAATTGTTGGTTGAATAAATAATTATAAAAACATCACATGTCTATGTGTGTGTGTGTGCCTGTGGTGTTGATGAGAGGGGGGGGGTGTTTGATTAGTGAAACTCTACACAGTTTTAATGTTATACACTATATTCAGTATATTCATTTATGGAGATTCTATGCTCATAAAGTTAGTTACTATGCCTCTTTAGGCAAAGTAAAATAGAATAATAATGGTAAGTGCTTCTATACAATTACAATTTTCATATAATACTGTAAGAGATAAATAAGTACTCTAAGATGAGTTGTAAATCCCATAGCATGATAATTTATACAGGATTATGTACTTTAGTAAATGTCTTTTTCCAGATTAGAATTCTATAAGTATAACTACTTGTTGGTACTTCAATAGATCCATGTATTGATCCCTAGTTCTGTTAAGCATTACGACTGTCTGTTTTGTGTATGTTTATTAAAAAAATTGATAGATTTGTAGTTGTATCTAATAAAAATAATGATAATTGTCGGTGCTTAATTCAGTACTGAATGTTGTTGTACAATATAGGATTTTCAACAAAGAAATATTTTAATTAGGTATTGTAGAAATTGTTGAATATTAATTTGAAATCACAAATTGGAGTGAATTAGACAACCAGTGAATTACGAGGAAGCATTGAATAGCTGTTTCTTCATCGTATGGGGTTTTTCAGTAGTGAGCATCTACGAACGTATCAAGTCCAGAAATTGTAGGATTCGCAGCTAAAATTAAACCATTGGATCACTAAGTCGACTGCCAATGGTAGACATTTCTAATCGATTCAATACTTCAATAAATAAATGAATAAATTTTTAGTGCATTTCTATAAGTCTTACATCTTATTAGTCCATTACTTTCCATATCAGATTTATTTTACAAGTCCAGAGATCACTTTATTAAGCTTCACTGATAAGTGAGTTCTTTTTAATTCTATAGTTGATAACGTTAGACTACTGATATTAAAGTACAGTATATCCTTTAAGAGAATCTGTTTTAACCTCAAATGAGTAACATCGTACAAATAAAACTTGAATTTCAACCCAATATTTCAAGTTGGCTTAATAGCTTCTTCTATAAAACATACTAAGAAGTAAATTCTAACTTCTTTTCATTCATTCTAAAATCTCTGATATTTAAACTTCACTATCGGATCCTTAGTAATTGAATATCTTTTGTTATTTCGAGGAAATTAAAACGTCAAACCATTTTGGAAATATTTTGCATTATCCTACATCAATTAAACAAATATGTTCATTTTATTAAATTCATTACTTTATATGAAAATGTTTTTCACCATTATTTTCAAATTGTAGTAATAAGTGAATTAGGTTTTTTACTATGCTTTAATATAATTTTTAGAGCATATTGTAATGAAGCTACATACTTTGATTTAGTTCCCACTGTGTAAAGCATTTCACATTACAATAAACTAAATTTTGCATACTCACAATTAGTTGATTGAATTCGTCAAAGATTAATGCTAGCAGGGTACCATTGAAAACCAGGGAGCACTGGATAGCCGTCTCGTTTTAATATGGGACTCCCGAGCAATACGCACACTTGATTTTACCCCGGTATCTTCAGGGTTGGTCAGCGCATAAACCTTCTACACTACTGGGCTGGCATCCAGTGATGGAATTCCAACTTCTATAAATTTGTGATATAGTGCTCGCTAGTGACTAACTTCAGGATATTTGTGAAGCTTTAGTGATAAGTCGTGACTGGTGGAGTTCAAACTTGTTGAAAGTGTGACAGTTATTACCAATGACAATGGATGATCGTCGCGCTATATATCTCAATTTGATGAAAGTTGAAATTCCACCACTGAACGCCAGCCTAGTGATGTAGAATGTTTATGTACACGCCAATCTAAAGGTCCTGGGGTAAAATCAAGTGTGCTTATTGCTGGTAAGTCTTATATTAGAACGAGACAGCTATCAAGTGCTCCCTGGTTTTTAATGGTACCCTGTTAACATTAATCTATGATGAATTCAATCAGTTAAACTTAATTCCGATTTCCGAACCCTTATCACTTCAATATTCAAAGCTAGTCTAGTTTTTTAGAATGAAAACCAAGAAAGTTTATTGGTAATAAATTTAGTGAGTTCTGTTCATTGCAGATTAATACTCGTTGGATACCAATGAAAACTAAGAATTACTGGACAGTTGCTTTGTCCTAGTGCAGAATTCGTCAACAGTATTTTTAAGATATTCTGCCAAGAAATCAAACTTAAAGTTTTCGGGTTGGTTTAAGACTCTACGCCAGTGGGCCAGGGTCAAATGTCAAAATTTCTATCTACATCCTTTCGTGGTCATCGGTTGTCATTGGTGATAACGGTTACAATTCTGATGTGTCCCAATTCCATCAGTATTAGCTTTTTATTAGAACTTCTGAAGTATCCTGAAGTCACTCACCAGTGCTGCCTGGCTTTCTGTGGTACCCAATTAACACCAATCTGTGATGAACAAAAACAACTTAAAATTAGTACCTATTTCCATGAAACTACCTCAATTTATTATTAATAGTCTGACAAAATAATATTTCAGTATTTCATAATCTTTGAAATTATGTATGTAATGAAAACGTTTGATCCTATGCCAAGTATTATTTCATAAAAGTACCTCTAAAATTTTTTGAAGCCACTATCAAATATTTGTATATCGTAACGCCTCTCTCCTATCAACAAATGATTCACAGAAACCCCCCAAAATCTTTTTAACTACCAATTAGTTCTTTTTTGTACTATCATGTTAGTTGAATCTCGGCATTGTTGTCTCCTCAGTATTTAACGTTGGGTTAAATGAATTTATGAAAAATGACATGCATAAAATATATAAGTTTAAACTGAAGTGGTTTAGTGAAGACAAGTAATGTCTTTAGTTGTTTGTAGTCCTCACAGATTTATGCTGGTTGGGTACCACTTGAAACCAGGAAGCATTAAACATCCGATTTTCGCCCACATATAGTAACTGACAGCAGCACGCAATTTCGATTCTAATAGGGAGTCGAACTCAGGACCTTTCAATCTTGTGGCGAATACTGAATCATCTTCACCTATGGGCAGTGGGATCGAGGTTATACACTTATGAAAAGTCCCGTAATAGGACGAAACAGCCACTGATCGCTCTATGTTTTCACTGGTACTCAACCAACAGCAATCTGTGACGACTGCAACCAACTAGACTATATATGTTTTCTCAAAAATTTTCTCTTACACTAATATGGTGTACTAAAAATACACATTATTATTTTATTTATTCTTTAATTACACAATTTATGAAATAAACTGTGATAGTTGAGTTTTTAGAACTTTCTAGTATATCCAAGACTTTCTTCATGGGAACACTCATTACAGATGTTATGTAGTATACTATTTTTACTGTGAACTATATATGCATATTCATTTATAAAAGATCTGAAATCATTGTAAATGTAATCTAATTATTGCATAATACAATTATTCATTTAATCTCATGCCTTAGTAATTAAACTTCAATACAACAATATATAAATCGTGTGAAAACAATCAATACAATTCTTCCCTAGTGAAGTCAACATCATTACATTTATTTCATAATGAATTGTTTATTAGTATTTATTAACTGATTGTTATTTTGTTGCTAAGAACCAGACAAATCTAAGAGGAGGGACAAAAGGTACATAATCTATTTTACATTTTCAACATTCACTGTTACTTTTCATTGTATACACATTCTGTTTATTGTTCTCATCATTTAACAAGCTCTAAAGTGTATATGGAATGAATAGTCAACATTATATGTGAATATTAATGTAAACTTATACCTGAAACAATGCTTCCATTTCTGTAATAGATCACATAGTTTGTGATGTTCACTAGATTATTTCGCGTTTTTCTTTTAAAAAAAAGGATTATTTAGAAAAATAGAAAAAAATTATTCAAGATTCGTTTTTAAAATGACACTATCTTTTGTCCCCATAGCTTCCATAGTCTTTTTAAATAAAAGTTTTACAATTTGACCTTGATAACATTTGAATTATATGATAGTGTGGTAGATACTACTCGTAAGGTCGTCTATAAGTAGTAGGTAGCGGAACGTCGCATGAAGTTGTAAAAAACCAGTAAACAGCAAGTTGTAGGATAGCAAGGAGTAAGGCATGATTAGGATACATAGGAAAATCGAGGACAACCAATGGAAGCAAGCCTACGACTGACACGTATCTAAGAACACGAATGATGTGGACATTGATGATTTAAAGTAATGTATATAGTATTTTAAGGCATTCTTTGTTCTCACCAAATATACAATTACCTATCCTAGTTGGCCTTTTCACAATACGTTGAATAACAAAGTAATTTATCAATAACTTTAGTAGTTGACAACAGAACGGTTGGTTGTTTCGTTGAATGTGTAAAAAATTTAGCATGTTTTTTATTCAGCTAAAATTATTATAAGTATTATATAGATATATATATATATATATATATATATATCATTTAGTGACACTTATATGAAAAGCGAAAGAACAAACATTTTAGCAGCTTAATATAAATTTGTTTTGTTTCATTTAGTTCTCCTCAGCTGCCTACAATCTGTAGTATGCTAAAACTAAACTATAAAATACCAATCCAATATAATTGCGCAGTTAAGTACTGAAGTAAATTAATATGTATTATTACAAACATGATGAATAGAAGATTCAAGTGAAGTATATAGAATTGAATAGTGATTATTGTAGTAAAA
Source organism: Schistosoma japonicum (assembly GCA_025215515.1). NCBI lineage: Eukaryota > Metazoa > Platyhelminthes > Trematoda > Strigeidida > Schistosomatidae > Schistosoma > Schistosoma japonicum. The sequence continues at coordinate 66,082,467 of CM046069.1, read as the reverse complement.
ATAAACTTAGCAAATGAAGATTCCAGAATAGCAGAAAAAGATCAGAAAATTATAAAGTAAAAGATTTTAACTGATTGCGTAACAAGAAGGTGGACACAAGTGAATGGTGAGTTGTGAGCAGCCAGTTTTAAAACTGGGAATAATTTTTTCCAGAATTTAAAGATGATGTAATAGAAATATGTGGAATGTTTTGAAGAAAAAAATCAAACAATATAATCTAATAATTTTGAGATTACCACGGGAGGTGGGGGAAGATTAACTACTGACTCTTTCTGAATACAGAGGTTTGATTTTAGAGGCCTGTTGGCTTTAGCGAATTTTAATTAAGCTGAACTTGGTTTCTAATCAATTACCTGAAGGATCTTGTAGTATCAGTCGTGTGTCCTGTGTTAGTGAGATCTTTTGAGGTGGCACTATTGAAGGCTTTCAGACCGTTCAGTTGAAGGTTCCTGGTGGTATGTTATTATAATCGAATGTAAGCCTATCTTTTAGTTCTATCGAAGAAACTACTTTGGGAGATACACGTAAATTTGAACATGTAGCTGACAGTGACATGAATGAGATACCTATCAATCTTTGTTTTTTAGTAAAGAACATATCGTTTCGTATATGACGATAACACTCGTTTTAAGTTAATTACTGCTTAGCACTATTTCTCTTCTTGAATCGTTTATCACAGAGGTGTCATCACCTTCAAAACTGTGCTCAATATTCAACAGTATCGAAACCATTCCAAGGTTATTTCCAAGTGATTTTAAAATATCAGTAGGTGATAAAATTTTCGAATTTAATGGTCACTGAAAACAATTTATTTACTTTCAACTGGGGGGTTCAGATTTTGAACCAAGAAAACTTTGGACATTAGAATTACTAAACAGCTAATCGATTATATAAGTACATACGATAAAGAATATTAACTATTGATAACTAATTATTGATCGGTCTCATGTTTCACTAGTCGTCTAATGTTGATCGATCAAAATTTAAAATGGTCATTAGTCTAAGTGATTCTGCAACGTACCTATGCTGTTCTAACCTTAGGTGGTTATAGCTCGTTAGATGGGGAAACCGCTGACCTAGATTCGAAGTTACTGAGCACTCATTAGAAGGTGTTTGTCATTCTAAGTGAATGTAGTCTTGCTGATGGGTCAAAATCAACGTCACTCATTTTTAAATTCAAGGACCTATTTCACTGAAGCTGAAACTGATCTCCACTTAGACTGATACGTTTGAATTTATAATGTAGAAAGGAAATTAATTTCATAGAATAAATCCCTATTTACTCATTCTTGGCTTATTGTAACAACTAATATTTCATTTACATCACTGTACTAAATAATACTGAACGTTTCCGCATAACCGGTCACAGAAAATGATGTATGACCTAATCGTTCAAGAGTTCCACTGTTTGACAAGTTTGTTTTGTACGAGATCAAACTTATGAATAAGTTACTCTTTACAAAGTTGCAATATTATTCACAATATTTCATTTTAAATGCTTAAGTAACACTAATTAGTAGAATACCTCTAGATTCGATGCAAATTTATTTGAGTCATTAAAAGTACCTGGTAAACAAAGACGCATATTGATTTGATATTGGGAATTCTCTTGAATTAGACAACCATTGGCAATTAGGAAACATTGAATAACTGTTTTGTCCTAGTATTGAACCCCCCCCATCAATCTGTACCCACAACCCCGCTAAGGGCCGAACGTGGAATCTGCTGTCTTTGCAGTGACCGCTTAGCTGGCTCCTGGTGGTTGATATTTCTAAATGTATATTGTCCATTTTGTTGTTGTATTGACTATGTAAATTTTCCATCACTTACTAAGTTTAGCTAGTCAGGGAATATATTGCAAGCTAACGTCAGTGGATAAGCTAATATTGTAGCACTAGACAAAATTTTTGTTAGGTTGTAAGATTATCCTAAAGTCTGGATTCATGGCGGAAATATTAGATATATACAAACAGTTCTTGTCTTCCAGTAAAAATATTTACGTGGGTCCACTAAACGAGAAAGCAGCGTATCGTAGTAATTAAATTCATTCATTGGATGATCAGTCGACTTCCGCAGCTCTTAGTAGTTATCTAGCTTAAGCCATTTTATGATTACTTTATTTACTTCCTATTTAAATCCAGTTCCCCTTTCTATAGATTTGTCAGGCTAAACTGAAAATGAAGGTAGAATTAAGCTTTTACGAATCATTAAAAATCGAGAAACACCTGAATGATGTTCTGGTGGAGCATGCAACTCTTTACATCATTGATATTACTATCCTCTCTCAGTTCACGTTATATCGCGTGACCACAATCATTGACACTCTAGACGCGACTGAATTCGTTATCATCTTCGCCAAAATTAGCTGAAATAAGTTACTAGTCAGCTCTTGTTGCTTACCATCGAGTGTTCTTAAGGTTATTAAATTCAAACTTGATAAGACAAATTGATCTAAGTGGAAGCAGTGACTGGTATTTGTTTCATTGTATTATGGGACTTACCCTATAAAGTAGTTGGGAGAAAGACTCAAACTGCTAAATGATTCTATACAAAGATGAAAATTCTGTTCAAAGTCTTGTCTTCAATATATTTGATCATAGTTATACATTTCGGATGATACAATGTAAATGTTCAACACAACCTTTACGAAACAATCTTCATTCATTGTTCATCGTTTATTTCCCATATTTCATTGTTTATAATCAGTAATATAATAAGATTGTGAAAATAATATCCAACAAGAATTTCATGTTACATTGAATTCTGAAATAATTCAGCATTAATTTTAAACAAAATCTAACATTCATATTGATTTGTCCCAGATAAATGTTACATAACCAATTCATTTACATACAATCAAATATAACAGATTATTATTAACTACTTATTAATACTTACTTACATTGACAGTAAATGCAATTTGATTCATTTATCTCATTTCATGCCTTTTAGCTTCAGATTACATAATGGTGGGAATAATAGTAGCTGCTTTTTGATGACAAAAATATGATGTCTATAATGCTAAGTGAAGAAAATAAAACAATCAGCTCAACTCTATTAGAAATTGATTTCTTCTATTCATTTGTCTGAAAAATTGTTAATACAAAAAAAAAAAAAAATAAAAACAGAAAGTGATATATGATAATTTTCCATTTAATTTAGTTCCCAATTTTTTTAGAAATCTAAGTTGTCTGTTATACAAGAACAATGAATATGGTGGGATAATGTAGATAGATTCTCATAATCAGCTCACCCTATTTTCCTTACACATACACACAAATTTATATTAATAAATAAGGCGTTTAATAAGTGTAATGTTAACTGAAGTGTGCATGTAATAGTCATGTTACAATCTCAATATTGTATAACTATTATAATGATAAGTTCTATGTATAGCTGGATGGGATAGATGAGATAGAGATATCATGATGGGATCAAGTGTAGGAGACATGTATTAATTATTAGGTAAACAAAAATCGATATTACCAATCAGGATAATGGTGATGGCAGTTATTGTACAAGGTTGTGTGAAAAAACTGTAGAATGCTAACGTGATGAGAGGTCAAATGTGTTGGTGAATGATTATTTAATAAAATTATAAGACTAAGCTAAACATCAAAGATTCTATTATGAATAATTAACAATAGTAATGAGAGATGGAAAAGAAGGCTGATAAATGTGAAAAGTAGAGCAAACGAAATGAAACATAAAGTCATTTTGACGTGTTGTTAAATGTGAAAAGCAAGATCAAGAAAAATGAGAGGGAGAAAGGGAAAATCCAGGTTAGTGACATTTCTGGAAAGAGATATGTGATTCGTCAATATTTCGTAAGGGACATATAAGACAAAGACTAGGTCTTTATATATATATATATATATATATATATATATATATATATATATATATATATATATATACGTATACATATAATCTGTAGATTTAGGATTTTTATCATAATTTCAAATTTTGTTAACTCTTAATTCCCACTTAATTCTTATGTAACAGTCTTGACCATCAGATTTCTCGCGATTACTTTGGCTGTTTTTCCTCAAAAATATTATGTAGTCAACAATATACCAGTTACGACTTCTCACTAGAGCTCCAGAAGCATCCTGAAGTTAGTCACTAGTGAGCTGATTATTGTAATTGAATCGAAATAGTTTGTGGAGATTGGTATTACGTTTAGTTGGTTGCATCGATTACAGCATGATGTTGGTAGGTAGAATTTAGTCTTGTTGGTAGTGAGACAGTCATTAACGATGACAGTGGACGATCGTCGTTCAATATATCACAAACTGATGGGAATGGGAATTGTACCATTGGATGGGGGCCTAGTGGTATATGAATGCATGAATGGGAATTTTTTCGTCACTGAAACTGTAGACTGTTTCGATAGATAACAGTATACAGAATTCTTTGTACTGTGAATGCATTCATTTTAAAGTGCTTTGTTTAGAGTTATAGTACAATTAGAGCTCTTTCATGATAATTGAAAACATAGAAAATACTAATTCAGAATAGGCTTGTATCTTCCCGTTGATTTGTAATGGACTGAAACTGGTCAGCCTCTGTTGCCATATGTGCATCCTGAGCGGATTGCCTCTATATAGCGGTATTACACAAGTTATATTTAAGTTGGATTGTGACTGGCAAGTGGAATCCAGGACGCGCGTTTCGTCCTATTTGGGACTCGTCGGCTGGATGTACCTGCATCCCAATGTTGATGTTCACACTGGGATTCGAACTCAGTCCGCTTCGTGTCAAACGCCACCGCGTTCACCACTAGGCTACTGTGTCCAGACAGTCACGCTTGTGCAACGGGTACATATCTAATTCAGAATAGGCTTGTATCTTCCCGGGAAGATACAAGGACGAAACGCGCGTCCTGGATTCCACTTGCCAGTCACAATCCAACTTAAATATAGAAAATACTAGTTTTGAAACTCTTGATAAGTTAAGAAAAGCCTAGCCTGCTCTCAACAACTGTTATCATCTCATGTTGAACTTAGCATTAAATTCTTACAATAAGATACTAAATTGACAATTACTGTGGTTAAATCAGACAACCTATCTAACATATAACTACAATCATATTTCCAATATGTTAATCATAAAAGTTACGATGAATTCCTTATTAATGAAGGAAATGCATTATGTCAATGAGGAAGAAATAAAGACAACTAAAACGATGCAAATTTTCTTTTTAACAGTGTCATTTACTGTAGATGTACTGTCGTATATACTCGATGATGTTCTTTACATGATAACAGTCTGTCAAACTATAGTGTGAACTTACGCTATATGAGTATTTATAAATTTATATGAAGGTTGTTTAATTGTCTAAAAGATGAAAAATTCTCCGTAGATGAAAACAGTTTACACATCCAAAATGAGTAAGAGTTAATTGTTCACTTGGTAGACGTAAAGAATAACAAGAAAGTAAATATACACTAAAGACTGTAATTGTTATGAATCACTAAAGGAGTTTATAAAATCTGATTACAAAATTAAAAGAAAGCACCGTGATAGTGTATCTGGGTTAAGGTAATGTTAGAGACTTCATATTCTGATACAGGATTATAAAAGTTTTGACAGTGCACAAGGAAATAATTAGTGTCTTCTTTTAGTCCAATCGTTTTACAATATGGATGATACTAAAGAAAGACTCTGGGGAGAGGAAGAAGCAAGAAAATTAGAGTTTACCAGATATTCTTGGGTTGGCCTGGAGGGAGTTTTACATTTACATTTTAGAAGTCACTATCAAAAACGATTACAAATGCGTTTGAAACACACTTGCTTTGTGAAGTAAACATAACAAGCTTCATACGAAAAAGTAAACTAACAGATTTTCATAGATGTAGAGAATGCAAAACTTTCCTTAAGGATTTTGGGATAAGACTGTATAAAATTTCCCTGACAGTATCTCCTTCAAATTCGGCGTTTATGAAAAGAGTCTATTTTGGTACACAAAATAAGATAATTAAGACTGTTGTCTAGGTCTAAAGTTACTGTCAACGAGTCTTGGAGGATAACTGTTTTTGATGTTTTTTCGGGATTTGAATAGTTTACCGTCAATAGAATCGTAACAGTATATTCATCTTGGTATTAAGAGCAGAAAGCGAATTAAGTTCTTCGGATTATTCAGTCGACTATGCAATCCGTATACTGTTCATCTCAAGTTAGTTTTAGTGTGTATGTTGATCTTTGCCAGAAACCATCCAGCTTTACTTTTTTAAAAAGAAACACATACCAAAGAATAAGAATTTCTGATTTTCTTCTTATCCCAATGTGAAATTAATTGATTGGTGACAACTATTGGTATGGTAATCAGGTTCATATTTTAGTAACAAATGACGATTTCATCGTCCATCTATTCAATTGCCAGTATTTACTCAATTTGTTTGTAAAGATATTTTGGTTTACAGATGATCTACGTTACAGACTGACATTTGCTACTCATCATCGACAATCAAAAGTCATTAGTTTACTGTCTTTTCCTTGTTCACAACATAAAGATTTTGAACAGACTATCACCTCCTAATTGAGTTGAGAAAAAACAGAACATTATAATTCAGTTCAGAGGTATAAAAGCATGTTACATTCATGATGTGCATGTTTATAGTTGTATTTTTTTATTACTGCTTTAGATGTATAATACTGAGACGTTTCATATAACAAACTATCTGTCTACTACTTCCTAACACTGATGACAGGACCCTCCAAGATTTAGTCAGTTTGCGAAAGGAATATGTGGTCATTATTAAATACCATTTCTAGTTACCTGAGAAATAATCAATATAGTTGAACTTTGGTGGTCATGGCTTCTCGTTAAAGATATTCAAGAAGTGATTTCTAAAATAGTTCGATTTTGAGCACATAACCATGTTTAATGTCAGGATTTTTTGGAGATAATGCAACTAGCATAAACATTCTTACCACAAATACAACCTACATAGAGTCACTACTTTATGTAGTAGTATACTATGCATCAATCTTTATTTTAGTAATTTGTATTTCTTAGAACCCCAAGTAGAATCAAAAAAGAAGAAACGCTAACAATGATAATAGTATAATACACACATATACCTTAATACAGATTACTGACGACGAACTGAATAAAGCGTTTCTTTATTCATCTTTATTTGTTAGAATTTTTGTAACAGTTTATGATGTGATAGAATATACTACTGATTTAACCTAGTAATTACTTTCGTCTTGTTGCTAGGACTTTACGATATAATTTATTCCTAATCTTTGTAATTTTAAATGACATACGTTCATTTGTTATAAACGTCGATTTACTGGTATTCTTACTTTCTTTTTGTACTTCTTGCAAGATTATTCTATGAGGATGCTGAAAGAAGTTATGCTAATCAAATTATTGTTAGATAAAAAAAAGTTTTAGAGAATATAGAATATGACTAACGGTGAAATCATGTACACAGGTTTAGTACTGTTGATAATCAGATGATAGTAAGAATTCCCTGTATCCCAACAGTGTTATCCACTATGACACTGAGTCCAACTACTTACTAACTTATATAACCGATGTAATGTTTGTATCATTATTTACATAAAGTTAAGTTATTCCGTTTAATGATATACTGGACTCAATTTTGATTAGTTTTTATTGGTATTAATGTATCTGGGGCTAATTTACCTTTCATTAGATACGATATTTCTCTGGTTTATAAAGAAAATGTTTTCTGTTTTATTCAGATCTACTTAAAACACTCTATTACATAATGGAAAAATCATTGTTAAGATTTCAACATAACAGTTGTACATTATGCTTTATCTAATTTTAATTCTCAAGCTCATCTTATATGTAAGTAATGGTGAGATAGAAATATGGTCTAAAGTTTATTAAAATGTTCTTTTAAAGTAGAAAAATTAGATGTTCTAATTAGGTAATAAATACATCACATACAATCAATGCATCTATGCATAACATTGTTATTCTTAGGGCTATAAATAAACTTCAAGTGGTATTAATCACAAAATCTATTCAATAAGAATATTGGTTAAAACTAGCAAGAAGTAAATGATGGCTGATTTTGATTTGAGACTCCATAACAGTGTGTATAATCTACTCTATTAAGGATCAAACTCAGAATTACCATATTTTTCGATAAGCGTTCAACCATAATACTTCCAACTCCAGTGGATCCACAGTTTAGCATGATGACCATACAATCACATATTACTTCAAATATGGCTGAATTCTACTTGTCATAATGTCCAAAAGAATGATGATAATATACCTTATCTAATATCGCTCACAGTTTATAACCGAGTGTTCAAATGAAAATGGATAAGTTAACAGCAACAAAATTTCATTCGATCGGATGCACATAAAACATTTCAAAAATAAATAGATCTTTAAACTTTATCACCTAGGTCTCACAATACTAATGAGCAAACAGAAATAAGTACTTGATATCTCCATTTTGATCAAATTGTAATATTCAGTAATGAATTCTATTTGGTGAACATATCTGAAAGTTAGATAAAATAGGTGTAGTTCACATTGTGGTACAAGTTTCGTCATTAAATATGTTACACAAAAATGAACTTTACATTGCTCTTTAGAGCTTTTACCGTACATAGATAAGAACATAAGACAGTATCCAAATGAAATAAATAAGGATGCTTGAGCATATTACAACCTACTTTATATCTAACTATATACGTAAATACATTGTCTGATAAACTAATATGCTACAGAAGACTGAGTTCGAATCCCAGTATAAACATCAACATTAGGATGTCGGCACATCCAGCCGATGAGTCCCAAATAGGAAGGAACGCGCGTCCTTACAAAACTACCTCAATGCACAACACTCGATTTTTTTTAAATCTATATGTTTGATTGCCGTAAATAGTTCCGTAAAGAGTTTGTAAATAGTCACAGAATCTACACAAGTACAATAAACTGTCTATTTTATAAACATTTGACAGCTTAGTGCATAGAAAATGCTCATAAAAATCAAATAGTTATCAATCATACCCATCCATTGATTTATTGCCAGTTTTAAACAAATGGAATTGTTTCCATTGACAAATATATTTGATATATACATTAGATATTAATTATGCTTGACAATTGAATTCCTTATCGGTTGTAAACATTGTATGACAGAATGTAAGTATAAACACTAATTATGGGATAAAAATTATTTTAAAAAAAAGCACAGCAAATGTACAGTATGTTTGAATAAATACTGGCTACTGACTTAATAACTAAACATACGACCTGTTGATCTGAGTTATGTAACTCACTCAAATATTCGGTACAAATAAAACTTGATTATTAGAATCTACTATTAATCAACATTTAGTTATTTATCTATTAAATAAACAATTTCAATATTGACAAATAATTCAATAGAAGATAAGTTTATAAACATTTACTTGCCTATACAAATAAACAATTAAAATAATTCAATCAAGGATCAATGTTTTTCTTTTTATGTTCAATATTCAATATTTAATTATAACTATAATATGACAAATAATGAATTATTTTTAATCCTTAATCAATACAATTACCAATCTAAAAGAAGTGCTAAACATTTTTTTAAGTAAAGTAAAATGATCAGAAATACACTAAACCAATTAATTGATCAATTGAATGTTGATTTTTTTGTTTAATTTTTAAGCGGGAAAAGACAGAATATTTTTAATTAATCTGATGTATTATTTACTATACAGTTTTTATGTACGCCTTATCTACAATAACCAATTAAAAGTGTAGAAAATAGTGTATATTTCCCTTTATACAAGACATGTAAATATAATTATTTGTATTAATCGAATTAATGAGTTACTAGGAGAGTTTATTTACTTGGTTTCTATGTTCAATTCAATCACATATTCATAAACATTCATTGTTTAAACCAATAGTCAATTGGTTTTTCTGTTATGTAACAAAATATCTACGACACATAAATAAGTAAATAAAAGATTAGTTTATGTTAATTAATACAATTATGTCAAATGAAAATAAGGTCAAATTAATTAGTAATGGGATAATACTGATTAATAATAATAATAATAATAATAGTATATCTACTCTAACAAATACGTATTCTCTATTTGAAGGAATGATAAAGACAGTTTATAGATTACGCTTTCAGAAATAAACAAAGTTAGAGTGTATCATACATCATCATTACCAAAAGAACAAATTAATTAATTTTCTTTATAATAATAATAAACTAGCTATTTTTGTTTATGAAGTAACGGTATGTTCAATATGTTCATTTTATTTCATAATATTGCAATATAAACAAATAAATTCAATATTCAATGATAAAATTAATGATTTAATAATGATGAGTAACAAAATTGTATATGATGATAGTTATGTAATACTTTTAGAATTTTCTATAAACTATGTGTTTATACTTAAATTCTAAAGTACTAAAGCAGTACAATCATTTAGAACGAGTCTATTCATTATTATTGTTTAGTTACTTTAAAGTAAGTGTATTGTACTCTGAAGTTTGGTTTATTTTATCAGTCACTCCCTAGTAACATGGTAATAGTAACACTCAATTACATTTGTTCAAATTAGTATGAAACATTTACTGGTATTCATTAAGTTTATCTGTCAGTTTTCTATTCATCTAGTGAATAAATAGTGTTTATTAGTTTGTAGCCATTTTTTTAAAAGTTTTCATTTCAACCAAACTGTGTCACAATGACATGCTCATATTTAATAAATTGTATGTATTGAAATCTTTAAAGATGACTTTAAAAAGTGCTAGTTACAGCTGATTGAGTGAACGAAAGGAAACCTCTAACACTATGTTCAGCGTACAGTGATAACTATTGGTAATGGTATTCCACATATGATATAACTACTAAGTGACATTGACTTCCTTTTATTTTGTTGTAATCAATGTACATTGAAACAAAAGTTCATAATCCACAGCTGGTTGTTTAAAAATTGCATTTCTTTAAAAGAAGCCAAAAATAGCAGTCATATTAAAAACCAATACCATTTATCATTATTATTTTAGGTTAATATATATATCTTAATAGGAAAACACTGATTATTACATAATATACTGTATACATATTACATTGGCTTTTCATTAGTTATTATAAATGACAGAGGACTTAGTAATAATCATGTTAGTTTTGTCTAACTATCTTCTGTAATACGAATCTCTATCAGATATTTAGAAAGAAAGCGTAAAACTCATCTAAGTATTGTTATCTTGTTTTCTAGTGGATAGAGAGAGAGACAACCAAGAAAGTATTATTCATCTGATTCATATTAGAAATCTTAATGTAGACGCAAATTTTCTTCAATCATATTGAAAACTTCAGATAATTTCAGTATCTGTAAAAGAATTAAGGTACCAAATCATTACACTTATATGATATTAAATTTCATATATTATTTTATTGTTTTATATTTCCAGTCGTTGTGTCATTATATCTCCGGCAATATCAATCTTAAACTACACTTTCATGAATACAGATAGTTTCGAAGTACTTCGAAGAAATACTTATACTTTAAATGGTATTTCATGAATGACACTGTTAGTGACATGTTGACACAACGGTTGGAAACAACGCGGATTAAAACATTTAATGCAGCTGCATTCAAATCAATATTTCATAGATGATTGTTTGTAATACACCTAAATTTAATTCAAGTGATGCGAAATGTACTACATCTTTAAAATTCCCTCATGAAATTTGAGAAACAATGACAGTGATGCAATCAAACATGAATTACATAATCAATATAAAGGAAGATTGATGACTGTTTTCATTTTGACACACAAATCAACTTTCAAAAGTTTAATGAATACAGATTTAGCATATTTTAGATTAGGGCAATTTTATTCATTTAACACCTTAAATAATTCCGAAAGCTTCCTAGGTGTTGTGTTGTTGATATGTAAGCAACTAACGAAGTTTGATATTTTCATTGTATAGTTGAAGTTGTATTGTGGTCAGCTAGTCAATGTGAATGGATATATTTAGGCACTGATTTTGATGTTAAGGTAGTTGTGAGTAATTTAAACATTTGAAAAATCGACTTGATGTATGATGGAGATCGGGCAGGTAATGACCAGTCTATTCTAGGTTACAGTTGGTAGGTGTTGATGAGTGGCAACTAGTGAGGAGAGTATGTACATGATCTCTGCGTAGATGACATCTGATTGCCTAATATCACAAGAAGAGGAATCAAGGTGGTGTCCACGTTTCAACTTACTCCACGGAATTCAATTTTATTGTAAGTTTGGTCAATTTATAGAAGTCAATGACTATAAATGCTTATCTAGAAACCATAAGAGTTAATTATGATTTCACCTGGTGAACCACGCAAAAAACAAATGGTATCCTAAAACTGTGTGATTTTGTAAACATCATTTCACAAACGAAACTTCCTTCTAAGGAGCATATTGTATACTAATCATTCATGCAAAAATAATGGTTCATGACTTCAGCGAATTTCAGCAATGCATAACAGTAGCTAAACATTAAACACTATTAAATTCGTGTAACCCTTATGATTAATTGGATTCAATGAATTCAATTTCAATATGTACACTAATCTGAATAACTCAGCAGACAATAAATTCTATTTTAACATTAATTGAATTCAAGTAGAGAACTAAAAACTCCTAGACTTAGGTTTCATGTTTATTAGCATTAATTAATAAGGAACACCTACAATCTTTATTCACTTTATGAAGAAACTACTAGTTTTCAATCTGTATTACAATTATGAATAAATTATAATTTGCAATACTTTCATATAAACCTACATTGAACTGAATTTGATGATATAACTCAGGTAGAAGTACATAATAACATAAAACTATGTTGTGAATGGTAAACACAATCCCATTTACTCTTATCTAGAACTGCTTTCATTGTCAAGTAAGGCGGAGGGCGAATGAAGGAGTGGGGTGCAAAGCATCAGTTTTTGTTTCTAGAAAAGCTTTAGACGGTGCCTCAAATATCTGATAAATGGATGGAAGAAAATCATCTTTAAAAAAAGTCTGATTTAAAAATGCTATGCAACAAAAAATCAATGAAATTGTTTCAATTGGATTGTAACTGGCAAGTGGAGTACAGGACTCGCATTTTGTCGTATTTGGCTCTCATCTAATTATATAGCTTAGTAGTGAACGCTGTGGTGTTTAGCGTGAAATGAATGAGTTCAAGTTCTAGTGTGAACATCAACACTCAAATACAGCTACACTCAACTAACAATTCCCAAACGAGACTAGACGTGCCTCATGGATTCCGCTTGTTAGTCATAATCCAACTCAGACATTACATGTAAGCTACCTCTATATCAAGACAACGCCGTTAGGAATGTACACATGATAGCAGAAACTTATCAATTTCAGTTCATGACGAATCAACATGAAAAATCAAATGCATTTTAACTAAATCAATAGAAATCTATTTTTTTAATCTTTTAAGTTTTGATTTCGCATAAATGTCAAATTAATTGTCCATTTTGTAGTAAGTATATGTAACTTAAGAAACTGCTATCCAACGTATTGCATTTTAACATGCCTAAATTCATTCGCAAAAGATCAGATATGAAACAGAAGGGCCATTTTTAACATTCCATAATGTTTATATTCATAACAGGTTGTATCTTTCTAGGCTTTAAGTCAACAAATTAAATGGTTCAATAAATTGGATCTATGTCACATAGTACTTTAGTTGTGTATGTAGCCATTTAGTTATTCAGAAAGTGATTAACAGACTGAAAGATCGAGATAATCACAATTATGGATGACTGAGTACTACTTAATATCAAGTTTCCCTTGTCTTTATAAATGATCAGATATTTGAAACGATTCATTGCTCTAGGAAAACTAAGAAGTCAGTTAATTAAACTTAACATTGAATTTGTGATGATGCCATTTCAAAGTTGACGACTTCACAGATTCAATAAAATTAATGATAAATTACTATCCGATGAATCCAATATAGAGAATGAAATATTGTTGTATTATTAGTGAGACTGTCAATATCCTCAAATGATCTCCACATTATTCTCTTTGATGGTAGGAAAAAAGAACCAATTAATGTTAGGACCACAGAATTTCGTGATTTGTTTTATCTCAGATGAACAACACATGGAGAACCATTTGAATGTAAGAGGTATTCGGTAGCCTTTTCAACTTAATATAGAACTCTTCAGCACTGTGAACCAGTGATTGAACCCAGGCTCGTTTAGCATAATCTTTAAATTACTCATCTGGCAATCAACCGTTTACATGTCTAAATTTATTTTATCTGAGATTTGAAACTTTGATAGTTAGTTCATCACAAACTGATTTCATCTGGAGATCTACTGGAAACTAAGGAACTGTAGATAATTGCTTCATTATATATAAAAGCACTATAAATATAAGCAAAACATAAAAGATTATTCATTTCATTACTTGAAAGTTTAACTTTTCTCTTGTATTCGATTGTGTTACTAACACTCAGTTATAAGGAAATCTACTAGAATTGCCAATATTTTCTGTATTATTTAGTAGTGGTGGGGTGGGAGTGGAAAGTGAATTTACAACCCAGTCATCATTCTCTTTCAGACTCTGCTGTACATAACTAATTTAGTTATTCACAGTCGTATTCATACTCAGCACTTATCGTTTTAGAACCTAAAGTACTATATCCTAAGTAGATGAGTTAGTATCAAGACTCAGGTTCATCTATCTAACAAGTGGCCTATAAGATATAGTGTACGTTATAGCTTTCACTACTGAGTACTTTTCTTAAATATATGTGTAATTGTAGTTTCAGTCGTTGTTAAAGTTCACAGTCATTAAACTTCCAACAGTATACACTAATGAAATCACATGCAAAATAACACGTACTTTGACGAACGAGACTGGGTATTGACACTACCTTTTGTTCTAGTATTCGTGAATATTCATTTCACTAAATAAGCCAATATTGTCATTAAAGTTAATCTACACATAAAACATTAAATTATTTCTATATTGTATTACTCTTGTTTGATCTATGTATTCTTATTAGGAAATGAATTGCATGATATTGATTATTAGAGAACAATAAAAATTGATTTCTATTACCATGACAACTATGATTACATGTGTTTTAATGGTACATTGATCATATCATAGTTTAAAATCAATTGTAGTTTTAATTAACACAAGAGAGCAAAATAAAATATTTATAAAGTTGATTATATTTCTCAAATCAATTACATTGTTCTCAATCTACGTAAACATAAACTAAGATCTCGAACTCAGAATTTAAAATGATTCAAGTCTAGAACGTATTAGATTAGATAAAAGAAATTAAATACAAAATTACATAACTTCAAGTAATAGATCTTGAAAAATTTTATTTTTAAACTAAATACTACAAGTTGTAATGGTTATTGATGATGTATGCGGTTATAATAGAAACAATGTGCTTCTGTGAAGATTGGTATTAAGTTTAGTTGTTTGTATTCGTCATAGATTGATGTTGGTTGGGTGCTATTGAAAACTGTAGAGCACTGAACAACTGTTCATATGACAATGATACTCCTCAGGAAAGCATATTATCTATTCCTTTAGGTTTATATCGAACGGTTGAATATCTACTTCATAGTGTTGGCCGGTGTCCACTGGTAGTGTTTTCACTTCTATCAATTTGTGATGCGATACTGCATTTATCCATTGTCATTGGTAAACATCGTCCGAATTTCTTAATTCTGAACAACGTCATTCGCAGATTTTATTTACTGAGCAGTACCATATATTTGCTTTAACTTGTAAAGTGATTATATTCATGACAGAATCCAACCAATTCGATATTATCTGTTAATTATTTTAATTTAACTAAAAGTCTTAGCATGAACATATTACAGATAACCATGGAAATAAGTAAATTTTACAAATTCTCGTCTTGTAATCTAAAACGATACAGTTTATGTCGGCTACACTGTATGACTTTAGATAAAAACTTTTAGTTCCTATGTTGTTTTATTAGTTGGATAGTTAAAATTATAAACAATTGTACTGCCATTCTGGGCAACATCATCAGAGCTAACTTCACATACAAATGACTGGTGTAAATATTTGACTAATATGAAGTTAACCAATAAGCCTGTTGTTTGTGGGGTTCTCTTGGGTTGAATGTTCTGTTTAATTGGATGTTTTTCCTCTCAAATGGTAAAATAACCCAAGTATCTCAACAATGAACAAGAACTTGTAACGGGAAGTTTCACGTATTTACGAACTAAGAACAATAATAAGAACAAAAGTAACTATCCTATGATTCTGTGAATCCAGTATTCAAATAATTTTGTGGTTAAAATAAAACTTATTTATGCTCTTATTAGCTTAAACTTTAAAATCATCGGATGAAGAAATATAGTTTAAAAATAATTGAATAAACATAAACTACTTAAATCCTTCACAAGTAGTTCCTCTCAGTCACATTAAAATATGTCTTCTAATAAATATAAATATAATTAATATCGTTATCAGAAGGGAATTTTTCGGTTTTGTTCAACGCTACTATTTCAGTAGAAGTGCGCTTAATTTTCTACTTTAGTTTACAGTGATAGTGATACGCATATATGAGAATCATAAATCTGTCAATGACTATTTATGAATAAATTATAACAGTGTGTTGAATCAAACAACTAATCATTATAAGCTAACATTATAAACTGGTAGTTGGGTAACAGATGCAGTCGTAGTAGTATGAAGAAAGCACAAGTGGACAGAAAGAATAGTTTACTTTGTCAAATTACAGAATGTAATAAATAATGAATAGAATGACTTCAGATATATATTTGAAGATTGCTGTATTCTTCATCCCAGGATGATCTCATATTGCTTACTCTTACTTATATTTTTATCTTCTTTTCATTCAATCTAGGCCTTGTTTCTTTCGTTATCGGTGTTCATTATTGTTACTACACACGACAATCCGTGATATTCAACTTTCGAATGGTGTTACCACAGTAACGGTTTAAGTTAAGTATAATAACGACATTGAAAATATGTGTCACGTTATATTAGTAAGGACTGTACCATTAATCCTTGTTCTAGTTTAATATCTGAAATGTAAGGCTATATGATTTTCATCGTGTTAATTACTTATAAGTAACACAAATGTTTGAGCTAAAGTGGTTTAATGAAGATTGGTTTTAAGTTTAGTTGTTTGTATTTACTACAGATTGATGTTGGTTGAGTGCTTCTGTAAACTAGGACAGTAGTTTCGTTCTAATGTGAGACCCCTCATCAGTGAGCGATCTCGATTGTTCAACGGGATCAAACTCAAGGACTCCATTGTTACTGAAAGACAAACTCCCTACACCAGTGAGCTAATCGACGTCCGATGGCATAAATTCAGCTTTCATCAATTTGTAATATAACGCGACGATCATCTATTGTCATTAGTGTCTGTCTTTTAATCACGATCAAATAACTGCACACACTTATGTAACAAATCAATTCACTTTAAGGCTTTCTTAATAAATATTTGGATATATTACTTATCATTAGATTACATTATCATACTCAAGAGTCGATAGACCTAAGTAATGTATGCGTTGCTTATAGTTACTTAAAATTAGACACAACACAACAGAATTGTAATCCTCTATACTAGATTAGACTACCCTTTAGGTAAATTTCGTTTATAATTATTTGTTTCATGCAAATGTAATTTATGCTTGAATTATGTTAAGAATGTTAGAATGTATCATATTTACTTTTTCCAAAAATCAATAACCATGTATGAGTTTCATTGTATGGGTACTTGGGAATTATAGTATTTGGAGTTGTATGGCAGGAACTATATGGAGATTAGCTTGGCATATTTCAAACACTAATATCACGCACTTACCGGATATGTATCATAAGCGAACATTTTAAAAGTTCATGAACGATTTTCATCATAGAACATACATATCCTACACCTTATCAAGTATTCAGTTAGAAAACAAACTTCCTTTATCCTAACTTAACACATTTCATTTTAATAGTGATTTTCTGTTTGTTTGTTTTGTTTTTCATTGGAACTTATAAAATATTCACTAACTCTTCCACAACTTATCATATTTACTAACAAAACAGTTCAAAACATTATGACACTTTTCTATTGAATAAGTGAGTTGTTAAACAGAAGGTTAAATACAAACATAAACGATCAAGGTGGTGGGAAAACAGATTTAAAGTTAAAATGTCATTATTCTCTGTATAGACATTTCAAACTGAATTGCCAACAGGTTTATTTAACACTCAGTCTAGATGTCATACAAAATATATTTAACAGTTAGTTTGTGATAAGTACTGCAAATATATCAGAACATTTACAGATACTAGTTGTTCAAAAGTTAATTAATTGTTTAAGTGTAATAAGTAAATAATTGAAATGCTTTGTTTTGATTATGTTTATAGCAAACCGTAAGCCTTGATATCTAATCTACTGTAATTGAATGAATCAATAAACATATTCAGTAGTTCATTGGTTTTTAATGATAAAATATCACTACATACCTGTAAGTGAAATCATAGCTTTAGAATACTGTACGTAATAAGTGCCATACTGATTGGATTTCCCAGTGTTCGCATTTTGGATTCTAAATTCGTTACAACATCATATCTCATTTATTCTAAACTGAATTAGTGTACTTTCACAATGTTGTTATTGATTAATTCAATGCTGAGGTGTTCCATGCTAGAATGAATAAGTCTTTCAGTGGTTCTTTGTTTTCATTGACTAGTTATTAGCATTCGCTGTATGAGATAAATTAAATAATTTAATAGACTTCATTATGTACTCACTAATAACCAATTTTATATTATAATTTCAAAGATTCATTTAAGGATCTATGGTAGGT
Organism: Schistosoma japonicum; assembly: GCA_025215515.1. Lineage (NCBI taxonomy): Eukaryota > Metazoa > Platyhelminthes > Trematoda > Strigeidida > Schistosomatidae > Schistosoma > Schistosoma japonicum. The sequence goes on along the minus strand of CM046069.1, from coordinate 66,063,599 downwards.
GAAATTCAAGCATAAAGAGTTTATGACATTTATCCGTTAATCGTGATAAATGATTATCACGAAAAAAAAAATCACATTAGGTACCGACTCATCGATCTGTATGTTGAGCATTTATTGATTGACTTCATTTTAGCATTGAACTAGATCTATTTTGTAGTCATGAGGGTTTCATCACTATAAAGAGAAAATTGCTAAATACTTCCTTGTCTTTCTTAATTGTTTATCTACAACTAGTTTATAAAATGGATTATATAGTTATTTTACTACTTCAAAGTTATTTCTATTAATTTATGTTATAATTTCATTAGTAATGTACACTGATCAACCTAATTACGTAACACATTGATTAACTGTATTATATTGCATAGTAATTAAACGATTTCACCTTAATTTATTAGTTTTGTATTGACTACAATTAATGCTAATTTTTTTTTCTGTATTCATTTCTTTATGTAGATCTATTAAATACACCTAGTTCCATTCTGAGGCTTTTTCTTTCTTAAATGCATTAAACTACTTATATTGGAAGTTTAAATGTTAAAAGAAAAAGTAAAACGTATAAAACTATACAAGTTAACACCAGTACATAAAATGTAATTGAAGTTTATTACTAACGATTTATTTGTTTATCTTTTTTTATTCTCATTCTAGTTTATCAGTAACAAGAATAGTTATCTCTTATCACTAAGGCATATTTACATTTCAGTGAGTGGTGTTCACATTGAGTTTGAGATTTGACAGCTTTTACCTAAAGTATCATCATGTTATCGATTGTTACAATCACTGATTTGTTCAAAGAATATGAATGTACCAGTAAAGATACTTAATTTTGTAAATGATCAGTTTCTAGGGCATTCAAGTACATCTTAAATTGCTTTGTTATAGTGTTAGTCACAAGTTCTTGTATCTTATTACAGTTCATTTTGGATATACAAATGACAGTCAAAACTAATCAGTTTGGATTATTGACAACAAAAGTTGTATACCTTTTTGAAGATTGTTGAGTATCATAATTGAATATTTTGGTAGATAGTCTTCGGAGGTCACGAGAAACTGGATGATTGTCACTAAATTGAGGTCTGGGAACATTCTCAGCATCCACAATTCTAGCAGAAATGTTTGCAGTTTAGGAAATTGTGCGTAAAATAAAATAATAAAGTGGATAGACAGTTTTGGGTATTAAAATACTTTTACCTAATGTTTCAGTAGTCTAATCACAGCTGAGACATGATTTCATTGCATAGAAGAAGTACGATATGGAGAATAAAGTTGAAGTGTATTTTATAAGATCGTAACTATTAGTCTATATACGTGCATAGGATATAAACATCAACATTTAGTGTTTCTTCTAATCAAAACTTGCAAAATCAATTAAATTAGAAAGCAAAAGCCAATGTGTTTGTTAGTGACTTATGTGTAAAGAAGAGATTAAGATAAGGTTTTCACTCATGCTATATGTTCTTATGCTTGCATTCAAATGAAACAATAAACATCAATATATTATTTTACTATTGGATACAAGAAATCTGTTTTGATGTAAGCTAGTTCGAATGCTGCCAAACGTACTTAGGATCAACAGATCATTAAAGCATGCTGTGATATTCGAATTTATATTACTGTGCTTTATATATTGATACACTAACAATCAAGCTATGAAGAACATCATCCACTCTCTGGGAGACTGAGACATTTTCATTGCATTATTGTTAATTAGTGACAACTGTGATGTTTATCCGGTTCTTTAGGTGTCAATCAAATTATATTGTTTAGATTTTGTACATGTCCTTCTCTTTATTAAAACCAAACGAGCAATAACAAGGAGTTTCGAAACTAACACTGATTCATTTTAGCCTACATACTGTAATAAACTAATTTGGAATTCATGATAGATATATCAAAAGGGTGAACTTCTAGTGCAAGTTAAACGGTTTAGTAGAATATATATATATATATATATATATATATATATATATATATAATAAAGACGATAGTAACGAAAGCAGCAGAGATATTCATTCAATACTTAATGAAGCAATGTAATGCAGTTGATGATAGTCAGACACTATAGAAATAAGGCTCAGTCATTTAAATAAAGTCCCAAAGTGATATGACGCAGTTAGTTGAGTAAAATATGAGAAACAATGACAGTGATGCAATCAAACATGAATTACATAATCAATATAAAGAAAGATTGATGACTGTTTTCATTTTGACACACAAATCAACTTTCAAAAGTTTAATGAATACAGATTTAGCATATTTTAGATTAGGGCAATTTTATTCAATCAACACCTTAAATAATCCTGAAAACTTCCTAGGTGTTGTGTTGTTGATATGTAAGCAACTAACGAAGTTTGAATATTTTCATTGTATAGTTGAAGTTGTATTGTGGTCACTAAGTCAATGTGAATGGATATATTTGGTACTGATTTTGATGTAAAGTAGTTATGAGTAATTTAACATTTGAAAAATCGACTTGATGTAATGATGGAGATGGGCAGTAATGACCAGTCTATTCTAGGTTACAGTTGGTAGGTATTGATGAGTGACAACTAGTGAGGAGCAGTATGTACATGATATCTGCGTAGATGACATCTGATTGCCTAATATTACAAGAAGAGGAATCAAGGTGGTGACCACGTTTCAACTTACCCCACAGAAATCAACCGTTACTGAGTGCATAACTAACATCACATTAGCAGCTATACAATGATGAATGAAATAGATGGTATATTTTATGAAGCTTAGTTAATTGAATTCGTCCCAGAACGATTTTTTGTGTGGTACCATTGCATACAGTGAATCCCTGGACAGCTGTTTTGCTCTTGTATGAGACTTCTCATCAGTACGCATACTAATTTACGTCCCAGAGGCTTAAGGTTGGTGGGTACCTATAGCTTACATTGTTAAGCAGCTGCAGTTTTTGATGAACGGTAACATAATTTAAGGAATAAAGACAACTTAATAATACCTACTATTCCAATTCGATGCATCCAGAATAATAATAAGTAATTAAACTCATCGGTATTAACAACAGTCTATTGATTTACAGATAGCAGATCAATCTGTTGAGTTTTTAGTAATGATAGAGAAAATTTCATTTGTTTTATTCTTCTAATACTTAATAGATAAATCCTGAAATGATTACAATCTAATTATTTTATGTGCACAAAGTGTTGTTTAGTTTAGTCTAGTTTCTTTTATTTATAGACTTTCTCAGACATTACTAGGCATGAAATAATTCAACAGTCTGAGATAACATAAAGTGATAGAAGCATCAAAAACAACAGTATAATTAAGTGCCATTATATTAAGTATCATATTTCCCAGACAAATTTTAATGGATTATATCGATTGAAATGGTGAAGTCTTGTATGTTCTGTTTTTTCTATTGATTCGATAAATGGTGTTATCGCAAAGTGCTTATCTTCGTTCTAGGACTATAATATCAGCACTTTGTATAAACTGAATTAAGCTGTATAGTTATTGCATAATCGGTAAATCAATTTGCTTTGACAATCATGGATGTTAATGGTTGTCATCAGTAACTTTATTTACTTTGTTTTTTTTCTTTCATATCCTATTTAGTTATCTATAAATCATGTGATTGATTGACGTTATCTGTAAAGAATAATAAATAGCTTATCTTTTGATTATATTCTATTATTATAATTAATGAGTTTTAATTGATTTTTCATTCATTCACAGAAAAGGAATTTCACCAAACGATGCTGTATCATCAAGCCAAGAGAGTCAAATATCTCCACCAATTCCTCCGGTTGTTAAGCCAAGGCGTGGATCCATATTTGTTACAGCACTTGCAGCAGAACAATATGGATCATCATCTCCATCAATAGATAATACGTAAGTTAACTATCATCATTATTATGCACCATATGGCAATACTTTAGGTTAATTTAATAAGAGTAAATTTTACCAGCATTATGAAGCCATAAACTTGTTATGTTTATGGACAGTTTATTAGTTTGCTAGTGACATTATCCTGTGATTCTTAAATATTTAAGTATAACTAGTGAAATATGAAAGTGACTTTCATAGATGCGATTAGAATATTACTGGCATTTTCGCAATTACTATGCTATCAAGATATACTTAATACAAGTTAGGAAGCTATTGATGAATGTCATATACATACAATTACACTCACTACTAAATGCATTTCATTAAGAGTGGCTAACATGAAAGATGAGTCTCCAGTGTTTTAAGGTAAATTACCAGTCTTAACCAGTATTATGCATATAAGGTACGATCATTTCAATAACTGCTGAACACGTTTATTTGAGGTTATTAAGCATTACATATGCAACACCTTCAAGAATTCACTAAATTTAGGTATTGCGAATCATGTAGTGATCCAATGACAAGGTTCATATATTCATATTCTTCCTGTGAAGTAAGTTAGAAGAAATAATATCCAGTGACTATTATGATCTGTACAGTAAAGTTCATCAGACAACAGAGGAAGTAAATTACCTTTAAAATATATTTTCTAATAAATTTATGATAGAAATGAAATTTTTTTTAATTACTAAACAAAATGAAAGCTAATGAAAACAGTAACCAAAATTATGCTGTTTCTGAGTCTAACATTTAAAAGTTATACATTTCGTTAAACATTAACTCCTGAAGGTTTACAAAATCATTTAGCGTATGTTGAAACTTTGTAAACTATAGCTAATCTGCTGATTTCAAGATAGAGAGATAAATTAGTCACCACTTAGATGTTTATCATCTCACTGAAGAAGTTCTGGAAGTATGTTTAATCGTGGCTTATTACAAGTGCAATTAAAACTGTTAATGGATAAAATATGGTCTATTTATTGTAAACAGGTTGTAGAACAGGTATAAATCAGTCACTGATAGTAGTCCATTACTTTTGTAATTATCATTTAAAATTTACGAAAAGTCAAAGTTGTTCAAATATTAAAATGTAATAGCCTAAACACTATCAAGACTACTATATAGAAATTCATCTTAATTTTCAGAAAGGGGGCAATGTCCCCTTTGTATACATATGGTTAAGCAAATATATACTCACACTATTTCCAACTGAATTAATATGATTTAATCAGCAATATGCCACTACAATCTACGACTAAACTTTACTTTATATAACCTACACTCATTCTGACTATTAATCTTACATTATCAGGAACGTATGAACTCATTCTAATAATCATTACATAATATCAGTTATTGTGATATTAACAAATTTATTTCACTAACAATTCTTAAATATCCATGTCACAATGTTAGGTAGGATGTATTCGCCTTTACACTAAATGTTCTCTTAATTCGTATAATATCAAAATCTCTGTAAACGAGACTTGTAGTACTTTCTTTACATCATGTGTTTATTAATTATGAGTTCATATTATTGAGGAGAGGCTGTACAAGATGACAGTTGCCTTAGTAATAATAAAGAAGAATTGCAGTTTCATTTTTTGAGGGGGGGGGATGGTTTTGATTATACTGAGTTCTTTGAAGCAGTTGGGTTAATTGTAGATCATTCATCATCATTTTAAACTAATTCATCAGTACAAACTTTAACTGGAAGCGGCTGATGAAGTCTTACAGAATGATTGTGAAAGCTTTGGAATTAAACCATCCAGTTGAGAGAATAAAGCGTAGTCGAAATTGTCCCAGTAAATTAAGCATACTAAATATCATTAAATCTGATGAAAATTTGTCAATTTTGTTTACCATGTACATAAACTGTGTACATGAGGTATATAGATGAACAATGATTGTGCATTAAAAGACAATATTCCTTGTAAAAAGGTTGACAGTTTGGCGGTGAACTGATCACATTTCTCAGTCGCTTATGATCACAATGCCAAAAACTGAAATAACCTCAATAGAAGCTAATAATTAGTTAATCGGTTTACCTCATCATATATTTTTTTAAAAAATGTGAGAGACTAAATTGTTGGAATTCATGTACACATAGATGAAAGAAAATAGGTAGGGAAGCGGAATTGATTAACATCCAACATGTTTTGTATGGATGGTTAACGAACATTTGTAGGAGTATTACTAAATCGATGTTAAAAATTTTTTAGTAGATTTGAGTAGATCCATTATTATTAGTAACATAAGTCGTATGTTTGCAAGATAATATTCATAAACATAATGAAAATTGATAACTTTGACAGCATCAGATATTTGGAATTCTAAAGTTCAGGACATTGAAGAAAAGTCTATCTACTAGTGATTCACAATATCGTAGGCTAGATGGACATAATTCATACAATATCACAGTAAACTAAAATGAAACAATTGTCAACTTCTTTCTAGTTCTTATTAGTTTTACATCACATTATTTCTACGTTAATAATCAAGTTTTAACCATATAAATCTCATTCTCTATCTATGTTTCTAAACATTGTTTTTCATCAAATTACCTCACTCTACTATGCGTTTTTGGCAACAGAACTATTATAGTTCTCTGATGTTTTATATGGTTTTCGTAAGATCCCAGTTAATATGTATAAGTCTTTTAGAATATACATATTCTGTTTTTTCAGTCTAGAATTTTCATATCTATCACTATGCACTTAAAATAAACAGGAATAGCACTTCATGAAAAAAACCTTATTAACATAAAGTCATGTCATTCATGACATTTAAAGTGAAACTGGTAGTTGTATAGACAAGAAAAGATTGAAAGAGAAAACATCGTAGACGACAAAGTACCGCCAAAAGTAATGGAAGTAGAAATTAAAAACATAAATGGCAACATATAAAAGTATTACAAAATTCATTTTGAAAAACGCACCTCTGAAAGTATGATGAATATTAACAGTTATAAAACATATTTAACTAGGTCACAAGTAATCTTCATGTACTATAATCTTCACGTTGATTTGTCATGGACTGAAGTTGATCAACGTGTTTGCTATATATGCATCCTGAGAGAATCGTCTTGATGTGGCGATAGGCTACAGCTATGGTTTCAGTTGGATTGAAGCTGGTAAGCAAAACACCGGATCTGCGTCTCATTCTGTTTGAGACTAGTCGTCTGGATGTAGCTGAATCCGAGTGATGATATTCGGAATGGGACTTGAAGTCAATTTGTTTCGTATCAGATGCCACGGTGTTCACTACTAGGCTACTGAGTTCAGATAGTCACGCATGTTAATCAGGTATGTATATATAATACGAATGTATTAAAATTTTTATCGTTAATTTGGCATGAGACAAACTGACTTCGAGTCCCAATAGGAACATCAACACTGGGATACAGCTTCATTCAGCTGACGAGTCCCATTCAAGTAAAGACTCACGTCCTAAAATTTCTTTTACCAATCACATTCCAACTCAAATCATTTGTTTCAGTACATTAAGATAACGAAAATTTCTTTTATCAAGACTACGACATGTACCATTTCACTATATGCATTCATTTAATAAAAACAAATGGATAATTTTTTTTGTTTGATTTGTCTACTGAGAAATATACGTATGTAACATAAAAACTTCTCCAGTCAAACTATTTCCTGATTCTAATGCAGTTCCATTGAATATTAATAAATATGTTGGAAAAGGGAATAAGAACTCTCTCTACCCTTGTGATTCATAAAACACTGTTCTGTTGACAATGAGATTTATTTATAAATCTAGCGTTCAACGAACACGTATTGAGAAAAACATATTACTTTATGCTGAATGATTGGGAATGTGTTTTTTATTTAATATAAATGGAAAGTTGATAACAACACATGTTAGTGAACAATACTGATTTCACTTAGATCTTCATCGAGCTTTACTTTAATATACAGTAATTCCCTATCGTCAAATATGTAAAATATTAGTCTAACCACGGTTATTTATGCGACATTGGTAATAGTGAAATAGACGGATTACAAAAAATTATCATAATTAGTAAGAGGTAAGAATCGAGAATCGGTGAACAGGTACGTTAGTAGCAATAAGAACAATACAAACAGCTTAGAAAAATATTTCATTACCGGGAATAGAATAAAACTTATGAAGATAATAACCATCGAAGATAATTATGTAATAGGGAAATGCAAATATTTAGTCCTAATAAAATGGATGGTAGCAACAGTAAACGAAAGGAGTGGGGAGGGAAAGGTTGAGGAGGAAACAAAACAAAAAATGCATGAAGTTCATGGGACAATTTGTTCATTTGTTCTAGGATAGATATTAGTGTTACATATTTTTTCTGAATACATAATCTAGGGTTGTTACTTCTAATTCTAATGGCTTCTGATATGTGTAATAGGTGAATTTAGACCTCAATAGAAATTCGTGATGATATACGACATATTATTTTAAATGACTTCGTTTTATCAATCACGTGCCAGTTTCTATTAGATGAATGAAGACAAAGCCTCATACATCCTGTGTCTGACTTTTACTCAACCCCGATGAAAGGTGTTCATTCATTCATTTGTTAAATTCCCTGGTTATACGCTCTATGTAGCTTACTCCACAAAAAACAGCTGAATTGATATAAGCAAATGGAAAAATCTAATTCATGTAACTCATCCTTAGTTTGAATGTACATAGCTAATTGAGTTTAAAATGAAAGGCAAAGTTTTGCTGCGTAAAATGTCCCTTATACTGCTTTCACTATATCATAAAAGGACATCTTCAATAACATTCCCGTTAAATTGTATTTTCATGAACACAAAACTTCAATACTCTACTACATAGATGATACATTTATTGTTTTCAATATAGATGAATACACAACAGTAGTAAGTTGATTTACAAACTCTTCAATGATATAAAATGATTCTATTAGACATTATGAACAAACATTCTAACGTACCAAGCCACACAATTCAAATCATGAATTCTAACAGCCACGACTCAGTATCCTACAGAAAACGTATACAGATAATGTTTAAAAAAGCAAAATTTAAAAAATAACTGAATTACCGTTAATGAATGATAAGATATAGAAACTTATCCTATGTTCATCTCTTAGGGCAGTGGCTATTCGTGCAGTAGTTTTTTTCTCAAATGATATGTAAACAAAAGATGCTTGATCATAAAAACCGACCTCCAAAAATCTGAAATGAAATCCTCCAACTATATACTTGTACTAGATTGCAACTTCATCTATTAAGTAAATTAGATTTTAACATGAATTGATAATATTGTTTTATGGTTCCGTAATTTCGAATAGAACTGAAATAAAACCGACAACATTTTGCTAATACCGTTTACAATAAAACTGAATGGATACTAAGATGTACAAGATGGCAACTAACCGATTTTATTTCATTTTCTAATAGTTCGCTAGTAAATGATGAATTTCGACTACTGAAACAGATGATTAAGGCAATGGAATCTTCGAGCAATTAAATTCGAGGTAGTTTCATGAAGATAGTTGATGAGTTTAGTTGAGTTTGTTTATTACAAACTGATGTCGGTTGAATTTTTTTTAAAAATTATAATGAGCTAGACAGCTGTTTTATTCTAGTATCGGACTCCTCAACAATGAACAACTTTAATAGTAAGTCATGCTGCACATTGAAACGTACATTCACTGAAATATTTCCAAGTTATTGATTGTTACCATCATTACTGTAAATAGAAAATGAAAAAAGTTTCTACAATAAAAAAGATGCATTTAATTTCAATGAAACAGTTGACTCTGTTTAAAACATTGCGTTTATGAAGAAAATCTTTTCAATTGAGATGGTTTCATAGAGGATTAATATTAAGTTTAACTGACTGGATTATTCATAAATTGATGTCGAAAGGATACCATTGAAAACCATGAAGCGTTAAACAGCAGTTTCATTCTAGTGTGGGAGTCCTCAGCAATGCATAACGTTGATGCCACTATAGAAATCGGATCCAAGGCCCTTAGATTGAATGCCTAAGCCTCCAAATGATTCGTATCGTATCCAATACCTTTTTTTATTTTACTAAAATCTATCATTGTTATATGCTTCACTAAAATGCCTGCCTTATTTATGAACACAACTACTAGTTATCTCTATTTAAAATAAGTAATGTAACCACCATTTGAAAAACAACAAAACAACTTGACAGAATAATATAAACTATACTCAGCAACAGAATTTACATAAATCATGCATAATTTAACTTAGTACTTTGTAGTGTATGAGTATAAAGATGAAAATATAGAAATAAATAACAATAACTAATTCCAATGATTTCACTTTGTACTTTTGTTTACTTCATAAAAAAATATGCAAATTATCAAGTGGAATAGACTGTCTGTTAACTTAGAAACTATAAGAAAATACTGAATTGTTTACTTCAGAGATAAACAGATATCTAGAATAGAGAGTGTTCTTCACTATATAGTCTAAATGTATATTTGAATACTGATAGTGGGGTCTAGGCTAACATGTAACAATGTCATGTGACATTGGTAATAACAGTTACCACAATACGTGAACAGACTTGGTTAGTTATGCTTTAACTCTATATAGTAACTAAATATAGTACAGAAGGAATATTGAACAGTAGTTTTGGATTTATCGATATTAGACCTACAGTGAGTTTGCTACATTGTTCAGCTTTTGATTGAGGCTATTAATTAGTTCGATCGAATTATGTATGTTAAATAGATCTTCAGTTGGATTCGGTATGACAGAAAACCTCACAAACCTATATATGTTTCTTTGTGTATTTTAGGATAGTCAGAAAGGATGTTTTCCTATTAAATATACTGGTGAAGTATCCAAAAATTAATAGTTGCATAAACGAAGACAAGAAATCAGTTTGATAAACCAATATAATTGAAAGTCCAATAATAATTAGATACGTTTCTCAGTGTAGTGGTTACTGAAGTGAAATTGGATGGGTTTTGTTTATGGTAACAACAGTAACAGTTTCCGACTCTACTCAACCCAATAAAAACAGTTTACAGGGGCTATTTACCATTACAAGCTTTCGATAGGTCATTTTTCACCAGGGTCATAAAACTACAACTGAGCTTACATAACTTTACCTATGTTCATACCAACTATTGTTTACTAGTTCTATGGTTTGGAAGTTAGGTGATTTCTACTTAGTTTAAAGGCTTTAAGATGATATTAAGCATCAGTACAACTAACTACTTAGTCACAGTGATACTTAACGTTTCATCAATCAAAATCACAAAAGAGGATTTTCCAATCATAGTTACAAAAGAGATACTTATCTGAATTACTTAATCGACAAACACTTAGGGAAAATAATCAATAGTTCACTTTTATACTTTGATAGAAATGTCTTATCGACCCGATTTTCAACTAATTGACATCCATCAGCCAGGGTTTTACATCAGTCTTAAAGGGTTTTGTAATGCCTATAGAATTCCAGTTCAAATTACTCAGCCTCACACACCACTACCGTTATCAATGACCTATCCTAGTTGAACTCAGATAATTATGTCAACTAATCACTGTGTTTTGACAAGTGGGATTCTTGTTTAGTCCATTTTAGTGCTGGCTACTGCAGTGAAATATGATCTGTAGATTACAATCAGCACTAAGAAAGATTTGACCGAGGATTACATCTGTTCTAAATTAATATATGAAGTAATATTTGTAAGACATAATTGTTACATGTTATACAGTGTTCTAAAGATTCATTTGAGGGTACAGTTTTCATTCTAAACTCATTTTAACTGGTAAACAATCCATTAAAAACTAAGGATAGCTACATTTTGTATTTCATTTCAGTTTGAAGCTTCTTAATAATACAAACATGCTGTTGTTACACAAAATGACTTAGATATTGGCTAAATACATTTTACTATATGACCAAATTATTCAATGATGTAGATTTTTCATTATCAAAACAGTTCATAAGTCAAGAAGAGATTATTACTTCAACTACATCATTTAATAGATCCTTACAATTATCAAAGTATTAATGATATGAATAGTAATACTGGTTGATAGATAGACAATCATTCTGAAAAAAAATGAACCATTGATTTTAAAACATACATTATACCTGTCCCTTAGATGATCACCTTAACTATTGATATTATGTTAGTAATATATTTTCTATATTTGTAAAATTACATCACTATTACACTATCCCATTTGTCGTTAACCAATTTCTATCCTACTACAAGTATATATATATATATATATATATATATATATATATAATATGAACTTTTAACAAACGGACGAATGGAGAAATATGTACCAATGTAGACATATGCCGTACGACATATAAACATAGAAACTCATATGTAGACTTTATTATAAATATGTGTATAGTGTTATTGTTTATGCATAAGTTTTACATTCTCCAGTTATTGAATATGTAATATTCATTATAAATTTCTAAATCTTCATCATTATTCGTGGAAAATAATAATTACAATCATAACTGTATTACAAACAATAAGATTAATATAAAATAAAATAGAATGTAATATCAATGGAAGTAATTATGATTATTTATTGATTGAAATATACATTATGTAATAGTTATTGCATGATAATTGAAAGATGATTAACAATGAAAGTAATAACAATCACCAAAACAATATTTATGTTTATCAATCAATTTAACAACAATTAATTAATAATTAACTAATTAAGTAGTTTACAATACATTTAATGTAAATAGAAAGAGTCATGTGGAGAAAATGTTGTACTATAAGCTGTTTAAAATGTAGTCATCAAGAACAATGTGAAAAGAATAAGATTAAAATGAAAAAGAATAAATATTCATTAACAAATTCAGAACATGGTCAATCATTACTAATAGGGAATTCATCAAATGTGAAACATGTAGAAAATAATCATTATGTAACTTCAAAATGTGATCATGTAATGCCTACTTCAGAATGTTGTACAATAAATGATCATATAGACGGTGATAATTCAGTTGAAATCAATGATCATAAAAATATGGTGATGACAGCAGCTGCCATTACTTCTACTATTGAGATGGTTAGTACAACTACCGATTCAGCTTCTAAAAATATTAATATCGTTACAAATTTAGAGTGTGAAGTAAGAAATTTGTCTCAATCTGGAACTAAAACGGAATTGTATACGAATACTGTCAGCGGTAGTGCTACTTTCTCCTTCTCTTCCTCCTCCTACTACTGATAATAGTAGTACATGTAATAATATACCTGATCTGAGTATTCCCTCTCCTTCCAGCGTAAATAATTCAATTATAATTCAATGTTCCAACAAACCTATAGAATCATTTGTACAAAGAATTGAGAAAGATGAAGAAGGTACTAGGCCATTTAATCAATTGTTTAGACGATCTATTTCTAATATTCATTTTGCAACAAATAGTCATACTTATTCACATTATAATAATTCTAATACATTTTTCTTACCACGTACACCAACTGATCCAACAACATCATCTACATCTGGTTTGCAACCAACTTCAAATGATACAACTGAATCAATGCAATCGCTGAATAAAAAAATTCCAATACGTAGAGGATCAATGATTGTTAGATTGGGTCGATCTAGTACTGGGGGAGTAACTGCTGGTACTAGTACTGGCACATCAAGTACAAATGGTGTACTACCTGATTCATCAGTTGAAGGTGTAATTGTAACACCATTTGCTCAAGTTCTAGTTAGTATGCAACGAATAAGGAATGCATTTATCAGATTAACTGCTGCTCAAGTATCAAATAGGTAAGTATTTAACATTTTTATAATTTTATTAAATTGTAATGCTGTTCAACCTTTGTTTCAATACTGTAATTCAATATATAATTAGTTTAATTCATTCATATTTAAGGAAGTCGTCAGACAGATTGCCTTTTTCATTTAATGACACTTTATTTTTGGGTTTGTTTGCTTTCGTTGAGTTGAATAATTTAAATACTGAGCTTTTATTGTCATTCTGGACGACTTCATCGGTGCAAAATTCTGATAAAAGTGAGATATGACATTTCGTACTATTTAAAAAATTCTATCCATTATTATATACTAAATAAAATGGTACACTGTCATGACATTCTCTTATACTTTAAGTCCATTCAGCCACTTATTATAACAGTTCGTTAATCTTTGCTTTCAGTATTACATTACAGCATGGTTTCTTTTTGTTATATTTATCAATACATACATTCGGTTATATTGTTTGGTGAATTGATTGAGAAGCTTTCGGTTCGATTCTTAATATCATTAATATTTCATGAATATGAAAGGCTTGCACTTAGCACCCCCCCGCTCTCAGAATAAAGTGATCATTATACACTTAGAAGCATTCACTGTAAACATTTACAACTAATTTAACCAACTTGTATTCAAGTTGGATTGTGACTGGCAAGTGGAATCCAGGACGTGCGTTTCGTCCTATTTGGGACTCATCAGCCAGATGTACCTGCATCCCAATGTTGACGTTCACACTGGGATTCGAACTCAGTCCGCTTCGTGTCAAACGCCATCGCGTTTACCACTAGACTACTGTATCCAGACTATAGAGGCAATCCGCTCAGGATGCACATATGGCAACAGGGGGTAACCAGTTTCAGTCCATTACAAATCAACGGGATGATACAAGCCTATTCTAAATTTAATTTAACAAACTTTTATAGACAATTTACTATAACATTATATTATATCACCAGGATATACATGGTCTGACATTAATAAAGTTCTATTTAAATAATAATACCGAATGAATAATGAATTAACCGATTTAAACGAAAATGTTTTCAACATTCACAAAACATGTATTCAACACTAGTTTACATTCTCTTTAATAGTAGTTAACAGAAATCACTTACATTACACTAACATATGATGATAAACAAGTACTATGTGTTGTTTATGTGAAACTCTTAGCAGTTTTCATAAAAGTATGAACAATTATGTAGGTTAAGCGGGAATTAGAAAATTCACTGATTAAAGTAACTTGTATGAATAATAGAAAATAGGTCAACATTTTAGAAAATAAACTTGTTAATGCTATAAATCTATACAACATATACATTAACATTACGTAATATAAAGATAAATAAGTAGTGCATGAAAATATTATCTAAGCCTACAATGTATTAACAATGAAATACTAAATGAATGATGAATGTTCCAAAAATCTAGAAAGTCAGTGGTATCCACTGCTGATTATAAAGATTATACATGTTAGTCTTGAATATTGTAAATCATCATGAAGCTGAAGTTGTGAGTGTATAAGTCATTTAAGAAAATCAGAAGACAAAATGCTAAATGAATTTTAAATTGACCTAGCAATGTGCAGAATAATTGGGCATTCAGTGTAGTTGAAAACATTATATATATATATATATTCTGAAGTTCGGTACAACATTCACTCCAGTTTGCAGACATGATCATGATGATATACAAGTAAACACGGATACATATAATTCTTGGAGAATTAAGTATTTAGAAGTAAAATTTACTATAAAGGAATTCACTAGAAAGTACCTCAAGTTATCTTAACAATAATAGTAGCAAAACTATTATAATAGTTTGAAAACTTCTTCGAAAACGTCATAGTGATTATAGTGTAGTCTGAAATCAAATAGAGAATACACAACAATTAATGTTCGTAAACAAGTTGTTATATGTAAGGTCAGTATATATTTTTTCATGTGAACGCTAAATACATAGATGTTAAAATCTACAATAAATAACAGTTTTAGTCAAAATCACAAGCATCTGAAATGGTAGCATAATAGTTGCATAACTATTATTGTCAATAATATCCTATAAATACATGACTGCTGTCAATAAATAATTTCTGTACATACGTTGAAGTACATATAAAAATGTTTAGTGTCAGCTACAAATCATCACGAGTGTTTTAGATTGGACTATGTTGGAAGGAAGTAGTGGGCTTCTTCTGTAAAGGAGCTAAGATTAGTGATGCGAAGAATAAAAATTAACAATGTAGCATAGGTGGATTCCATTTAAGCGCTATACTTCATCATCTAACACTAGATAACAAACAAGAGTAGCACAGAACAACAACAAGAATACCTAACAGTCGGTGAATTGAATGATCAAAGTTAGTGCATACCGGGGTGTTTCACGAAAAGATTTGCCACATAAGTTAATAATAGGATTAAGAGGATAGAACATTAGCACATAACTAGGTTAGGCGAGTAAACTTAATAACGAGTATTCACACATTTAGATTCTCAATTATTTCGCAAGTAGAGTAGGAGATAATCGTTGGCGTGAACACTTTCTATTAGGCATTGGAAGAGAGGACATTATCAACATGTCTTATAACTGAGGACAGTAAATCTACTTTGTGATTAGCTTTTGGCGAATTGTTCTAGATTCTCGTAAATTTATTCGTGAAATATTTCATATAAAGGGTGGATTTAAAAAGAGATAGTTTGTTTTTGAGGCTGAATAGCCGAATTTGTAACTAGAAAGAACTGCAAATTGAATTGCATCGGTGGATTTAAAAGCCAATTCATTCAGTTTTTATGAAAGAAAATTAGATTTAATTCAAGACGTCACCTCATTGGGGGTCTAGATCTAGCCTAGCACACCTAGTATTATAATCTAAGGTACAATCCCTCCAGAAAATACAAAGTGTGAATCGACGTTGGACAGACTCCAGTTTCAGCTTATACTTTTTGCAAACATTACTGAGAATAAAACTGCAGTATTCTACCGGTGGCCCAACACATTTTATAAAGTAGGATACATGAATCACCACTATGAAAGTTAAATGGTATATAACTTAAATGTCGGTGTGATTTAGAGGTCTGCGTAGAAACCTAACCTGAGAATGACAGATTCTAAGAATATCTGAGCCCTAAGTCAATCATTAAATGTAACGTTAACCACTTATTGCCATTTATAGTAAGATCAAAACTAAGGTGTGTGTTCCAAAACACATATTCATCCACTTAGTTCTAACTTACATTTCAAACACCATTAAACGACCTTGTTGAGCTCAGTATTTACGCTGATAACCTCTAGGGGAATAAATGAGTGCATAACTTTAAGGTCATCAGCATCTAGAAGAGGTTCATTCAAAGTGAAGCATTTACCAATATCATTTATATAAGCTATAAACAATAAAAGGCCTATAATACTACCTTGTATAACACCACATAAAACCAGTTCAGTCTTCAACAGAGAAGAGTTAAATTTTCTCAATTTTATATCAGTGACTGAAAAGGGAGTTTAGTCATGTAAACAATGAATCACTAATCCCTTAAGATGAAAGTATTTTTATAAGAAGTGTCAAAAGCTTTAGATATACCATAATACAACACTAATATACCAAGTACCCAAGACTGTGTTTAATGAAGACAGAGTTAACGAAATTTAAAGTGACAACCTTGTTGAGAATTAGAAATGAGTTTTTCGGAGTGTAGATAATCTGATATTTTGGCACCTACTGTTTTCATCAATATTCTAGAGATAACTGGGGAGATATTTATAACCCTATAGTTGTGCAGATTGCTGATAATACGAATAATAATTATTTTTGTATATAATGATTATTTATATTCATGTATAAAGCTATAATTTAACAAGAAATAGATTTTATCACACTATTTGATTATTTCACATAATTAAGTGGTATATGTATGTTTAGAGTCTAACTAAAAGCTTGACGTGATGTGTGTATATATAAGTTTGAAGTTAGAAATGTACATCACTGAATAACAACTTTATAGTCTAACGATTACGTAATTAACACAAAGCTTGGACGTTCTAGGTTTGATCCGTAACTTGATCATAGATGTGTACAGTTGTGGAGTCCTGTACTAAGACAAAACAAGTATCCAACCTATTTCGATTAACAATTATTTTTTTAACTACAGTCAACCCATATTCAATAATTGACATAAAACCCTTTGAATCTATGTTTGTGATGTATGATAACAGTGAATGATGTAATGAATGAAATTCACCGATTCATTATGATTGATATATAAGGTTATTTTAAATGCATATCTATCTATATATGTATACATATCTCAGTAGGTACCATGTACATATGGTCTAGTACATCAATGCGATGTTTATTAAGGTTGATTGTTCATATGCTGCATATTCAAATATTTACATAAACGTGTCAATTAAAAATCATATAATTTAAGAGTTTCATGCGAGATTACGGTTTTTTTGAATTTCGCTTAGTAAATAATTGAATTGAGGTAGTCTGTGGAGATTCTGATTGGATTCGTCACAAATTGATATTGATAAGGTACTATTATAAGCCAAGGAATATTGGGTAACTGTCCTGTCCTAGTATGGGACTCTATAGTTATGTTCACCACAGATTGCGTTTCAGGGCCTTTAGGTTGGAGAAAAACCTAACGCTCTCCACCCCTGGGCAGACACTCGATGGTAGAATTCCCACTTCTTTCAATTTGTGATATATCGCGAAGATCATTCGTTATCATTGGTGGCAACCGTCTCACATTATTAAGCAAACCTTCATGCTGTTATCATTTGAATGGATATAAATGAGATGCGAGGGAGGAAATTAATGGACGATTGGTTTTAATCATTGAGATAGAAATTCATACCAGAAAATTCAAGTAAAATTTGAGAGTAAACTGTATGTAGTATTATCAGCTGTCTCTACTTTCCTGTTGTTGAATGACTGGGTACTAACCTGTCTTTGTAAGTATATGTGCATACTGAGCAGATCACTTCAATAAAACGTATTTAAAATGAATAAATTTTAACTGTCCTTAAAATTCAGAATTTTTTGGAGTTTGAGGTCATAGGTACTAGGTTTGAATATCCGTGTGTATATCAATACCAGAATATGTCAAGTACATCCAATCAGCAAGCACAAAAATATTAAAACGCACTTCGTAGATTTCACTACTAGAAGTACAATCTATATTCCGAACTGATTTGGGGGAGGGGGGAGGGGTTTAAATACTATGTACTAAATATATCAAAAAATAACATACTATTTCATTTATCAAACTTAGTAAAGAATTGGTGACAACGTAAATAAAGTGAACTAAGGATAATTCATGGCGATTAAGAGTTTCATACATGGCCACTTAATAGACATTTAACACAACAAATATCAATAGTGACTACCAAGTAATCGATCGCTGTGAGACATGATGTGCTTAGATTCGATCCCTTTGCAGAGTCAAAGACTGGCCTTGTTGAAGAGCCCCATACTAGGACGAAACTGTGTTTAGATACTCCCTGGTTTTCATTGGTACTTATTGAATAGCAATCTGTGAAGAACGTAAACAGTTAAACTTAATACTTATTTCTACAAAACCACTTATATTTCTTACATATTTATTAAACTTTTCTGTTCATTCTTGTACAACTGTCATCAAAAGTAAATATTTTAATAACATTTTAATCATTACAAGGGGTATTATAAAACTCATTGTCTCCATATTTATTTATACAAGTTTTTTTGAAGATTAGTTGATGTTCTTGAACATTTACATAAACAAGTCTAAATTTTCGTTATTCATGCCTAACATTCAAATATTTCTTCACATGGTAACAAAAACCCATTTTAGTCCTTAGTAATATCAACAAAAAGATGTAAATACTTTTAAATTATGCACATATACACGCTACATAGTTTTGGATGCCTGGGTTCAGTGTGGCATTGTGACAAAAGCGGTGACGTTTGGCTAAAACAAACTGAGTCCATGTTCCTGTGTGTATATCAATATAATTACTAGTACATCGAGATAACAAGTCCCAAGGTGAACGAAACACACTTCGTAGATTTCACTTGGCAGCTCCAGTCAAACTTCAGTTATATCTATAAAGCACAACTGTATAGAAGGGAGCAGCTGGTGATGCACTTATCTTAACAGAGACTGATCAGTTTCACTAAATAACAGCGTCAATGGAAATATACAAATACTTTAAAATTATTTCTTTACTCTTGTCTGTTTCAACTAAATGACTGAATGGGATTGTTTCAATTGGTTAAGTCTGAGATTCAACCTTTAGATACTAATCAAGTAGTGCTGACAACTACGTGTTCATCACAAAACCTGATGGACTCTGGGCTAGATGCCCCCGGTTATGGTTGCGGGAATGTGTTAATACAGTGTGCTATAGTAGAACGAAACATCTGTCTAATGTTCTTCAGTGTTTATTAACACCGAATTCAGGTCAATTTGTGACAAACAAAAGTGACAGAAGTCTACAAAGCATATAATGTGCAATGATTCGATTGCTAGAAAGTAAATGATGTATATTGTTGAAAACTAAACACAAACCATCCTACTGAATGTTAAGTCCGCTATATTGTAAGTAGAAAGTAACTGAACAAATATGACTTTAGGCGGGAGACAATAAGTTTGATCCTCTACCTAAACAACAAAACTAAGATATAAAAGGCACGTCCGATTGATAAGTTTTAAGTTGAACGGAAGAAAAATGTTAGAATTCTGTATTGGCTACATAGCTAATTTAATAAAAGTATTTATTACTATAGACTATATAGGGTCAATGCAGTCAGAATGTACAGTAAACAACAAATATAGGCCAATTACAATGGTGAATATCAGCAAGGTGAAATGATAGAATAAGTGTTTTAATGTTAACTTATATATACTATTTAACAGAACTAGACAAAATCTAGTCTTGCTGAATTAATCAACAAGTAGTATTCCTTGTATTACTTTAGGTATATGTAAGTATGAGGTTGATTGTTATCTAATTGTTATATGTAGCATATGAGTGACCATTTTCTTAATACACCATTTCTCTATTCATATGGGTAAGATCAAAATGTCATGAGAAATCACTACAAGATAAAGTTATCAGCTTGAGCGACTCTGATATAGATAAACAACTCTGCTATTTTTTTAAGGCTTATTAATTCAGTATTACGATCATGTCTGTATATTATAGTCTCACGTAAACATTAGTTCATAAACATTTGAGTAAAGTAATCAGGTGTTACAGAATAGGAAATCACAGATTGTATGCAGCAGGTATATAGAGGGTAAAACAGCTACACATTATTTTTAAAGAAACAATTCTGGTAGCTGAATTTCGCGCAAACTTATCACGAATTGACTGGATTAGAAGCATCGACTGTTAGGAGCCATGTCAGTGGTCTAACAGTAGGGTGTTTGCCATGGAGCCTGGGTTCAATCGTCAGTGGGGTTGTGGATGTTTACTGCTAAAGAGTCTCATGCTAGGAAGAGACAGCTATCCAGTGCTTCCTGGTGATCAACGATTGTTTAATTCAGACCGATCCTGGACATCAAATTAACATCACATTGAAGTGTTTTTTATCAGATAATCCAAAAATAAGTTGTCATCATTTTATTCAGATGTATTGGAGTTTGTGTAAACGTAGGTATCATACAGAAAAGCATTACGAAATTCGGGTCATCAAATAAATTAATTAGACTAAACAGCAATAACATTATCTCCGATTTGGTGCTTCATTTATAGCCAACATAAGAAGCCACATAAAATGTTCTACCTTACAAGCGTGAATAAACTAAGATCACATCCCACCCCCACATCAGTATCATGAAGGCTGTTTATTTTCATAATCCTTC
The DNA here is from genome assembly GCA_025215515.1 of Schistosoma japonicum. Taxonomy (NCBI): domain Eukaryota; kingdom Metazoa; phylum Platyhelminthes; class Trematoda; order Strigeidida; family Schistosomatidae; genus Schistosoma; species Schistosoma japonicum. Next base: position 66,042,115 of record CM046069.1, on the reverse strand, counting down.
TTCTTTTTGTATTGTAAAATGAATATGTAAAATTCCATAAAACAAAAAATCTTACGCTAGTCACCAACGAATCAGTCCACATAACTAACAACTAATGTTAAAATATACATGAAGCTTTTATTAAACTACAATATACTATGATTTCTCTAAGTTGAATTGTGATTGGCAAGCAGAATAAAGGATGCGTGTTCGGTTCTATTTAGGACTCGTTGACTGGATTTACCTGCATTCCAATGTTGGTGTTCATACCAGGATTCGAATTCAATCCGTTTCATGATAAACACCACAACGTTTACCACTAAGCTACCAAGTCCAGACAGTTACATTTGTGCAACAAGTGTATATGAAATTAGGATTAATTTGTATCTTTTCGTTGTTTTGTTAAGGACTGAAGATAGGCACTCTCTGTTGCTATATATATACATCCTGAGTGGATTACCTCAATATAGCAATAAATCACAAGTATTATTTAATACTTAAACAGGAATGTACAAGTTCATTCAAAATACCATGATTTCCTTTATAATATTATTTATGATACTAATGAATACAGATTCATATTGTACTTTTAACTGAAAATGTTACATCTACACAATGCCAACATGAATTAGGCAATTTTCTTGTTACTAACTAATTTCATTATAGTAAAATGTAAAAAAAAAAGGAAAAAAAACGAAATGAGAAAAAATTTTTTTCTTCATTTATTTCTTTCTTTCAATTTTCTTATGATTTTTTAAATAAAAAAAAATTATTTCAATATAATTAACATGTACGAAAATTGATTGACTATTATGAATAGGTCATATGAATGAATAACACAACAGAAAATTAATTTCTTATAGACAAGTAGAATTTTTTTTCTGTTAATGTGTGTATACATTTTCAACTTTATTCAGTAGTTTATCTTCATTTGGATTGCAAAAAAAAAAAAAAAACAAATTAACATAGTTCAGTATAGTTTCTGATTAATCAGGTCAAATTCACTTTTCTTTTTTCTTATTTATTATAAGTTATTCTTTATAAGGGATTATTAATTAATTAATTTCTTTTTTCTTTAGATTTTATAGGTTCATATTGTTTCTGTTGATTAAGTTGAATAGAGAAAAATTTAAATGTTATTATGTAATTAGGATAAGTTAGTTTCTTATTGTATTGATTAGTTATGAACTGAAACTGATCAGTTTCTGTTACTATATGTGAATCCTTAGCGGATCGCCTCAATATAGATATTAATCATAAATAATGTTCAAGTTGGATTGTGATTGGCAAGCAAAATCTAGAATGCGCTTTTCGTTCTAGTGGATTTGGGATGAAACGGACTGGGTTTGAATAGGGGTGTGAGCATCAACATTGAAATGCAGGTACAACCAACTGATGAGTCCTAAATAGGACGAGATGAGTAACTACACATTGCATTTTTGTTAAAAATTGGTACTGGATTCAAATTATCAGCGTATAATTCAACATTAGATTTCAGCTTTATTTTTAAGATGTATTAATCTTATTAATTAACTAACGTATTTATTTTTTCAATGAAGGGATCTCTGTTCAACGAATTCATTAATGGGTTATACGGTTCTATATTTAAAATGATAAATTATAAATCAAGGAATAAATGTAAGAATTCGATTAGTTGCTAAGTAGGATTCAAGGGAAGGATTTATAAAGCATAAAAATATGTCATCAGCAAGGTAGTGACAGAGTGACTTCAATTATAATAAAGTCGATAGATTTGTATAGAGACAGTCACTGTAATAAAAGGATAACAATAATGATAATACTAAGAGTTACTTATTATAATAATTATAGTAGTGAAAATAAATAGTATGATTAGAAGTGAGAATAGGAAGTAAAATAATAAAAAGGAACAAATAAGTAGATCATATAAAGTGGACTATGAATTAAGATCATGATAAAGTAAGTAATATAAAAAACTATGTTTGTTTGCATAATTCAGTTTTTAAGTTGTGGAAAAAAAATTTAGGGAATATAAAGTTGATTAAACGAGAGCCTCTTGTTATATTTGATTGGATTTCGTTTATTATACTGTTGGTAAATGGGGGGACGTTATTAATCTACGTTTTTATTTAGTCGACTATACCCGAAGATACTATAGACTAACAAACAACCTATGTATCTAGCTTCACATAGAAAGGGTAACTAATAAGTGCACGTGAACTTTGCCAGTCATAATGGCTTACTTTTCAACCTGTGTTATATAGTGCGAAAGACAAATCAGACAAACAATTGCATATTTTCCAATGCTAATATCATGAACTGATCTGAATCATACAACCATTGATCACCTGGAAGCACTGGACAAGCTGTTTCGTCCTAGTACGGGACTCTTCGGCAGTGCGCATTAACGACCCCTCCGGGGATCGAACCTAGCACCCTAAGGCTCCGAGAAGAGCGCTTCACCATTGATCCACTAATTCGGCCCCCAACGGCTGATATTTTTAACTCAGTCCAATCATGTTACATTTAGCGTGACCTCATTCAATGCCATCGGCGGGTAACTGCCTCACACCTGACACGACTGAATTCCACTGGTCATGTCTTCGCACTAGAACTCTTGTAATTAACTCCTTAGTCGCTTATTTATAGAAAACAGAAAATGTCATAAAATATTGTATACATGAATTTAATCATCCATTTGCATATCATTCGTGTTCCCTGATTCGTATCAATTGTAGGCTTTTTTCCTTGGTTGTTCTCGATTTTTCTATATATTCTAATTATGCTTTGCTTTTTGTTAACCCGTAACTCGCCTCGTAAGCTGTTTCCTGATTCTTTCCGATTTCACGCGACGTTACACCACTTACTACTTATGGACTACTTTATGAGTAGTATCCACCAAAATATAAGTAAGAGGACCATGGATGGTACGCGGTGATTTGTTGCAAGAAACGTCTTTCTGATTGATGTCTCTAGAAGATGTTTAACTACATTGCTGGCAATATCTTTTTAAATTTAAAGTTTATACATATAGATTTCTTGGTGAGCAGTTACCAGGGGATCTGAGGTTATCTCGATTGTTAGAAATTTCACCACGTATGGTGAATGTACCATCGAACTACCTCGTAAATATAGAATTTAATTGAATGCTATCTTTGAAATACTCTTTTTTACTGCATCCTTGAAGAGGACGGCTAGTAAGGCCCTGGTGGACACTTCATTATTATTCTATTCATCTGTCTATATACCTCAATATTTAAACTAAACTATACGTCCAGAGTACAACTCGAAATAGATTCTCTTAAATTCTAATATATGTCCTATTACTAGTTTGAAAATGAAACAAAGTTTCCGTTAGTAGTGCATTCGTAGATAGTTAGCTTACATTTCGTGATATTAATTTTTATTTGAAACACTTACCTTATTTATTATATCAATATAATAAAATGTATCATCGAGAGAGTATTTGCAAACTTTGTATAGCATTGTTTCAGTGAGTTGTGTAATCCACTTTGTAAATGATATGTAAGGCAACCTAACTTTTTCTAGGACTTGACACAGAGGTATTTTAGCTTCATGTACTTATAGCAGGCTATTTAATCTGGTTGTTATAGAACTTGAGGGCTATAATATGACAGATTGTTGTGATGCGATTATAGTGTCTTAAGTCTTTTGCAGGCAGCTGCTAAGCTATCCTACCATTAATTCAGTGTTGTTCTATTCTTTACTATATACCCAATCTTATCACCTACATGTTAGTTACTTAAGACACTCAAGCGCATTGTTTATGAAGTTATAATTAATTACATTAACTCTAATTTCCATCCAAATTCTTCTACAATGTTAAACCGTCATTTAAATCTTCAATTGAGACTTAACTGTTTTATATCTATAAAGTATACACTAAAGATTACGTAAGAGTTTCGGATCATTAATAAAGCTAAAACCTAAGTGAAATATACCATTTAACATCATCTATCTTTACAGGCTGTAATCGGCTTCATTAAGCTACTTAGGCTGCTTGTACTGTCACAAAACACTCTATAACAAAAAAAAAGTTATTATGTTTGACAAATTTATCAGTCCAGAATAATTTACTGACAGTAGAATTGTTTGTTGAAGTGTACATTTACTACATGCGAACTTTTCATTAAACTATAATGAGATGCTTAAACAGTATCTATTTAATTCCAATTACTGGTAAATGACATATCCAAGTTCTATTTGAAAGGAAGTTAAGTAAAATCACAAAAGCAGTGAATAAAACAGTAATTTATTGATAACATTAGCTAACAGCTATGCTATTCCTGTAATCAACTATAGTACAAAAATACAACCTGGATGAATATTGAAGTTAATGTGAATATTAAGTTTTGTAATGTTTCATCCTGGTCAAGAATAACATTTCTACAATTGAGAAACACTTGAAACTCAAACTACCTGTCAGCCAACATCGAAGTCACGATTTTCAGTACAAATGTCAAGAAATTTCTATTGTATGGAGCTGAAACTTGAAGAACTACAATAAGCATTATTCAAAAAATGCAAGTATTTATAAATAGCTGTTTGCTAAAGATACTACAAATCTGTTGGACAGATGCCATTAGTAATAATCTTAAGCGACAGAGAACAAACTAACTTTCGACTGAGGAAGAAATTGAGAAAATACGTTGCAGGTGGGTAGGGTACATACAGAGGAAATCACCAAACTGTGTTACAAGCACTAAGTTGTTATCCTAAAGGCCAGAGGAAAGGATGAAGACTTAAGAAGACATTGCGCCGGAAACTGAAGAAAGACATGAAGAGAATGGAGATCAATTGGGAAGGACTGAAATGGAAAGCTCAGGACAAAGTTGGTTGTGGAATGCTGGTCGGCGGCTTATGCTCCAAGTGAAGTGACAAGCACTGACTGATTGATTGAGTTGATAAGGATTCAAAAAAGAAGTTTACTCAATAAGGGATAGCTTAATAAACTATTTTACCATAAGTGCATTCAAACTGTATGGATGATGAATTATTAGTAATTCCCTAGGTCAATGACACTTTAGTAGACACTAAGTTTATTATGCATTTATGCTCATCTGTAATGAGTTTGAAGCCTCGAGAAAACAATATAAATTAGGCTATAAGTAAGTTAATGCTTCAGTCATATTTGTTGGTTACCCCTGCTTATATTTGAGGTAATGTATGGAAAGAAATTCACCAAGGTTCATGATTTTCGAATATACTCACTGTTTTATTCACCTTTCAAAGAAATAAACGCGTTGGACGTCGTTTACTACTTGTTTTTTACTGTAGAATCATTTGATGTGTATTGGAATGTCGGTAAATCGGTTAGAAACTGTAAGATTTTATATACAAATGACTACCTAATGCAGGTTATTTGTGCCACCTACATAAAGAGTATCGATATGTTAGAATATATTTTATAACACTGCGTTTCTAGTAGTTTAATACACTGTCGATTCTTTACTAATTATAAGTAGTTTAGCTAACTTTCTTTGTCATTCACATTAGTATTAGCCGTAGAATAATAACTGTTAAAATTAGTTATTATGGATTGTTTCACTATAAACTCAATCGATTTTGTTTAATCAGTATTAGAATATAATTATCTGATCATGGTTTTATCATGTCAACTGCATCTACTACAAATGATATCAAATTTTCAACTTGAGTGATAAGATATTTCTCTACAACTCATTACCTGTCATAGCAATTCAGAAATATATTGATCTTATAACATCAAATTTTTACATAATTAACCTATTACTATTACGGTACGAAGTATAAGTCAATGTTTAATAAAAGTAGGCTTTTTTATCAGCTCTGTTAATTGTTTACTAGCCAAGTTCGAATGTGTAAATGTGTATCATTGAACAGTAATTTGATATTGGTAGTCAATATTCAAGTGAATGTTTTATAGGTGAATTGTGTAATTTATCAACCAATCAATCAATCAACGCCTGTTACCCTATGTAGGGCATAGGCCGCCTGACCCAACTTCTACTGCCATATGTTCATCCTTTGTGAATTGGTTTATTACAGCGATAGTTCACATATATGATTTGAGTTGGATTGTGATTGATAAGTAAACTCCTTCACCCTGTATTTCGTCCTATTAGGGAATTATCTGTCTGTGCTTACAATCAAATGTTTAGCATGAAATGAACTAACTTCGAGTCCTGGTGTGAACATCAACTCTGGCATACAAGTATACCTAGATGGCAAATCACAAACAGAACGAAGTGCTGGTTCTGAATTCTACATAACAACCATAATCCTACTTAAATCATACTAGATATGACAGTTTTGATTGTCCATCATTATGATTTACCTAAACAATTTCATGAAAAACAGTGTTTTTATTCCGTACTCTTTTCTTCTAAACTAACTATAACAAATCACATTACCTCATCTTAGGCTGAATAAAAGACAATGCATAGGGAACACCCATGTAGAGCTTTTCTTTATTATACAAGTATATTGATTTCTATGAAAGATAGTTGAATTTATATTTATAATGAAGTATGTGATCAATGAAGCGTTTGAAGTTTAATATTAATTCTTTTAAACTGATATCCATTATTTAGTTGAATACGTCACAAAAAATTGATCTTGGCAGGATACCACTAAAAACCAGGGAGTATTAGAGAGCCGTTTACGTTCTTGTGCGGAACTCCTCAGTAGTGGCCAATCCCATACTCGGGACCAGGAAGCTTTAAAGTGACAAATAACTTACCATCTGCACCACTACGTTAGTGTACAACGGTAGAATTCTCACTTCCATCAGTTTGTGATGTAATTTAATAAATTTGAATTTTTTCTAACATACGATTTTAGAAGGCATGTTCTGTTTCAGTTGAGCTTTATTTACTAGTGATACTTGTATCCAGTATTGATTTACACATTAAAACTCAAATGTAAGTAGGTTTTAATTTAAACTCTAAATAATAGTCCTATGAGGTCAGACCAGGGGTCAACTGGTTCCGCATGGAAAGCTTTATTAATACACCAGTGGATCAACATCCAACGGTTGATATTTTATTCCAGTAAATCCTAGATACGTCATCCATTGTCATCAGTGTGTAACTTTCTCGTCCCTGACACAACTGAACTCCCCTGATAACGTTTTTACACCAGAACTCCAGAAATTACTCCGAGAAGCTTTCCACTGATTAGTTGATATTGACTGTTAATGAATATTGTATTGTCGAAACAGCTATCCAGTGCTTCCTGGTGATCAATGATTGTCTGATTAAGGCTAATTCATGATAGTAAATTACCATTCAACAATCTCTACAATACCTAATTATAAAAATATTGCAATTTATCATCGTTGGGAGCAAAATGTACCGTTAAGTATAAACATGAATGATGAAATAGATGAGACCTTCTAAAAAACGTGGGGGGGGGGGAGGGGAGGGTTGTGGAGAGATTGGGATCATTGATGCGACAAAGTAAATGAAACATTACCATATTAAAGAGAGATTCACCACTATTTCTTTTTAAATGTATAAATATAGTTACAAATATTTGATTCCCTTCATTAAGTGAATTTCCTAAGTGCATGATTCATTGTTAGTAACCCGATGTTTCTAGAATTTATATCTATACGCATCGTATTTCTTGAGGTATATCAACTTTATTCTGATCTTTTATTCCATCATGGTTTAAGGTTTTATTCATTCTTAACTAGTGATATTTGAAAAGTATGTTAATTTTATATTAAAATTTTGATTATAAAATACAATAGGATGTGCGTGGCTAATGAGAACCTTATGAAATGGACTTAATTTATCTTATTCTGTCTAATTCATTGTAAGATACACTTACATTTTGAGATTTAATTTCGGAACTCTTTGATCTACAGGTGACGAATAACTTATACAATAAACTATTTTTCAGTTATAAATCAATATGCTTATATGTATTGTTTAAAAAATTAAGGTTAATTGAGTGTGATGTTTATAAAGTCATTAAATTCAAATGAATAAATACCGATCAAGTGTAATACAGCCATTAAGGATAAGTTAGTTAAATTATTTAGCACTTCCAATGGTTGGTGACAATTATCAAGAAGCTTGACAATTGAATTCAATTAATAATAATGAATAAGATATATCCTGTAATTCAGTTCCAAGATATAACTTATGCTAACTTTTGTTACACGTGAAAAACTCTTTTTTAAAACATATTGGTTAATCACTATGTAATGATCAATTTAATGAACATCAAATTCTATCGATCTACATGTAATTTGATCACTAGTCTAATTGACTTAGAATCATTGAACACTATGTAGAAATAGAAAGTTGTTTCTGTAAACTATTCCCCATTCAAACAATCTTTTAAGCTTGAAAAAAATTGTTAAATATCATTTGTTTCAAAGAAATTTTGATGTGAAAATCAAAGAGCATTGGGAAGATGTTTCATTCTAGTAAGAGACACCTAAGTAGTGAGTGGTTGTAACTTGTGGAGTTCAAACTTGTCAAGATTTAGATAGTGATAACGAATGACAGTCGATGTATGTTAGAAATCGACGGAAGTGTAAAGTTCAGTTGCCCAGATGATTAAGCGTTCGCCAGAAAACATGAAAGCTTTTGGTTTGATTCCCAGAGAGAATTAAGAGTGAGCACTGTCGTAGAATCCTATAGTAAGGAGAAAACATTATCCAATGCTTCTTGGTTTACAATGGTAAGGAAACCAACATCAATCTATGCCAAATACAATCAACTCAACTTAATATTTATCACTGAAAAACCATTTTATTTCATTTATCAACAATTTTTGTGACTATAGTTCTTACTTAAAATTAACAATGATAAATGTTGAGTTTGTTTTAATGAATAATTAATACATATTGAACATATTAAATAATATTTACATCTGAGTATTTCTGTTTATATCCCCTTATATCTTTATTTACTTGTATTATTATATAAGAAGAAGGTGACATCAACTTAGTTAAGGTCATTGGATTAATCCCATGAAACATAATGAAACAAGAAAATAGAAAAACAAAAAGTTATTTTCCTTTTATATTTCTTAGCATGATTAGCATTACAAAACTAGTGTTTTCCTCACACACACACACACACACACACAGTCTCTCAATGATAACAGAATTCAATAAAAGAAAGCATATTCTATATTTCAATTCACTTTACTTATATTGTGTAGATTTCCTGTAAAAGTTATTTAACAATAGAACTATTCAATAAGTCATTGGTTTCTTTTTTGTTTAAGTTTAATAGTAAATACTAGGAAGTTATGTTAAGATTAATTAATAATAATGTTAGTTGTTATTATGTAAGCTAAATAGATTTCATAGGGTTTAAGATAATCGAGTTTGTTTTCAAAGGTAGATGGGAAGTGAAATTACTACTGAAATAATGATGTGTCTTAACGTATTGAGCTATTTGTTTAATAATTGCATAATAATAAAAATTGCTTATAAATTATGTCATTATATCAAATACTAAGAAAGTTGAATAGAAACAGTACAGTTATCGGAATATATAGTTTACTGTTTATCTTTAGAGAATATACGAGATGAAAATGTAAGTATCAGTACATTATACACATTGGTTAAAGATGGACTTGCTTCAGGCATTTATCAACTATGCTTTTGACTACTTTCATATTATAATGCATATGCTAAAACAGATATTTCCTTCAATTCATACAATACTACTACTACTACTGAGAGTCACACATTGTATCAAAATGTGTTAACATGAAAAAGGCCTGTCATTATTTCTACAAAATACAAACTATAAACGTTGTTCAGGATGAATATTAACGTAAATCACAGTTATATAGATGATTCTACGACACAAACTTTCAATAAATCAATCTTCAGGAACATTATACGCTACTAATGATCAATTACTTGCTAGCGTATAACTTATGGGTTAATTACAGATGATCTAGCTTGGAAGAGATGATTAATCAAGGAATTATTGTTGATGTTTGTAACACTGAAATGGATCACTCTGTAACAAAATGTGACCGAGATTAGTAACTAAGTAGTGAAGAGATAAAGTTCTTTTAACGTTGCTTAAAATTCATTGAGATTACGGATATACATTGTTGAATAGTTCAATATTCGAACAAAAGGTTAATAGCTGTCTAATTAAAAATAGTCCATGATATCATCCAGATTCATAACACTGAAGAAACACAGTGACTAACTGAAAAGCTGAATAATTTTATACTGTAGATTAACTTTAAATATTTCATCTAAAAATACTATTAGATGTTAAGATAAATTTGCATGTTCCCGTCAATTTTTAGAGATTAAAGATGATCAGTTTCTGTTGTTATATGTGCATCCTGAGCAAACTGCCTCGAAATAATGATAAATCACGTATAACAATAGAGATTGACCATCTTCAGTCCTTTACAAATCAACGGGAAGATACAAATTTATCCTAATTTCATATACACTCGTTGAACAAATGTAAATGTCTGAACTCGGTAGCTTAGTGGTAAACGTGGTGGTGTTTGACACGAAACGGACTGAGTTCGAATCCTGGTACGAACATAATCACTGAGATTCAGGTTAATTCAGTCGACTAGTCGTAAATAGAATGGAACGCGCATCCTTTATTCTGCTTGCCAATCACAATCCAACTTAAAATATTAGATATTAATTTGTTACGTCATGTTTAATGTAAGTCATGGTATTTTTATAAAGTATTTATTTAGCATTTTAAATCTTTCTATATCTGTTATCATTAAGTTATCAAAATACTGAGTGGTTATTTCACTGTCTTCTACTTCAGTCCAATGGCATATAAGTATATGCTGAAACCAGTACAGTCTTTTACATATGAACACGTTGTACTACTGTATGATCAGATTGCTTTTCATGGTCACTTTCCAAATGTACTCACTTTTCTTTTTTTATATCTTTTTATCGAATCAGGTTTTTTCATTCTTTTAGTATCATTTTCTTCATTACTTTACCTACTATTTATATGTCAATGATGCATTTGCTCAAACAACTAATTGATTAATCAATATAACTTAAATATTCTGGATCTTTTAAGCATTGATATTATACTTCGTTGTGTACTAGAATGAAACTTCAATATTGACTAAACTCAAGTTACATTTAACTCAGTAACATTATAATCAACAATAAACTGTTTTGTTGTTTTATTTGAATTAAGTAGTGTAGTTTACATGTCTCCCAAAATATCTGGTATACATTAAGTTATTCCAGTTTTCTCTAATATAACTTTTACATAGGTTGTTAATCGAAACATAGTATCAATTAAACACTGTAGTAAGTGTTGTATTTTCACATACTCAGCAAATGAGATAAAATTACTAGTTGAAATCAATTAACTGTATATATTACGTCATCATGAAAAATTCAAGGATTGATGCTTTATGTTCAATGTTCATTTTATTGTATTTATAGGCATGTACGTATAAGTGGACTGTATTATATTATTCTAAGTATAATTTATCATAAGCATTTAAATAGTGGTTTGTATTCTTCTAAACTACCTTTCATTAGTAACTTAACCGATATAATGTACATTCATAGAATGTCATCATGCATATTATATAGTAAGCACATTATAAGAGAAAAAGTACAGTTCTCTGTATTTATAACACTGAAGCAATTCGTCAATCTTCATATAATTTGTTTCTATGCAAATTTCTATATAGCTCGCGTTAGTAATAACATACTCCTAGTAACCTTTAATTAAATTTTGTAACATTGTCCTTTATCTGTTTTAATTAATTTCCATACTGAATTGTAACTATAATACAAATTATGAAATTAGTAAGTGAATAGGATAATAAGTAGTATGTTTACATTTATGTACTGATTGAATTGAAAGAAACATGATGTACATCTTCATGAATAACCTACATCAGAATTTGTTCACATCACCTGTAAATGAGGTTAACGATTACTTTGGTATGTTGAAACATACGTAAGGTTATTGATGTGGAAACTGCAATAATGTTGTCTTATTTCAAACTATACATCTATGCAATGCATTTACACAAGATTAACTAACCTTTCTCTAGTGCAAAATAGACAATGCTATACTACTGTTTTTGTTTACTTTCGAATTTATCAGTAGTGATCACAGAAATGGTAAACTTAGGATGAAAAGGATGATGATAGTTTTAATATTCAACAATTTGTGCATTTCGATAGACCTAACACTGATCTATTAATTTGGGAGCAATGATACTGTTTCGATGTGAATTAATGTATGAAGATATATTTCAGGAAATATTGAGAGTTAATAAATAATGATTGGTACGTTACAAAAATAACGTATATATGAAAAAAATCTTAAACGAAGTAATAAATATTTATTGATGCGCTTTGTTTTGATTACGTTCTTCGAGTTAGATGGTTTAATTACAGAGCTTTCATTATCATTCTGGTCGACTTCATGGGTCCAAACGTTTGATATAAGTGCGATGATGAAATTGTCCAGAATGAAAATGAAACCTTAGCAATTAAACAATCCAGCTTAGAGAACGGAATCAAACTTAAACCATCTTCCTGAACTACAAATTTTCTTTATTATATTGATGTGTATTTTGTTGGCAAGGACATATCATCACAAGCTGTTACTATTTCACTTCACACAGCGTCATGGCTTTGCAGAGTAAACATTATTACTTCAAATTTATAATCATAAAGCTAGTCAAAATTCTGTCCTGAAATTCAATCTACAATATATTAGTTTAAATACTACTTATTATGAAGTATACACCCATTATTTATTTTATATATTTCAGGAATGAGTTGTTTTGACTAAAGTAGAATGTAAGAACGAGGAAACGCTACACCGAAGTAACCGCGCAAAATTTCCTATCAATCTATAAGTGGCGCACTACTGGTGTCAGGATTTCCTCGAATATGAAATGACAATGCACATCATAGGAAATATATCATAGCTAATATTGCTTCATATGATAAATACTGTTTTAGTCTCCTTTATGATCCAGAATCTCAGTTCATCGTTGATATATGACTGAAGAGAGTGTAGCGTAGTGTTGAACAAAAGGTAAAGTAATTTCAAAATTTGTATTTCGGTTTATGAATTTGTTGTGAGGTTACGACTTAAGGTTATAATTAGGGTCACAAAAACAAATCGACATTGAAAACAGCACCTACAAATAGCCGTATTGTTATTTGGGGATAGGCTTCTGCATCATTAATGAAAAAAGTCTCATCGCAACATCCTCGCCATAGTGACTTTGATTAAACTAAATTTACAGTGAGAATCACATATATACAGTCTATGTTTGGAACCTTTGTGCTGTACAACTACCTGTGAATAAATTTTACCTTTTAGTAAAGATTTCCGTGAGGGAGGCATATCATACATAGTCTTCACGTCAAATTCTTTGAAAAATGGCCCTACAACTTTTCCATCACATCAATGAATTCCTTTATTACCATATCTGTGGTTCAACGGTGGCACTGCCACTACATCAATGATTCATTTATTTACCATAAAAATACTTATATCTCCCCCCTTGATTTTGACTTAATAAACTATACAGTCATTATTACTGTTATCTCATTAGCATAAAGCGGTTAAGAAATAAAACCAAAGGCTATCCTATCTGTAAACTGGACGCTCCCATATGAATTTTAGCATTTATTCATTTCACTACTTATCTCTAACCATTGTTTTAATCATTACATAGATACTGATGTTTATCAGTTTTGAATGAGAACTGAATCTATAACTGAGTAGTAGATATGTCTGAATTTATGTGTTCCACAGAAGACTTTTATAAGACACGATATTTTTGTAAACTTAAACATAAGGAGAACTACATGTCTTACTGAATTGAGTGAATTAACTATATATTTTGCAGCTTGTCCGCAGATACAATGTGTTTAAAGTTGCAATTATAAATAACGATATATATATATATATATTACAATTGCGGGGGGGTTGTGGAGACAGTTAATTGTCAATCCTGATATCACGAATTGACTGAATTTGAAATATCAACCGTTGGGAACTGACTTAGTGGTCCAGTTGTAAAGCCTTCGCGGTGAAGCCAGAGGGTTTTGGGTTCAATCCCCGATGAGGTCGTGGACGCGCACTGCTGAAGAGTCCCATACTCGTACGATACAGCTGTCCAGTGCTTCCAGGTAATCAATGGTTGTCTGATTCAGATCAATTCTTGATATTAGGATTGACGATACATTTATTAGTTAATGATTTTGAGCTTAACACTACACGGATAATCACACATACACACAGTGATCAAGACTGAAAAGCATTTGTATTGAGAATGGATTATATGAAAAAAGTGTATAATGTAATAAGTGCTAATTATAAAATAAAAACATTGAGGTGAATTGTAACAAATGAACCATTGCGTAATCAATTCGAACACTTAATATAAAATTAGAATTAGCGGTATGGATGAAAGGCTGTTTATGTTAAAAGATAACAATATATGAACGTAATTATTTTACCATAGCAAAGAAAGGATTATCAGGTTCTAATCTTTGTAATAAGGTTAGGTCGAAAACGCTTATTGTCACTAGCCTCTACAAAGTGCAATAAAAGTAGTTTTCTTTCCTTATTTACTAGTCAATTCAAACACTTTTGTGGCATCTACCAAATGCCTATTTTTATTGCTCCTATAAATGCTTTGCTTTAGTTTACTCATAGGTATCGAGGAGGAAGCTCATAAAACAATTTAGCTGATCTTCTTTAAGCCCTTCTCATATACTCGCTTTTTCAAGTACATTTATATTCATAATTGGCTACGGAGATAATGATCCACTAATTATTGGTTTGGGATATACATTGCACAATATACAATAAACAGATGAGCTTCAGAGAAGTTAATGTTTATTATCGTTTCTACAAAGCATCTCATCCCCTTTCAAAGTTAAAACAAGGAAAAATAGAGTTTTCCTTATAGTTAAACATCTAATACTTTTATATGCTGTTTTCGATGATTAGTAATACATTTTTCTAGGTTGATCACTTTTTCTTTGAAGTTGTTCCAATTTACAGAGGTCAAGATTTCCGAAATTATTAATAAATAAAGTAAATCAATTACAGGATGAGACATTTATATATTTATACGAAGTTAAATGTGCCGATCCACATTGAATTACATACTGAGCATGGATCCAAGAATAGACACAGTTGATTATGCACATATTGATCTTAATAAAAAACATATTGTGCAGTTTATTACCATAGTAACAAACCTAAAATGATCTAATTGTCAATGCATCTATTTTACATAATTCATGAAAAATAAATTAAACTCACTTTGATAATGCATAATTCATTAATTTTAATGTGTAAACAGATAATTTTATGCATTTGTTGACTAATCACATATGATTCAAACGCTTATCACGGTGTGTTGTAAGCCAGAAACATCACTAGAGAACTAGTTAAACTAAGATTAACCTTGTATAATGTTCACATGTTTACATCAATGGATCAGTTAGTTGTGACTAGTAATTTATTGCCAAGTTATTTTAAGTGATCATAATTTATTGTTTCATTGTGTTCAATACTCCAATTAACTTAACTTTCTTTAATTAACTTAATGAATTCAATTAATTTGTCTATCATGTCTGAATACTAGTTCATGAAAATATTCTAATCTAAAAATATACCTTTTAGTTACTATTTATTTAATATATTTACTCTAGTTACTAAGCACCTTTATTTATCAAATGAATCTTGTACAAATATTCATGTCTACATTAGTCTGTTACTGTCTATTTTAATATACAACAGATCTGATAAATACATATTTACTGAAATACAAGTGTACATATTTTGTAATATGTAAATTGAATGTATCAATCTCTCAATAGTTTCAGATAAACTTTCAAAGAGTTTCCTGGTTTTCATTGGTGCCTAACCTAGATGAGTCTTTGATGAATACAAACAACAACATTAATTATCAGCTTACATAATGCTCAACTAAACTAAGATGATCACTTCACTACTGAATAATTTCAATATCTTGTTTCAGTTTTAATGGGGAGTTGTGACTGATGTGAATGAAACAGTTATCATCAATGACACTGAATGATCGTTGCTCTATATTATTAATTAATCAACGTAAAAATCTTACCATTTCATATCGTTATAATGGTGATTGATGTGAAAGACGTTAATAAGTGAAACAGTTACCAACAATGACAATCGATGATAGTCGTGTTATTTGTTACAAATTAATGGAAGTGGGGATTCTACTATTGAGCGCCGGACAACTGGTAGAAAGAGTTAGGTGTTCGCCATCCTGAGGCTGGTGGGGTGTAATCTAAGGTATACGCTGCTGAGGAGTTCTACATTAAAACGAAACAGCTGTCTAGTACTGTCTGGTTTTCAGTGGTATCCTCCTAACTTCAATCTGTAACAAAATCCATCAGCAAAATATATTAATATTCACAAATATAACCATCTTAATGAATCATATGCCTGCATTATTAACATGAATGTTTTTTGAAAATGTGGTTTTTTGAGTTTCATCATCTTTATGAAGTGTTAACAGGTCTCTGCGTAGTTACTTTACAAAAGAATAAATTATGTTTGGCATAATTGTAACAGAATTCGAATTTAGATTATTTGATTCATATAGGTTATATTTGTATAGTCCAAACGTCAGTCGTTTACGTATACTGATAACACTCATATGAATGTTTGACATTATGATTCTTCTAGTAAATCAGATTCAGAAGTGAACTTTATGTTTCTAGAGAGCATGTTACGTGAACAGATTATCTCTGTACTACTAAGAAACTAAAAATGTATTGGTGCATAAGTATGAACTTTTTGAACTGAAATTACAAAATTTAATTTATCACCTATAAGAAACTAGAAATTCTAAATGACTACATCTATTTTTTTTATTTTTCTGTTTTTGTATTCATCACGGATTGATGATGATTAGGTAGCCCTGGAAATTAGGGATAAGTGAAATCTGTTTTTTTTTCTAGTATGGAAATCATCAGTATTACATGCCTTTTGTTCTGTCAGTGAATCGGACTCAGGGACTTTAGTTTGGTAAATGTTTAACCCTCTACCATATTGTTTTTGTACAAAATTTCTATGATCCATTACATTTATCATAGTCTGTAACTTGAAATATGAAATATCTCGAAAATTAAACTATAACCATAACCTATTCAAGTTCATTCATTTACCTGGTAATCAATCAATCTTCGTCTACTGAAGCTTACTTGATTACATTGTATAAAGGTAAAAAGGTTTGTTGAAGTATTGACATGAGTGACTATAAAACGATCT
This sequence comes from Schistosoma japonicum, assembly GCA_025215515.1. Taxonomy (NCBI): domain Eukaryota; kingdom Metazoa; phylum Platyhelminthes; class Trematoda; order Strigeidida; family Schistosomatidae; genus Schistosoma; species Schistosoma japonicum. Next base: position 66,024,854 of record CM046069.1, on the reverse strand, counting down.
GCCTAGTCTTTATTGGACATACGAAGCTAAGTTGAACGTACTTATATTTTCCATTCAAATGGATTATTTAGTAAAATAGTGTAATATTTTACTAGGTGACCAACAAAACCTGAAATGATTATACAGTATATTGAATTTGTAGTTTGAATGAAACGTATGACCTCAGGGATGTGTGTTTTATCCTCCCATCGACTCACCAGCTAGATTTCCTTTCCATTTTGTAGTGTCTCAGTTAGGAGATTGAACACAATGCTTTATTTCATCAAACATTAACCCGCCACCTAATAGGTAATCATGGAAGACATTCTGTTCATGGTCACATATAAATCTTTTTCCTTGAAGTGAATAATGCGTGTTTTTCCCAAAAACATTCCAGTAGAAACTTCTGCACCATTTTCCCATTTATCTAGACATCATTAAGCAACAGTTGTTAAATGAGTTATAATGATTAGATAACTATCATAATCATTTGGAGCTTCTTGGCCAACCATTAACTCGTATTATGAGACTATTATTTAAAATCACTGAAGACGGGGAAGATACAAATATGGAATTTAATTCATTGAAAATAACTATTTTATAAGCTACTATTATATACTACTGATTATTATTTTAATTCGATGTTTAGTCAGTATTTCGAGTGATAAGTAAATTTATCAATAGAGGAAATATATATGCAACTATAGTAATTGCTGGTAAATTTTGACTTTAGTTACTAATGATGAAAAATCTTGCTTCATTGTATGAAGGAATACAGGGAAAGAGAACAGTTTCTTACGGAATAAGTCAGAATATTAACTTAGTGAAAATTGTCTTTTAAATTTTGGTGGTTATCTGAAAAACTTGAGACACTACTGTAAGTTGAGTCAAAATTTTAATGTTCGGTGAGCAGTAGTATTGGTTTATGTTCGGATGTTATGTACGCAGGGTAGTATCAGTGTTTGGTATTTAAACGTGTAAAGCCAATATTTCATCTGCTTTATGGTCTCTAGAAACCTCCTATATGTGACACTATTTCAAGTTAAAAACCATAGAAGACTAGGTAGTATCTAGTGATTACATAGTCTTTCATAATCGGAATCTGAATTCACTAGGAAGTTGTTTTGATTGAAGCCTAATTACATCAACCTGGATAACGTTAAGTACTAGTTATTTTTAATGATTAGATAAGCTTAAATGTACTACTTTATGTACTATTTGATATATACACCTAAAGTTGTCGTCAATATGAAAACTTAAATTAAAAAAATAACAGTAAGTCACACACTGGTTGGATAGATTGTTTGTCACATCTTGAAGTGTCAAACAAAGTCGAATTTCACAAAGACTATCAATTTCTTAAAACTTTTTATACAACTTACTAAGATGTATTTACTAGTGTGAAATATGAATAAACCATTTTTTTTTATTTACTATCTCCTACAACTGACCATATATCAGCATATATCAGTTGTGATCAGTCCGGTCAGTATACTTTCTCTTCTAGTACACTTACATTACTGTTAAGCAGTGAGTAGTAAATCTTTTGTAACTTCCTAAGAAGTATGTTACTAACTAAGTTATCCACTATTCTGTTCTTTTTTTCCCGAAATTGATTGAAATCATTCAAACTTTGAAAAAAAAATGGAACGATTCAACTCAACTAAACTTTCAATAAGTTGATAAACAATTAATAGAGATAAACACTACCGGATTTTTTTTAAGTAGAATGTGATTAGTACCTAAGAATAAAGGTTTTCTAGTAAAATGGAAATGACCCTGAATACAGGAAATAATTGATTGTTAATTAAGAATCACTAGATTTCCTATTATAATTCAATGAAAAATAAGGTTGAATAGAAATTCAATCAGAGAAAATAAAAAGTAGGAAATAAAATTATTTTAAACATTGAAACTATGATTAAAACAACTAAGTGAACAAATTCAAATGATTGTTACTATGATTGAACTTTATAAATGTGTTGATAAGGGTAACAATAATTAGTTTTGTGTAGAATAAGGTGAAATCATTTCATCTCGGCGGCTTTTCATCACCTACATACAACCTGGAATAATTTTTAAACAAAGTTAATGTATGAAACAAAGTTTAGTATACTTATGAGAATGAAAGTAGCTGACATTTTAATTACATAAACATGATAAACATATAAACACAATTAAAATACTGAATAGAATACTAAAAACATACTAATGATGTACAAAGATACTAGGAAACAGTAAATATAACAATAGTAAGAGGATAAGTGATTACATAATAAGAAAATGAAGAAAACATCAGTTGGGTATCACTTGGGGGGGGAGGGATGATGTAAATTTAACTTAGTCATTAAAACTAGCATGTGAAATGAATAAAACATAACAATATCGAAAGTGATATAGTGAATTTAATCAGGTTTTAACAAAACAGATAATGATGTAATAGAAAGAAGTAAATTTGAAGAAGCAATAAAAATAATGATACAATGTAATAAGAGTTAAGTTGACAAGGTGAAAATGATTGAAAACAGTTTTCTTTAGGACACATAAGTTTGGCTTCTGAGGTTTAATAGAGATACATTTAACAAATGGAGGAAGCTTTGAAGTTTTCTGTCTAGTGAACACTTTGAAGGATTCCAAATGATCAAGTTGATGTCTTGTATTAGTCAGTTGTTTGGATACTGAACTAACGATTTTTTTTCATTCCTTCAAACTGAAAATTTTTCAGCACTTGTTCACGAAATTATAGGCAGGTTCTTTTTCCAGTTCTCCCAATATAGCTACTTTTGCAAGTACATGTCACTTTATACAAACACTTAACAGTAATATAGGAAGAGTATATATCGGTTTTTGATTATCTTAAGAAACATATTGTCCTATAGAATATAACTGACATTGTAGTCTAATACATTCTAGTTAACACTGTGTTGAGTTTTCTTATCGTTTCTGCAGCCTTATCACCTTCAAACTCGAGTTACATAAGAATAGTCTTTTTTGACTGTGATTTTGTTAGATTTATTGGTTTCATTATACTGTGTTTATCAATGAATGTCTACGAAAAACCATTATATCTCAGGCACTGTTTGATGCATATAAGTTTTGAATAAATTAACTTGGAGCACAAATGTTTTCTGCTCTGAGAAATAACTCTCGACCAGTGCTTTTCTGTAATGGATTGAGCAAAAGTTGTTAAAGTTTTAAAAACACTCCATTCCATGTAGTCTTTTTGTAAATTGATTGCTTGATTGAACCTATCTTCTCTCAATTGAATGGAAATATACAGGAACTGAAATTCATTACCTTTTTATGGTTATTATTTATCATAAAGTATTCAATGCTTAATAGATCTGACGTATTTATCATTTTTGAATACCTTTTTTATTCCTTCGGTGAATGCTGTATATTATTGTAATGCTCTAACTAAATATCTAATTTCAGTTTATTCCATTCACTGTATCTGTATTTATCATTTGATTTATTTTAGTCCAGCTACACTGATCTATTCATAATCATCTATTGTAGATGCTAATCATATGCAAAAGCTTTAAATGAAAGTTACACTCTTAGTGCAAACTGCTTATTCATTAAATGGAAGTAAATTTATCAAAAATGTTAGATACAACTCTCCTATTAAACAATGAGTGGTGATAGATATAATCTCAGTAAATAATAGTTCTAAACATTATAAAGACTATATCTAACCTTTTGGATTATATATTGTTTCTGTTACATTCAGTCTATGAAGTCTTTAACAAGTAGACTACTAAACATTGACCGTATTTACTTCTATTCTAATAAAATTTAATGTCATTCCATGTCAATTACTATCAAGCTAATTATGAAATTATGTTTAAACGTTCTTTTTTTATGTTACGTAATTCTCAGCTGAATGATATTGACAAATTAACACATAAATATTCGAGAACTTTATTTCGAAAAATTGTTGCTTATCAAGTTATACTGAATACATTGACAAGCATCTTAAGTCTTATTTTATTCATATAATGACTGTTAGTTTCGATGGCATAATTGATTTGATTTTCTTCATGTTGTTTATCATATATTGAACATTGTATAATGCTAACTTCATACAATGGAGACGAATACGAATTGTGATGAATCCAGTCAATTAAACTTAATCTCAATCTCTATAAACCATCTGAATTCAAAATTAGGTAAAGTTAAGGTGTTCTTTTTTTACCTTATTATACTGTGTCCCAATTTACCTGTTATATACAATTGATGTACATAAAAGGGAATATCTAATATGTACTGTACACTGAAATGTTTATTCAATTGATAAAGAAGATGTTTTCTGACAGTTACAAAAATGTTTATTTATTACATGATGAAAGATAAAAAACTTGATTTAATTTTTAATTTGGCACAAAATTTTAAAAGTGATTTTCTGATTGGCTGATCTACATAGTTTACCTTGACTAAACAAAGTATTCCAATAGTTGCTTTAATGTATCTCATATAAATCAATAGTTTCAGTGATGAAAGAAATTATTAAATATGAAGAAATGGTGAAAAATATTGATTTATTTTAAATACTAAATCAAACTTAATTGTATGTGTTTTATTTAGTTTCTATGACATTCATTTTGCAATATCGATTGAAACTGTATTGACTAGTAATAATTTTACTTATACTTCGTTTTGTTACTATGTTTAACTAGTTGTAGTTATTTTATCATAATTATATATGTATGTATATATGTAATTGTGCAGCTTTGAGAATGAAGTCACTGAAGACAGGTCAGTTCACTGAAGTAGAGATATCTCTTCAAAGATAATAAAAATGGACATAAAGTCTAAAATTAAGAAATAAGCGTTGTAATAATTTAAGCATTATAAGTTTGAGAAAGTCATTCACTTTATCAAACTGACTTTAGCTAGGAAACTGTTTCAATTAAAGAAGTGATTACTAATTTTTTTGTTGCAGGATTGATGTTAGACAGTTAGAGGTACTTGATACAAAACCCTGTCTTACTTCTTTTAGCTAGCAGTATCAAGTAAGACTTACCTGAGGTCTTAAAGGAATTTGTTTCTACTCCAGGACTTGAACCCACATCATGCAACTTCACAGTCTGGGATGTTAATAAGTATTGATATATATTCATTCAGTATCATGTTTCCTTAATTCTTCGTGCTGAATAAATTCGTTAGAATCCCTCAGCAATATTCTCAAGCCCTACTATCCTATAAGTGATAAAATTCTTGTTATTCAGGCTTTGTACATAACCCATTACCATATGATTAATGATTAGCACTTAAAATTTCAATTAGCTACCAAAAAAATACTTGATAATTTGTCATCTATTTTCTTTCATCAAACTGTTTTACCTATAAACTTTGACAAATTTATCATTCAAGTTACATAAACATAATTTATGCAACATTTCTAAATAGAATCTGTTCAACATACATCAATAAGAGGATAGAATATAACAGAATTTACAATCATTTCTGTATCTTAGTGTATTCGCCTATAGATTATTTCTTGATTGAATGTTTAATGATATAACCATGAATTGATTTATCGATCATTGAGTTGACCTTGTTAAATTGATTTATATCTTATATGTTGACAATTTGCATTGTTCGTTTCTTAGTGACTTTTGATATATGCATTATTAAACTGATTTATACATCTGTTGGGTTTATAGTATTATGCTTAGTTATATTCAATGCAATATAATGCAGTTAGTAATTCAGTAGTATAACTGTCCCATGAATTTGATAATCTATTCATAAGACATTATATATTCATGGATATTATGTAGTAAGAGACATTACTGTCATCTACTTTAAATGATCTCACAAATGTGATATTATAACTTATCGAATAATCAATATTAAAGTTTTTGTTTTATAATGTGTTCTATGGTAAAGAAATCTATTTAGAATAACAAAATGAATAACTAATAGACAGAGGACTATAAACCTTTTCCTCCTTGTTGAGTTTATGTAGAATAGCATCAGGTAACACAAGGAAAACATTTTGGAATCGATCTATTTCGTAATCATATGCATCAGTATACACATTAGCAAAACATTCATATCGTAGTAAAAATTTGCTTTATTTTCGCATATCAATCCATATGAAACTGTTCCCCTTCTCTCTACTGATAATAGAGATCATTGTTATTTAGATTAATTTTGTACAAATGTGAAAAAAAATTCTTTTCGTGAATTATTATGGTACAGAGGGAAAACAGACTCCACCCTAGCAATCGATGCTAATGCTTTTTAAATTACTTCGGATTATGCTGACCTTAGTATAATACGTTTAACAGATCACGCCATAATTGACTGAATTCACCAACACCTTATTATAACCATTTTCTTTTAACAGTTATTTATAAAAACATATAAAGTACTATAGTATATGTACATACATATGCTATACAAGCTTACAAATACATTGATGATCAATAGGGAAATGTTTGAACGTACAAGAGAGTATTTATGCATAAAGATGGCTTGATCACTTGAAATTTCAGATAATATTAAACAGGATACAGAACAATCAATAAAGTGAACATGATATTGTTCAAATATTATCTACATTAAGATAGTAAACTGGTGAAATGAGAATTGAGGAAGTTTACTTGAAAATTACAATCAATAACTTTAAGGCTACACAACTTACAAGTGAACCATTTAATTTGGATTTTGACTGGCAAGTGGAGTCCAGGACGCGCGTTTCGTCCCATTAGGGACTCATCGGCTGGATGTACCTGCATCTCAATGTTGATGTTCACAGGGGGATATATACAAATTCATCCTAATACAAGTGAACCATTTAATCAAACGGAAAAACACTAAATATTGAATAAAAACTAAATTATATTCCAATTGATGATATGAATTACTAGAGAAAAAGAATTAAAAACGAAGACCAATTCCCTTGTACTATCAACAGAATATTTCATATGGTAATAGATTAATGCTTTTTAGCATAAAACAATGAGAAATTGTTTAGTTACTTAGTTCATTTTTGACTGAAGCAAGACTATACTTTCATGTTGTATACTTTGGTAAAATGATCAACATGGTGATCCGAGCTGCATGTTGTGTTCTAGTCGAAATTTATTATCTGGATATAGCTCGATATAGTTGGGTTTTGTATTAAGACTTAAACCAATTATCCTTCACTTCAAAGGATTAATGGATGATCCACTAAATTACTGGGTTTAAAAGCAACTAACCTTTTCAAGTAATATAAAGAAATCTGTAAGGCTATGTTAATTCTCACTGATAACGTTTAAGACTGAAATTAATCAATCTCTGTGTATGCCATTGAATAGGTCAGTAACCATCTGCACTATGAAGCTTAGTAAATATGTCATAAAGCTTTGAAATGAAAGGTATTAGGTCCCAATCTCAGTGAGAATATCAACACGTGGAGGCTACCATAACTAACTGATGTCTCATATAGGATGCAGTGTATGTCCTAAATTGCAATACATCAATATGTTAACAGATGCCGATTAATTTAAACTCCGTATATAAACGATGAATAATTCTAAACGCCTACTAACATTATTTTAGCTTATTATTGTAAGCAGATTGTTAATTGTGAAAGTAAATAAAAAATACATTTACTTGTATTTAAATATACCACCTTAACCTCTTTAATTGGAATTCAGCTGTATAAGGTACCATTAGATTCTGATTCTGATTGTAATAATTTACTTTCAAAAGAAAGTTCACTTGTGTTGCACTTTCATATTCATGTCAATCTTATTACATAATTTCCTTGAGTAGGTCCCTAGTTATACGTTGATTACGCTTAGAATTTTATAATATATATGGATGATGACTATAATTCGAATTCAGTATGTCTATTTTATCTTGTTTATATTTTATTACTAGTATATACTTATTACTAGGTGTTATCCACTAACTTTACTAGCTTGCAATAAAACGTATTGTCAAAGTAATCTCTCAATGATATCACAGTTCTACAAAGATTGATCAAATTCACTGCTGAATGTTGACAAAGAATAAAATACAAATCTTTAAAAGCAATAATAATTATAGGTTTCATGCAAATCGAAAATGATTAGTTGCTATCCTTAACACTACAACATCAAGAAAACCTTTCCAGTTTAATTAGTACTTTTTGTTTATCTGTTTTTCACTTTGTAAACCATCAACTAAGTCAAAACTAGTATTACGCAGTGTATTCAAAAGACATAGAGTATATTAAAAGTGTACTGCATTTAACCCACCAATATAAAGCTGAACAATTTATGAGGATATTTGAAAATGACACCAGTATGCGTCGACAGAAATCGACAAATACAACTAGCTCACAGATTTAACACTTGAAATTATTATGAAATCTGTACGCTTGAGTTTGCTAATGAAAAATATACACAGTATCTGTAAGTGTTATTTGGATTTGTGTTACTATACGGGATGAGTTACCATATATATATATATATATATATATATATATATATATATATATATATATATATATATGGCTCTTATAGGACACCAAGAAACTGCATTAGTATCTGCCAAAAAAAACACTAACTGTTTTCACTATGATCTCACTGGTGATTACACCCTTTTATTCTAAAGGTTCCTTGACTTCATATATGCAAACATATAAGCCAATTAGTAAAATTTGTTAGTCTGGATTTAATATCATAAACTAACCTAAATTAAACAACTATTGAAAGTTAGAAAGTACTAGACATATATTGAACACTTTAGAATCTATGTTCTCATCAGGGAATAGAGCAGAGGATTTTTAGGTTCCGTAGACAACTCTTAACACTTAAACCAACGAGTTATACCAGGAAGAACCTGATGTTCAATGTTTCATAATTTTTAATAGTTTACTAACCTACATAAATTAGTGATACCCATTTCAGATTAGATAGTCCTCATAACACTCAGTAAAATCTTTTAAACGTTGTATCATATAATAAAGTCCTTTTAGATAAGTCACGGGAAACACCATTTGCGTCACATGATCATACTGTTTTCATTTTGTACCATAATTATTATAAACATGATAATCGTAGGTTAAAGATAACTTCATTTAGAATCCAATAGCTGAACATTCTTCGTTAGTTAGTATTCCTACATCAATTGGTACCTAAATATCACAGGTGCTTTACAATCAGTTTTGTTTTTAAACTATCTGACTTTACGTTAATCATTATCAATTACAAATATTTTTTTCAAGGTTTTCTTAGCCTTATCAATATAGATAATCTGTAATGTTTGGTCTAATGAGAGATTCATATGAATCAAATACGGTTGGTTGTGTTAGTTGTACAATTTTCGGTCAATTCATATTCTGTGATTGATTTTATTCAAGATATATTACATTCATTTAGCATCTTACAATATTCACTTCATTCGGTGGCCAAAGTTATTTGTTTTTTTTCGTCACAGACTAATGTTGATCGGTACAGCTGAGAACCAGGGGACACTAGACAGCTGCCTAGTCTTGAGAGAAGGTTACTTAACAGCGCGTACCCTCGATTCAGACATAGAGTTCAACCCATGGTTTACAGGTTGGCGAAAGGTTAACCAACTGCCCCTATTGGGCAAGACAGGGTGTCTAATCGTGCTATTTCCACCTCCATACATTTGTGATATAGTGCAACCAACATCCATTGTTGTTGGTGACAGCTGTTTTACTTCAGAAATGACTAAACTACACAAGTTAAGACATCTAACCAGATCATCTTGAAATTAATCACTAGTAAGCTGATTATTGCAATTGGACTGAAGTGATTTTGTGGAGGTAGGTATTAAGTTTAGTTGTTTGTGTTCATCACAGAGTGATGTTGGTTGGGTATCATTGTCGTGAAGTTTCATAATAGGATGAAATAGCTCTCCAGTGCTTCATGATTTTCATTGGTTCCCGACCACTATGAATCTGCGACGAATATAGTCAACTAATCTTAATACTTATCACCGCGAAACCACCTCACTTTAGCTGGGTTATTCACAAGGACCTAAGTGTTCACTAAATGTGTCATACACAGAAATTTTTGTCAGTCTTTTATACATTTAAAATGCAAGTAGAGGGTAATAGGATGAAATTTTCACTAAAAACTAAGTATAAAGTTCTGGTTTTAGCCAAATTTATTATTTACATTTTATATGTCTAGTTGTTCTGCATTGATAAGTTTGTAGTAGACAGTTTCAGATAAGGCTGAAATTTTAAATGAGAATTATACTGTAATATATAGTAGTCATTTACTAAATGATATGGAACACTGATGGATGCTATACATTTAGTTACTGTTGATTACTTAATGGACTGCCTCAGTTTGAGATTACTTTAAATGGATTTATGTATATCAGCTTAGAAATTATTGTGATCTAGGTGGCAATAGACAATGGTTTTCATTTTGTTTTGATTTCGGTTTAAAATTATATGACAAAAAAATGTAGATTGTGATTAAAACCATCTATAATGGGCTTAGAATCTTTATTGCAGGAAGTCAATCGAATGGTGAAATTCAACAGTTCGATGTGGATGTTCAATGAATAATATCTCTATTCCTCCCCCAATACACTACCACTAACCGGAAGAATATACAATATTTATTCAATAAAGCAACATGATTATACCCGAATCGCTGATAAAATAATAAACATGATTAGGTTGGAGGATATAAGTTTTTGTATGTTAATTGGTCATCAATAAATCAAGACCTTATTTTAAAACTTGACTCTTTCCTGACAAATCGGTATCAATGATTTGATAGCGTTGTATTGGAATCAAGGGTTATAGGTATCCTGGTTCTGACTTAGAGTAAAGTTCGTTACTGTTGACTGATGATGAGAAATTATGAAAAAGTCACTACTATATTGCTATTAGTTGTTTTTTCTTCTTTACCTACGAAATGCTGGTTTATTGGTCTATTTGTTAAATGTTTTCTGAAAGGCTTAACTGTCCTAAGTTTGACCTTTGTTAAGGTTGTAGAAGTATACTAATCCATGATTCCGCGCTGGGATAAACACAAATGCCCGATACTCCCAGATTTTAACTTGCTAAATGATATATTTCTTTTCAGTTAAATTAAAATGATTACGCAATACTAGGTACAATCAAAACTTGAATTATTAATTTCCTAAATGAATGTAGTTATTATATAACCAAGAATATTAACACATATGGGAAAGTAATTTTAATCTGCCTTTTTGGATACCTGAACATTTACCTAAATCTAAATTCAAATAAAGCCAAACAAACCAAAAAAATCTGATGATGAGCCCTCACTTTCTACCATCACTAAACTTACAATTAAAATGGGTCATTAGCATTTATGGTGCTGTATAAAAATTACCTAAGATAAATACCCGGACTTTAATAAGTTCTGTCGCCCCCACGACCTTATAATCTGTGCATTTAAAAGCTTACCGTTCTAAAGATTTTGCTGCAGAATGGTGGGACTCAGATTATCTTTTCAGAACATTGTATTCCTCTAAATAATTCACACTGATTCGTTTAACCTTCATTTTTCTCAGACAAATATAAGTAAACGTGATCAAAATACCAACGTATCACATGTTTATTGTAAACTTTATCTACTTATTGTAATATCGTCGTTGTTTGCAATAAATTTATTTTGATAGGATAAATACCAGGGTACACTGGACAGATGTTTCGCCATGGGACTCCTGAGTAGTATGCAACCTCTATTTCCCTAGAGAGTTTAAATGTATCAAAGTGGCTGTGTTCAAAGTCATTGTATTGATAATTCAATAATGACCACTAGGTACTTTTATTTGCCAAGTTGGACCAAGATATCAGTCTGTGGAGTATTTAACTATTAGTGTTAGCAGTGTTAGTATATTAAAACTTCTTGGTTAGGTTCTACATGATAGTCACGAGTTGCTGGAGATAGTGAATGACATGGCTTTAACTTGGTCACGGCGACAATAGTTTATTTCGTTTTGTATTTTTTCAGACCTTAAGTTCTATTGTTTTTTCTTACATCGGTTTACTACATTCCTTTGTGTTTAATTATACTGTCATATTATACTTGTAAACATTAATTTGTCGTTCTAATGTAGTAAACAATTTGAGATCATAGATATATGCGTCTAATTGTACCTTGTTTATAACTGACTGACTTAGTCAGTTTTAATGTAACCCTACGAAAGATTATTATTAGTTTCAATATCTTAGTAGTAACATGGACTGATTGCTGTTTGGTTTGTTGCCTACTTTAGTCATTATTAAAGCATGAATATCTTTAGCACTACACAAATGAATGTTACTGTTACATAAACATTGAAAGTTAAGACCATTTCTTGATTAAAATGTTAACATTTCTGTAGAATTCTATAAAACTTATTGATTTGTATACAATAAAATTAACAAAAAAAAGTAAAAATTTAATAACTTTGCGCTCATTTCTAGTCATTAGTTTATTTTTATTGTTTTTTTTTCTGTCTATTTATTTGATTTGTCTTATAGATATAACATCACCACAGTGTTTGATTCTGTGCCAACGGATATCTTAGCACCAGACAGTAAGTTAAAATATAATTTACTATATTAACTATTATCCATTTATTAATGATTTATTTAATACTACTACTACTACTACTAATAATAATAATAATAATAATAATAATAATAATAATTAGGATGATTGAATCAACTAAGATTGCTTATAATGTTTCCAAATATTCTTTGGATCTATGATATACAATATTGTAATTCGGTTTTAGAATTATTTAATCAGTAAATACTGTACATTACATTGTGACGTTCATTGAAAATCTCATTAGAAGAAGTTGTAATTGTACACAGATGGGTATTATAAATAACATAAAGTTCAGTTCAATGTATGAAATGAACAACTTAACTATGAAGACATTTATCATTTAAATAGACAACAGATATCTACTAAATAAATGAACAACTAATCAATTATAAGGAAAACATTCAATTCATCAAAACGCTAAATTAGTATACTTTTTTATCAAAACTGTAGAAACAAATAAGTAACCAATACATTATTGTATGTCTAAAATAAAATAATCAATATTCTTAGGTGCATCTTTTCTTCAATATAGAAACATATTGATAGAAAAAACCATTATCGATTTTACATGGGCGATATTAAATTAATTACCTTAAATCTGATTGGTTGATTTATTTATTTTCTTATTGGTTATCTGTGTATATTATGTAAAGATAATAGAATGAAAATTTTAATACTACAATTTATTATATTGAAAACATGCAATTTAAAATTGATTATTATTATTACTATTATTATTATTAGTAGTATTCTTTTTTCCATTTTAACAAAGATAACGAAAGAACACGATCATCATTAATGCCAAAAATGTTTTTTTTTCATAAATTTTATTACATAGATGCGTGTGTCTTTGCTTATTCTACTAGAAAGCATAAACAAAAAAACTATGATGATAATTTTGTTTTTTTCAAAAAAATATTGTTTTTTTATTGTTTCTAAACATTTTTTTCTGATAAATTAAAAAATTTATTTATTTACTGAATAAAGTCACAGTTAATAAGGTTTATTTTAATATTTTTTTAAAAAAAATTATTATTTATATTAAAATGAATAAACAACAAACAAACCATAGTTAGTTATCAATAAAAAATTATCTAACAATAATAGTAGATATTATTATTAGTAATAAGGAACTAATTAAATGATTATGATTTCATATACGAGAATAAATATTTATGTATAAGGATGCATTAAGCTAATAAAAGAAACTATGAACTATTTAAATAGTAAAGTAAGAAAGGATATGATGAAGTATGAAGATATTAGAAAACAGAATGTTAACAATGAAAACAATGTTATGTAATGCTGCATCTTCATTACTATATATATATATATATATATATATATATATATGAGTGTTTAAAAAATGCCTTGACGACTATATTTGGACAATACATTGAATTTATTGAGTATTTCATCACATTCTCTTCAATTGCATTCAAGCGATTAATTGTAGTTAGTGTAACATGTCAATATTATTGTAAAATTTAATGGATATGCATCATTTACCAAAAGATGTGTATGAGTGGAATGGAGATGAATAAAAGTTTTTATTAGTGTATTTATGGATATACGAAATAAATACAAGTTCTGTAAATAATTTAGACTGAATTGATTATACAATGTGAAAACAGTATACTAGCCGAAATGCATAAGGTGTAAAGGAGAATGGATAAATCTCTGGAACATTAATAATTTGATTATTGTAATTAGTATGTCTATGAACTAGGATGGTGAAAATGTTTAATATTTCACAGTTACTACAAACTATTACCGAATAACTCAAACAACGTCGGATCAGTAAAACATGAAATACCTTTCAATATCAATGCATTACTCTTCCTTACTGCTTATTATACAATCCTTCTGTTCAAAAACAATTATTTTAAACATAAATAAATAAGGTTAATAAAAAGTCAAGTATTTCACTTAAGATATCTTACAGGAAAAATAATTATATACAATTGTCTAAACTACATTGTATATTCTATAAAAATTTAGGGTAAAGTTTCTATATACACTTTTAGACTATTTAAGTAGACTTGTTTGGACTTATTTAAAATAAAAACAGGTAAATATGTTTGCTCACTTAATATTGACCAGTATATTGTTTATCTTGTCTTTAATAGTGATCATATTCTATCAATCAAGTGCAAATTCTGCAATTGTTCTAGTCAACAAAATGACAGAGATTATATGTAGATGTTAGATGATTAAAGGTTTTAGACAAAAAAAATCCTAGATTGCACAGTTTGTGAAAATCGGTAATGTGTAGTAGGAAGTTTGTGTGTAGTGTACATTGATTTATATTATGCTTGTTTATGTAATGTTTCTATGGGTAATGCTAAGTACAAATGAATAGAAAATTTACATCTGAGATTTCTTACATTCACCTGCCAACCATCTAACAATGTAACACATATAACTTTTAGAATGAATAAAGTTGTTTTGCATTAGATTAATTTTCATAGTGTTCATATCCACTTAAAGCCTCGAACTTTGCACTTATCCAACTCATAAAATTGACCGCAGTAGAGTAAAATACATTTTTATTATCAATAATTGGTGCAAATGTTCTGTTCGTTAGTGTTATATCAGACCACTAATGAGGAGTGAGAAACTTCTAGAACTGTGTTTTAGAGAACTAATTCATTTATTCAGGTTGTGAGTAGTGTATACATTTCTATTATTGTTACGTTCTCTTAATCTATCCTCTCGTTTAGCATATTTACTGTTATTATAATGTCTCTTATTATGGACTACAGTTATTCAGTTGTATGCAAGGTGTCCTTGTTCACTACCTCTATTTCCTTAGTTTTGTATTAATGTTGGTTTCCTAATTGGTTGATTGTGTAGTCTGATTTTGTGTATAAATAAAGGCATGATTGAAATATAATTTGTTTTCTGGCTTTGCCTGTTGACTCATCAATCGTTGTTTTCTCTATTCCGGCTTAGGGGGCTGGTAGTCACGGGCAGGCGTCTCCGTACAGTGATTAGTAATCATCAAGGGCATTGTATGTTTTCATAATACATAACAGTTAGAAGATCATTTAAACAAGCAACAAAACAGTACTCTTTTAACCAAAAATGAATGGTGTTTAAAGGTCGTCATTAATTGAGATTCAACACACCAGGACATAAACATCAAGAAATAGTCATTAAGATGTTCAGTCTACGGTGAAGTTTTGATTTGTTGCTTCAGAGAATTTCTTGGTCTACACTTGTGTCAGACAAACTTTAAAATTAGTAAAATCGTATACTTTATCTGTACTGATACTAAGGAATGAAAGAAAATCAGTAGATGAATCACTTAACTATGTTCATTGTGGCCGTTGAATAAATGGTCAGAATTAAATAACGTAGTAAACAACCCACTGATGTTTATAATCATAGACAATCAGTATAAGTCTCAATGCGAACATTACTAATCGGATATGTGCACGTATACCTGACGAGTACTCAATGGACAGAAGTATACGTCGTGGATTCTAAATACATTTAATCTTCAAAATGTTTACTATAATAAGTTTTCTTAATCTTAACTTCGCATTATAATTTGCTTCACTTTTCCATAAACCATAAATCTGCATGCATTATTGACAAATCGTTCTTCTCTTCAGTAGTTTACTTAATGAATTTCACCAAAATGAAAGAATAGTAAGTTGTTAAATGTTTGTTGCATACTTCTTTGTAAAAAACAGAACGTTTACTTTCTTCAACGACATGTTACTTTATTTATCTCAACATTTTTTTCAGATGTTTTTTGTTACTTTACAAGTGCTTTTGAAAAGTACATTTTTGCTGTTACAGTAATTTAGTTGCATGCATTGCTTAAGTATATTACCATTAGAAACTAAGGATTATTTTTACAAGAATGTTCATCAGTCAAATAAAAAACAGGTTGTTAGGATCCACTAATACATATCAATATAAATAGATAATTACGTATCTAGAGGTAAAATAGAAGGTAAATACTTAGACATCAAACGATTTCAAGATACTGGAGAAAAATTGTAGCTCAGGTAGATGATATTAATTTGATTACGTTCTTCGAGTTGGATTGTTGAACTTCATGGCAGTCATCATCATTCAGAACGACTTTATTTACCCAAACTACTGAATGATGTGAACTATTTAATTTTCTTCACATGTGATTAGAAGCTTTCTCTGTCGACCAAACGATATCACTAAGTTTTATGATAATTTATTGAAAAACATTGTTTGGAAACAGTTTTAGATGAAAAACTCACTTATTGTTCTTTTACTATAACAAAATCACTTTACCTGATAGAATTCATCACAAATTAATATTGGTAGGGTACCATTAGAAACCAGAGAACACTGAACAGCTATTTCGTCTTAGTATAGGATTCGTCAGCAGTGAACATTATCATCATTTTAATTATTGTCATTTAACGGAGAAAAACTGTATGTGAACGCTTAAGCTTGTATACAGCATACTAATCAACATCGTGTTTTACATTTCCTGTTTACTGATTTGTACCAAGTGTTAAATAGTGAAATGGTCAACACCTCCCAACAGAATGGGATTTTTTCTCTCAAGATTTCAAGCCTACTGTTATCTACCAAGAAATCTATATCAAACAAGATTTCTTCTCAATAAACTTCAACTTCCTAACATCAAAAATCATTTGTTTCATATAGGAAGTGTGTATTCATAAAAACAATGAAAGTGATTCGATTCGGGAAGGATTATTTAATTATTTAGATATTCATGAATTGATGATATTACTAGTTAATATGAGTAATCTAATTAATTAATTTAATTACATTATTAGCCGTAAGTGACTAACAGTTAATGATAAGCATTTATGACAAGGGTACTAAGTTATAGACAATGATTGACTAAATTTATTGATTATTTGTTTAGCAACTGACATTTCCATGTCAGATAATTTTCTATTGTTTAACATAACGGATTGACCGTAGTGATTAACTGTAGATAGATCTTACGTCTTTTGGAGTACCATATGGCGACGAAACAGCTCTCTAGCTACAGGCAGCCTGTGGTATAAGACAAAAATATTTTACAAATCTTTGCAAATCTTCCCGTAATAATGCTCATCACCGAATTCTTTTGACAGTATTGTCTAGTAATGATCTTAGTGTAAGCTTGAAATAAAGCTCCGAAACAGTGTACACCGATATTTCTACTGCGAGATATGTCTAAGGACAGCAGGCTTTAAAATAAGTGATTAACAGCCAGATCACTGAACCATTTTCTAATCATTGACAGAACGACAAAGTATGGTCAATACAAACTCTGTTTTAAAGCTTATTTGATTTCATTTCTTGTATTCGTTTTTTAATACTTATTGGTTTTATAAGTTTGCTAATCAAATCCAATTTTATAAGTTCTCTCTCTAAACTAATCTTCTTTAATTATATAATTCATTACGAAATCTGTGTAAGCGGGGTTAAACTTTTCAGTTTTAGATATTATGGATTATAAATGACCAACCTCTATTTGTGTATGCATATCCTTAACGGATTATGTAGCTATTGACATTTAATTAAAAAATTTTCAAAGTTTGTGATTGCCTCACCTTTCTTCAAATTTACCAAATGGATATTTTTTCTAAGTTCCATTGATTTTGTTTACCTTGTCAAATGATATCCTACATCTAGACACAAGGATTTCTGTTGATTACGTATAATCCAACGAAATACTGATTACTACAGCCTCTTCCGATAACCTTATGTTCTAAACGACAACATCTAAAACTTAAAATAATCGTAAAATACAGGAGTTTGGATGATAATTTTCTATTCTAAACTAAATTACATTACAGTTGATTAGTTCTTCTGTGTAGTACACATT
This sequence comes from Schistosoma japonicum, assembly GCA_025215515.1. Classification (NCBI taxonomy): domain Eukaryota; kingdom Metazoa; phylum Platyhelminthes; class Trematoda; order Strigeidida; family Schistosomatidae; genus Schistosoma; species Schistosoma japonicum. The sequence goes on along the minus strand of CM046069.1, from coordinate 66,006,491 downwards.
TCTTTATTTTTTATATTGGCATACTATTTTATTAAAACAAATATTGTTTTCTTGGACAGTTTATTTTTAATTTTTCTGTAAGTTAATCAACGGTGTACTTGGAAACTTTGAACTCATATACAAGTTTGTTAACTACCGCATATTGCATTTCATTGCTATCCATTAATCGGCTTATTTCTTCCAATCATTTAACAATCCTAAGATATCTTACCTAACAAATTATAAAATATTATTCCATATTACTTGACAATCTAGTTCATTTGATCTACTTTTAAAATCAATATAAGCAACTAAACTGGAATAACTGATGATGTCTGTTAAAGGCATTATTGAAATCACTTATTTTATGGAACATTTACTTAATATACTGAAAAGAAAACCTATCTATACGACTAATTGGACAATTTAAAATGACATTTAACAATGGATACCGTATTTTTCATCATAATCACTAAATGATATCAGCAGTAGTACAGATATATTCAAGTGTGAACATTAAACATTCTGGTAACTAATACCAAATCACCATTTAGCCTACATTAAAGCTTTTACTTAATTATTTGTCAATGCTAATATCACGAATTGATCTAAACTAGACAACCATTGATCACCTGGAAGCACTGGACAGCTATTTCGTTCTAGTATGGGACTCCTCAGCAGTGCGCATCCACGACCCTGTTGGGGACCGAACCCAGGACCCACTGCTTCTGCAACGAGCGCTTTACGATTGGACCACTGAGCCGGCTCTTAACGGTTGATATTTCTAATTGAGTCAATTCGTGAGGTAATTCCTGGAGTTCTAGTGTGATGACGTGACTGGTGGAGTTCAATCGTGTCGGGTGTGAGGCAGTTACCCACCGATGACAATGGATGAGATCGCACAAACGTATCACGAAATTGACTAAATTAGAAATATCGACCATTAGGATCCGACTCAGTAGTCCACTGGTAAAGCGCTCGTCGTGGAAGCAGTGGGTCCTGGGTTCGATCCCCAACAGGGTCGTGGATGCGCACTGCTGAGGAGTCCCATACTAGAACGAAACAGCTGTCCAGTGCTTCCAGGTGATCAATGGTTGTCTAGTTTAGATCAATTCGTGATATCAGCATTGACAAATTAACTATCTCCACAACAACCCCCTTAACTGTAACTTAATTATTTATTCGAACAAACTTTAGAGTTAAATAAATTGAACGTCAATCGAATTAATTAGGTTACTAAGGACTCACGAATTAATTTTCATTCTTATAGATTTTTGTTTAAATAAATTATGTTAAAAATCAATTAATTTTTCTGTGGATATCTAAAGTTTCATTTAAAAAATCTTTTCCTCTTCCTCCCCCACCCCAACACTTCAACCAATCAGTAGAAAGTAGACAACAAAGTGCATTATAATTGATAATAATCTACAGAGAATATGTTATTTCATTATTTTAATGACTGTTTCTAGGTTAATTGTAGGTTTCTAAACATTATTGTTAGGGTTTCGTGTCACGGTGGGGTGGGAGGGGGGGGACGGAGGTCATGAATAAGTATTAGAGTAAGTCAATCCATATTTAAGTTTAGATCGTAAAACATGAAGCATATTCCTAACCCTAAACTCTGACCCTAATAATTCATTAAAATTAATCATTGATAGTTAAATAGTTAGAAGAACTTCAGTGAATAACAAACTTTATTGAGTTTTCAGGGAACAAAATGGATAAACGGCAAGAAATCAATGAAATAATTCTTGTCGTTTAATGAGATTACTTCTATAAATTGTTTGTATTGTATTAAAAAAAAAATGTCAAAATAAGAATTATCAGGTACTGGAAACAGAAGATCAATAGAATTCAAGAACAAGTATTCTTCGTCAAAAAAAATCATCTAGTAACCAGTAACAACTACCTTCAATATAATTAAATTCTACAGTATGGTATTGTAATGTTTTAGAAAGATTTTCAGAATTTCTCAAGAAAGTTTTAATGCTTATGCATACATTATGCTTTATTTTTCTTTACACATTTTTAAGGTAGTGAATATAAAGCAATTGCAAATGAAACACTTGAAGAATTAGAATGGTGTCTTAAACAACTGGAAAATATTCAAACAAAAAGACCAGTTTCAGATATGGCCTTTTCAAAAGTATGTTGTTACTAACTTTTTTGTTTATTTATGCAATATATAGATGTCATTAGACTAAACTATGTAAATGTTCTATAGTGTTTCACAGAAAACTATTCATCTACTTTTTTATTTTTATTTTACTGGCATTCAGAATTTAAGAATGATATACCTTTTACTTTAAAACTTCTAAAGGTAGAATTCTTAGTGAAGTTTTTAAACAATTTACAACTTCATAGTTCCATTAATACACAACTGGATACGGTACAACATATGTGATTTCGTCATATATTTATGCAATGCATAGTTTTACTGTATCCAGAGAAAAAAGACAATATAACTATGCAACACTTTACTTTTTATCAATGTGTCTATAGAAAAACCTACCTACGAAAGTGCATTGAAGTATCAAACAGTTACTGGGAAAATCCCATCAATAAATATGAATAATAGTTCAGTTTGGATGGTTATTTTTGTAAAGATTGATATTTTAATTGATTGAATATGTCACAGACTTATGTGGGCAGAATTATGTTAAAAGCCAGTGAGTAGACAGCTGTTTCGTTCTAGTATGGAACTCCCCAGCAGCGCGCATCCCAAGGCCTTCAGGTTGACAGCGAAAGTCTGAACCTCTGCACCACTGGGTCGACACCCAATGGTAGAATTTCTGCTTTCATTTGCTATATATGGCGTGACGATCATCCATTGTTATTGGTGATAACTGTATCGCTCCTGACAAGTTTGAACTCAACCAGTTGCGACTTCTCATTAGAGCTTCAGGAACATCCTGGAGTTAGTCAATAGTGACTTGATTGTTAAAGTTCACTTAGAATGTTTAGTTTTGTGGAAACTGGTATTTTTATTTGATTGAATACGTCGCAGAGTGAAGTTGACGGGTGAGCTGATAATTTTAATTGAATTGAGATTGTTTGTAGAGATTTTTGTTAAGTTTTAGCTGGTTGGATTCGTCACACATTGACGTTGGCAGTGTCCATTGCTCCCTGATTTTTAACAGGACCCTGCCAACATCCATCTTTAACATATTCAATCAAATATGAATAAAAAAGTTTATTCAAGAATATTAGTACTGTAACGTACAGATCGATCAGATGGTTGGAACTGCTTACAAGAGTAACAGTTTCCACTGGTGAGATATCAACATAGTACTTTCTCGATTCTCACCAAAACTGCAGCAATTACTCCACTAGCCAAAGCAGCACTAATTGACTGGACTCTCATTAGCAGTCACTTATATGTCATTAGATTATCAGCTTACATCCATGTGCAAGCAAACTGCCTTTGGAAATATTATTTTTCGTAGTCTTTGCCAACTCACTGAAAGCTTGAAGCCCGGATATAATCAAAAACAAATTGTACCACCAGCTTAACAATAGTCGCGAGAGAGTAAATTCTACGGATCACGTAATATTGGCTGGAGATTTTAATGCAACTTTGTTCATATACCTCAGAGAGGGTCGCTTGATGGCCAACCGCAACTCAGTGGTCGTATATCAGTTACTAGTAAACATTTTCTACAGCTATGTCTAGGCCACAGCCTGTTTCTGGCTTCACTGGAACATCATCGAAGTTGGTTAACAAATCGATTCAATATCACTAACTAGTTCACAGAGACCGGGTCATGCTGTTGAGTATTTGACAATCATTTCAGAAATGATTACAAAAATGTCAAAACCCATCGTAAGGCAAATGCAACGTTACCTACAAAATAAGTTGCACTAGTTTTTGGGAAACTCTCCAAATCATAACGTGGACGGCCTCATCACCAGAAACTACATGAACACAGAGAATCAGAAAAACAATATGATATATTATCATTTCTATCAACACTGGTAGATAACTACAAATGAAGAACTGATACGAAAATTTCAAAACTCAGGGTTAAGTAAGCTAGAAAAATATTTTAGACTTGAAATTCAGGTTGAACTTCAAACAGTAAATATGTTGATATACATTCAGTCTAATTACTCGCATAAACAAGGACAATCAGTCATTTGTCAGAAGAATAAAACAGTCAACTACAATTCAAGATGAACAATTCAAATACAAGATCATATGAAATCATTGATTTAGTTCTTTGAACAAATTTTTGACATAGACTTATGTTACTCAGAACAATAATCAAAAACTACATAGTTAAGTTGTTCAGCTCATGCTACATCTGCGCGTATGGGTGATCAAGAATATTTGATGAAATATATATAGTCACCGTTATTAATCCTTTGAAGTGTTACCATATTCCAATTTAATAACACGTCTATATTTAATATCAATCCGTTAATAATGGAGGTGGGAATCCTACTAGTGATCGTCGACCAAATGGTGTAGAGAGTTGTGTAATTGTCAATGTGAATCCTGTGTGGCAGGATCTAGGGTGCGCACTGCTGTGAAATCATGTACTAGAACGAGACGACTGTCCAGTTCTCCATGGATTTTCAATGATTTCCTACCAACATCAATCTGTAAGGAATTCCATCACATAAAACTTAATACCAAACTCCATAAACCACCCCATTTCAATAAGTAATCCACTTGAATGTATAAAAATCAGTTGAAAAGAAAATTATCTGAAGAAATGAACATTATTTCTAAAACTATACATACTAGCGTCAACTGTTATAAATTGGAATTTCGCTATCTAATTTCCAGTTTTTATTTTTTTGTTAAGTGATAATACAGTATTAACTGACCCTTGACGAATTTTACTTTTTTTTCAAGTTTAAACGTTTACTCAACAAAGAGTTAAGTAGTTTCGGGGAAGCTGATAAATCAAGGCATCAAATATCTGCATACATTTGTGAAACATTTTTAGGTAAGTGACTAATACTAATATTATTGTTAGTTGTTTACATATCTATGTAAATAGCTGATTATTATTTTTGTATTATAATGCATCCCTGAAAGTGGTACTTTGGATGATAATGATTAGTTGCTATTGGCTTGAAGGATATTTGAATAGATATTTTGTATTGCATATGTTGACAAGTTATTACTACTTTGGTGAACGCCTAGTGGTTTGATTGACAACAGTGTATTTGTTATAGACTAGACTAGTAAACTGGGTGCACTACAGTGTTAATATTTGCACTAAAACATCCAACTGATTAGCCACAGGATCAAACATCAGAGCGTTATACATCGATCAGCGGAGTCGTAAAAGCCATTCAGATATATTCAATATTCTTAAAGGTTTATATGAGGATATTGGCTCGGTGAACATGTATGTTAACAACAGAATAATATCAACCCATTCTAATTAAGCACTTATGATACAAATGCATAAAATATTTTATAACTGGTGGATGTATGTTAATTAAGAATATCAATCTTCAGGTTCTGGCTTCATTACTTACAAGTAGTTCTGAAAAAAATAAGCCTGAATTGTAAATAATTGTAAAATTATAAGTACATGTCAATTAAAGATAACTCGAATTGATTTACTGAGCAGGATCTATTTAAGGCGAAATTCTGATGGTTCATTATCACTTATATGAAATTGTTGATAGTTTTCAACAATTACCATGATGCAAGTCATTTTCTTCTAGTCCACTAACCTATACAATAACATAAATTCAATGCATTCATGAAGACAGAACTTATATCTTTTAATTAAAATAGTCACTGTAATGTGTGAGAACGAGATGCTACCCAAACCAAAGTAAGTGGTTTCTTTATTGAACCATTACTTCTCTTAATGTTAACTTGTAGGTTTAATCCTCAAATCAGTAAACCAACACCATGTGATGCAATCACTTAATATCCAATAGCTATAATTGGTTCATGCTTCTTTCCTTTTATCAAGATTATGTCCTCATGTGCTTATGTGGTTTAGAATCAAAGTTTGCAAATATCTTTTCCCTCCCCCCTCCAGAGAGATAAAGTCTCTGTATACATTAAAAAGAAATGAGAGCTAGTGTTCATTGCTTACATTGTAAATCTATTTATTTACTGGAATGTATCCATTCTACAACTTGTAATTACAATACTATCAACTTTCTCAAATGTATTCTAGCATATACATACATGCAGAATGTTATCATTTCTTATAAAAATTCTTCTATTTGATAAATTTTCAATGCTTAAACAACAAGCAGTAGAGAAGAACATGCATTCAACGTTATCATGTGTACTCTTGTCAATGACTAATGATTTTGTTTTTGTTGTTGTTGAGAAATTACCAGCATGTAACATTTACATTTAAAAAATGACGGAAAACATTTTTATCGGATCATATAAACTGACAACCGTGAATAAGTAGAACAATATAGTTGATTCAATGTTCCAAAGTTGCCTATTGTTTACTATTTCATTCATTGTTAGTGAAATATTCATGTAATGATATTTATGTCTTTCAGATGCAATTGTTAACTTTGATTATGTAACAATAAGTTATTTTCTAATGTATTAGAAACACTTTGTTAAGTAATAATTAATTATTATGTAATAAACAACTGATAAGTAGTTAAATGATTATCTCAGTTCTTTCCGAAGAACTACTTTAGACTGATAATGAAATTTGTCATTTCAAATAGCTATCGGTAATTATAAATCATTTAAAAGGCATCTGCTGGTTATGAGCTAATATACGTGTTATTAAATTTTAAAGTTTTGAAACTTTTCAATGTACTTGACAGGATGTCAGTGTTCAGACAATTATTGAAGACCAAATAAAAATAGACAGTTGTTTCGACTGAGTATGGAATTTCTGATTAGTATACATTCACACTTTAAATTCCAATGAAATCTAGGATCCGAAGTCAATTTTCAAAACCCTTTAGATACTGTTAGACCGTACGATAAACGGTGCATACAGTGGTTACCTTATTACATGGAAGCATCAGAATATATATCAGAATCGTCATTGTAAAGATTAAATTAGGGTATTTCAGTGTACTATATTGAATTTAATTCTAGCATTATTTATGTAATCTTCAGTCACCTTGGTAAAATACCTGTCGTCGATGTCTAGGGAAGCCAAAACAATGGACTATTTGTTGAAAACTCAAACCTACACCAGGGATTAACGGCAACTGGGGAGACATCATTGGATTGATGTTCCATCTTACTTTTGCATTCTTCCTCAGTGTGCCTTGTCAACTACATCAGAGAACACGCTTTCTCATGAAGTGAACATTGCCTTTTAGTCAGAGGGTCTGTGTTTCTTATTTCTCCTTTCCTTTAATTACATGATTAGATATATTCATTTACAAAAACAAATTGAAGAAGGTTGATACCCAAACTTTCAGTATTTCTACAAAGTTGATAGGTTAAATTAATTCACAAGTGAAGTAGGAATATATTTCTTAAACTGTTATACTAACTTTAGAAGATCATGCGATTGATTTTAAAACAAACTAAGTTAACATAATTTGAAGGCATTTGAATCTTCTTACTGATCTGATATGAACTGAAATTGAAGAGTCTTTGTTGACATATGTCTATTCTGAGCTGATCACATCAGTACGGCTGAAACTCAGAAATAACGCGTCCCAAATAGAATAAAACGCGCGTGGTGGGTTTCACTTGTCAGCTATAATTTAACTTAAATCATAGTTGTATACTTCAACTGTATTGAGGCAATCCTCTCAGGATACACGTATGACAACAGAGATTGATCAATTTGAATTCATATCGGATCAGTGGGAATATTCAAATACTATCAAACTATATATGCATACCCACTGCACAAGTGTGGTTGTCTGGACCCACTAGCTTAGTAATGAATGCAATGAGTACAAGTGTAAACATCGAAACTTAGATGCAAAAACATCCGGCTGATGAGTCCCAATCAGGACGAAACAGACGTCGTGGATTCTACTTGCTAAACTCAATTATACCTGAAACAATCTAAGTTAATACTCAAATTATTTTTATGATTTTTTCTAAATGTCTACTGTAAATTTAAACGTTTCAAGAAGAACCTAAGAAAAAGATAGACCTAGATGAATGCATTCTTTTATTATCCTTTGATGTGACTGAAGTTATAAAGTATTCATTTAAACTGCTATTGCTAAAGATGAAGTTTATATATGTTTCAATGTATTAAATATAAAGTATCAGATGCTTTTTATAAAGTAGTAGTGAAAATTAACATTGTTAACTTTGTGATGTTATCTACCGGAAACTGAAAGTATCAGTATACATTAACGCCTTAATTATGTGTAATGTAGTTAAGTAGCCAACATCATTTGCGTATTCTTTATTTCAAATGTCACATAACATTGAATCTATTACTTCAGTTGTTATCACCTGATTACAGTAGAAGTGATACTGTTTTGACCTAATATTTACCAACAGTCATTTCTTATGGATCCGGAAGGCTTCATTTAATTTTATGTTCCTTAAATTTCAATCATTAAAGTAGTCCATTTATCATTTAGGTCGATGAAAATGTTTCCTTCACTAAGTCCATTAGTTTTTTTTTTAACGTAGTAGCTTCATAATGTGACAATTTAATCATATTATAAGAATAAGATACAATTTCAAATAACAAATGTTATTTTAATATAAACTCTGTAGTGGGAAACTTCAGGTTTAATACTCTACGCAAAGCCCCATAATAACAGTTGTTATTTGCTTACATAAGACTGACTTCGGAAAGTAATTCATAAGCTCTAGTGAGAAGACGTGACTAATGTGTTTCAATAATGTCTTGTGTGAAAGATCTACTCACCGATGACACTAGATAAGATTGTACAATTTCGCTAATAGATTAAATTTGAAAATATAGACTACAGACGGCCGAATCAGTGGTCTGGAGTTTTGATGCTCACTTCAAGGTCTGAAAGTCATGAGTTCGACTCCTGGTGGGTACATGAAAGTGAACTTCTGAAGTATTCCACAGTAAAGCGAAATAATTATCGAGTGTTTTCTAGTTTCTACTGGTTTTCTAGCTAAATTCAGTCTGTGATGTGGAATCACGAATACAAATATTTTTCCATAAACGAGTATAAATTCATGGGGATTAGATGTTATTAGCGAATCAAACTATCTAAAGTATAAATATATGTGTAGTTATATAATAATATCTCGTCATATTTTTACTAAGTTAAGGATTTGATAGCTTCCTGCTTATCTCAGGCATCAACCTATACTGTTCTTCTTCCCCACCATTCCACCCCTCAAACCCTGGAAAAAATCATCTTTTCACTGATTTACTCAAGTGATGATATAAATTTTTTTCATAGATTTGCAAATATGTTTATTTTCTCTTTATGTTACATCACTGTTTGTAAAACAGAAACTGAAAAAGATGCTGAAACCAATGAAGAGATTGAATCAATGTTAGAAAGACGACGTAGTAGTGGTCAGTCACACAGTTCAACCAGTGCACACGACACAAATATCGCTAACAAAACTCAGACGTCAACAACAAGTGATGTGAACACGAATGTATCCAATATGAGGTTATCAGACACTTCCTCTTCCTCTACTTCTTCAGCCGTGAAAACAAGATTAGGATCTATTGGTAGTGTATCCGCAGAAACTCGTAAAAGCACACAGTCAAATGATTCTAGCAGCATTTTAACAACAAAGTTGCCATCTAGTTCAAAGTTAACAAGTTTTAATGAAACTCATGCAACTGATATTGATGAACCTACGCTACCAATTCACGGTGTTGAAACACCCAATGATAAGGAACTGGAAGAAGTAAGTTTAAGCAATGTTATCCACGTACATCTTTTTAGAACATGTAAATCAGTCATAAATTAAAGAAACGAATCCCGGCTAAGAATTTCAGTTTTTGTGAGTAGCACAGACTCAAATTAATAATGAGGATATCAAGTTTAACTGAGAAGCTTTTATTATCTTTTTGGAAAGCATTACCAAATGTTTACTTCAAGCAAAACTAGTAATAATGCTTTTCAGAACAGTAATTAAAACTTTTCAAATAGACCATTTGGCTTAGAAAACATAACGCCTCGAAAAATGTTGTAAAGTATTCACTTACATATTTACATAAAATACCTTTGATTGCAGAAATTCGGATTATATGTTTGATTATATAATGGGTATTAGTTGATAAAAGAGAACTTTTTACCGTATTTCGTATCAAAATCATTAATTTTGAAATTCAGCAATACTGTAACTATTAACAATCAAATTAATAGGTTGAGTATTTTAGTCCAGAAACCTGTTGTGAATACTAATTGTTTAGTATACATAGCACCGAAATACAGTTACTACAAAAATATTAGTACATGAAATACTTACTAATCCTTTTGACTTTATTACCAAGTTTAGTTGATTGAATTCGCCACAGATTGATGTTGACAGGGTACCATTATAAACCAAAAAGAGCTAGACAAATGTCTCGTCCTAGTATGGAATTCTTCATCAGTGCGCACCGTAAATTTCGCCCTAATGGCTTCCGATTAGAGAACGCCTGACCCCCTGCACCAGTGTGCTGGCAACAAATGGTGGAATCCCCACTACCATTAACTTGGGATATAGCACGACGATCATCCATTGTCATTCGCGATAACTGTCTCACTGAACTCTGTGTTTTGACATAGCTTTATGTTACTCAGAACGATATTCAGAAACTACATAGTTAAGTTGTTCAGCTCATGCTACATCTGCGCATATGGGTGATCAAGAATATTTGATGAAATATATATAGTCACCGTTAATAATCCTTTGAAGTGTTACCATATTCCAATTTAATAACACGTCTATATTTAATATCAATCCGTTAATAATGGAGGTGGGAATCATACTAATGATCGCCTACCAAATGGTGTAGACAGTTGTGTAATTGTCAATGTGAATCCTGTGTGGCAGAATCTAGTGTGCACACTGTTGTGAAGTCATTTGCTATAACGAAACGACTGTCCAGTTCTTCATGGTTTACAATGGTATCCTATCAACATCAATCTGTAACTGAATTCAATTGCATATAATTTATTATCAGTCTCTACAAACCATTTCAATTAAGTACCAAGCGATTTTCGAATGATAATATTCTAGGGTATCATGAAATTTAAAATGTTCACATCACATATTTCTGTTCGCGATAACCGCATGTAATGTCTTGATGAATCCAGCTTACTAAATAATTGACATGTAACCATATTGACATGTGCATTGATTATTATTGACACACAATCCATTCGTCTCAGAAACCAAATATATGAAGTTTTCTTGCTTAAAACTTACTATCACTAATTAACACTGCTTAATTATATGTCATTTATTGAAGTTTTTCTATCTCACTTTATTTTGTTATTGATATACTGTGGTAAAAGTATTTCGACATTCTCTAATTAGACACTGATATACCAATGTGTATACGCTAATATTAGCATTAAGATAACATCCATCTACTAAGCAATTCTAACTAATTGGTAACTATATGTGAATGTAGTTTTGCATCATCAGTAAATATTTCTATTCTAATTAGACTGATACAGAATGTTAATACATTTAGATAACACACAGATATTAGTAAACTCTTCACAAGCATCTCATTCCACATAAGTAAGCTACTATCACTGCATATTAGTTATAACACCCTCATATTCACGTATCCTAGTCACGTGAATATTAATAGCATCAATTACAAAAACCATCAGCTTAACTAAAAGGAGATATTTTCTCCAATAGACTGTTTTTATAAGCAGCTGTCAATATTTCATGAATTTACTATGCATTTTATTGAGACTTACCAAATATGATCATTAGAACGTTTTACGTACTTATCAAATCGATTATGCAACAAACGAAGTTTGGCAAATGTTTACTTATTCTAACTGACTTAAGTGTGTACGATTAAGACTATGCAAACAGAAACTTATGAAGCATAATGACCTGTGAAGTCTAACCTTATCGAGAGTGAATCAGTTACCGATTGATGACAATCGTTGTAGTCGCGTAAATATGACACGAATTGATTGAGTTGGGAGTTAACTCAGTGGTCTGATAGTTAATTGTTCAGCAGAGAGTCAGAAAGTCCTACGTTTGGTCCCTAGTGAAATCATGTAAACACACTCCTGAATTGATGCATACTAGGATAGAACATCTGTCCAGTACTTCCTGGTGGTCAATAATTGTCTGATTCAACCTAATTTGTAATATCGAATTAACATTTCACAATCTCCACAACACCCACATATAATGAATTAAATCATAGAACTTTGTATTCAATTTGTTTACTTATCATCTTATTGAGAAACTTTCATTCCCAAGTAAACAATAAAGTAAACAAACAAAAGATTAAAAGAGACTAAAGTCAAGAATTGTATTGAATAACTTAGATAATTCACACAAAACATTTAGTAAATTAGATGTTTAGCTTAATTTTGTCAATGTTTATTAAACAAAGACCAGGAAAGATAGATTGTTCAATGAGATTAGTACAATAAAATACGTATAGTTACAAGATGTTGCATAAATGATAGATAACTATCTCACTGTAGTTGTGTAGAAAAGATGATTCATTTTAATAGTTATAAACAATGTTTTGTTAATTTTAATTCTGAAAGTCTGTTTTGTAGGATTTGATTTATTAGATTCATATAAAAATAAAAGTAAAGAAAGTAAAACAATTTTGTTTAGGATACGAATTTAAAAAAAATTGATCACTTGAAGTTTATCATTATCATTTAAATAAAGTGTAAACACAAACTCTATATGTAACTTGATGGTTATTGACAGTGTTACTATTCAACTGGATTCACTAATACAGGGTATTTAGAATGGAAGTTACTTAAGTTGAAGTCCTTCGTGAAAATATCAACATGGATGTAGTGTGTGTATCCAGTCAATGTACTTAATGTAAGATAAAACTTGCTTCTTGTATCTCATTGTTAGACTTATTTTAACTAGACTAAAATGTATAACTATATGACAACATTTAGGAGATCTATTCGAGATGAATGAATATCATCTGAGACTGGCTAACTATAGTTCTCAATATATACATATATATTCTGTTTTAACAGACATCTAAACTCTTAGAAAATAAGTCATCCAAATACTTCGTTTACGAGAATTATGACTAAATTTCAAACGAACAATCGGACTTACTTTCTACTGACATCACATGAAGTACAACACCTTACACTTATTCAATGGTTTATTATTTCAACTATCCTAATTAATTATTACCTACATAAATGTATGATTTTTGCAACATGCATGAAGCTTACTTTCATGTGTATATAAATTGTTCAACTTCTAAGAATATACACTCTAATACCCTTTTAGTGAATCTTATAAATGCTTCTCTTCTCATAGAGTTGGATAACTGCACACACTATATTTTTCTTCGCATATTTATAGATATAATCGAATATGAAGCAGGATAGTTATGTTTCATTTACTGAATAAATTCCATTTTTGCCGTTTACTTATAGTTGTGATCATAGTGTTACTAGACAATTATGCTTTAAATTAAAGATTTTTAACTATGAATTGTAAATATTTTAACTACAATACTTAATACTACTTAAAATCTCAATTATACAAAAAAATATATCACTTCATGAATAACAATAGAAGATTGAAGTTGAACTAATCAAATAACTTGACATCAATTTATGATCAATTGAATATTTACTTTGAACTGGTATTCAACGATGCAACAATAGATAATGGAACTATTCCATTGATAATTTGATTCTCGTCTATAAATATTTACCGGAAATAATTAATCATAAAGTAATGAAAATAATCTATGTGTAATTTATAAAGTTAATTGAGTTTTTCACAAATAAAAGTAGTTATCTGTAAAGAAAAAAACTTGAAAACTACAACATCGATCAATGATAGATTCTTGGTAACTTAGTAAACTAAATAGAGTGAGCATTGTCATTTGATTAGTTTAAATATCCACCCCTTCCCCCCCCCCGTCACCTATATAAATATCGTAATACATTAGTCAATATCACTGTGTAGTGACTGATTTTATGTTTATCTAGTCGTTTATAGCGATGATCGAATTCTGTGGATTTAATTGTATTGTGACCATTAGTATAAATGATTCCATGTCATCGTCACTATGGACAGGTGGGTGGCCGTTTTCGGTGCGGGGAAGCAGGAAGATAGTTAACAGAAAATCCTGAGCATAGGTTTCGTTTTATTTGACTATCATCAGTAAGATATACCTGTAACCTTTGAGAGAACTTATACCCAGTGGTTTCAGGTATGACTTTTCGATAAGTACTAAATATCATGAAACAATGTTTCATAGTTTTGATGCCAACTCACTTCAAACACCCTTTTATATGGTGTTTACGTAATCAATATGAATAAATCAAACTTGTGAATTATAATTAGTAGATTACACATAGATTAGGTCATTTAATTCTAAAACATAAGATAATGTAACAAAAATAACCAAAACGGTCATGTAATATGACAAATTTGAGAAAATGAATCACGCTAAAGTTTAATGATATTCAATCAATAAGGTCAAAGTCTTAGGCAAAACAACAAGGATAATAATAATAATGATAATACAATAAGGGATATATCCAAGTTACTGTAGCAATAATAGTGATGATGAAATGATGAAAGAAGATAAAGTGGAGAAAAAAATTGCCAACATTGTAAAATGTAGATAAGAATATCTTAAAAGTTAGGTGGTGACAATAATAAAATGAATGTGAATTGTGGTTCCAATGTGAATAAAAGGGTTAGGCATATTTCTTTTGCTTACAGTTTCGTTGGTTTTGTTTATTGCTGTAGGTCTGTGAAGTAGGTATTATCTAATATTTTAGGCAAATTGTTAGAAATCTACGATGTACACTGTTAAGGAGGTCCATGCTAGGACGAAACAGCTGTAGAATGCTCCCTGGTTTTCAAGGGTACCCTACCAATATAAATGTGTGACGAATTCAGTCAACTGAAGCCTAATACTTATCTTCACAAACCACTTGACTTCCATTAAGAATTCAGTTGAGAAAGCTTCATCACTCTTGATATTATAGCCGTAGTCGATTAAGGGGTCCTGAATAGTGCTTTAGTATTCGCCTCTGAAGACTGTCTATGTAACTGGTCCCATAGAGGCAGTTAGATTGATAAATGACTCCTAAATTAGTACATTATTTTGATCTGCTGCTTCAGTAATGGATTAGTCAACAAAGTAAACGCAAAGCTTTCTTCACTAATGTGATGTTTTGAATCTTTGTATTTGACTTTACTATATACTAACTGCAGAGTTTTATGGGGTGTACATTTTTTTGTTAACGTTATTTTCAGTTTATCTATTTCTTTTTCGACAATGTCATCAGAAGCAAATGCATCTGACTTGATGACTGAGGCATTAGACAGGATTATTTTATGTCGATGTGTGAAGGTCTATATTCAATCCAGTTGGTCTGTTTCAGAATAAATTCTCTCCGATAGCACTATCCAACCTTTTGAGGACCAAAAAGTTAAAAACAGCTATACGCTTATTGAATACTACATCATACATCACTTTAGTTGAAGAATGTATATTGTCTGAAGCACATAATAACTTAAGTTAGTTGATGATACTGTTGCATATAATGAATGTGCCAATACAGAGCGGCAATAGTAGTGAGGCTTGCTCAGCATACCAAGTAGTCGTCCATTCTTTTAGTTATCTAGGAAGATATCTGCAAGTATAAGGCCTAGAGTGGACTACAAAGATACTCCATCTATTTACCTTTAGAGTTCATTGTCACACATGAAATGCATGTTCACTGCATATTTCACTGGCAATTCTTTCATTTTATTTATTAGTATCAGAAGGAATATTTTTATTTCTAGTAGTTATATCAAAGAACATAAGTATTTCAAATGCGCATATTGTTGAAAACTAATGTAAGCTAAAAAGGCAAGTGGAAATTAGTCAGGATTGAACATTATTTTTGCCCCAGATCCAGATGTTCATCACCTTGCAACCTTGATTGAAATCTTGATATATCACAAGTGTAAGGATTCCAATGAACACTTGTTTAATTTCTACACATTTTAGGTTATTTGTCCGTCGTAAAGATAATCTAATTACAATTTACTAGTACACAGTTGTCATAAACCTATTAAAATCTTTTCCAATTTTTCTAAAATGTTTCATAATTATCATTTAGAACTATTGATTCGTTCATCTGATAAGCGACTGCTGTTTATTAAATTGAAGTTCCTAGCACAGATTTTGTATTAATACAATCGATCTCTTCACGACTACACTCTATAAACATGTTGATGTAGCCCAGAACAACAAATCAAATAAAAAGTATCAATGTAGTTAACATTTAGACTTAAAATGAAGTCCTTAACACAAACTTCACTTTCATATTAAATACATATCCGTCAAATGAAAGCAAAATAGACCGAAATTTTTGAGTGTATCATCAATCAATCAATCACCAGTCGATGCCTGTTACCCCATGTGGAGCATTGGCTGCCAAGCAGCATTCTCCAACCAACTTTGTCCTGGGCTTTACTTTTCAGTTCATTTCCAAGTATTGTTCATTAGTTAAATGTCTGTTTCCAATTCCCAAAGAAATGTGTTCATGGGTCTTTCTTCTTTCCTTTGGCTTTAAGGATTGTTAGTGCTTATCTTGTGATACAGTTTGATGATTTCTTTAATATATGTCCTATCCACCTTCAGGATCCTTTCTTAATTTCTTCCTCGGCTGGAAGTTGATTTGTTCTCTGCCATAAAAGGTTATTGTTGATGGTATCCGGCCGACGGATCCGAAGTATCCTACGCAGACAATTGTTTTTAAATAATTGTTTCTTTGAATGATTTTTACTGTAGTTCTCCAAGTTTTAGCTCCATACAAAAAAATCGTCTTTACATTTTTATTGAAAATTCTGACTTTAATGTTGACTGACAGTTGGTTTTAGTTCCAGATGTCCTTCGGCTTTAAAAATGCTGCTCTTACCTTTCCGATTCCTGCCTTCACATCTACATCAGACCAGACCCTCTTTGTTTGTCGATGTTGCTGCCCAAGTATGTAAAGGTTTCTATATCTTTCAGAACTTCTCCGTCAAGTGAAACTAGGTTAGTGTTGGTTATTTTGTATCGAAGGATCTTGTCTTTCCCTTTGCGCATGTTGAGGCCAACTGCTACCGAGGCTGCTGCTATCTTGTCCGTCTTCATCAGCATTAGTTGCTGTGTGTGGGATAGGAGAGCTAGGTCATCTGCAAAGTCTAAGTTATCTAGTTACATTGATGTTGTGTACCGTATTCTGAGATTGCCTTGAGATGTTGCAGTCTTCATGATCCAGTCAACTACCAGCAAAAGAGAAAGGGCGACAGTAAGCAGTTTTGTCTAACACCGGTCTTCTTGAATGTAACACGTTTAGTGAATATTAATAACGTTGAAATTAAACACGTCTACATTTATTTCTGAATTGTTATCCAGTTGACACCAAGAAAATCTACAATCCAAATAAACCTATATAGTCATAGGTGAAACAGATCTTATTGTGTATATCTGAAACTAAAATAATCTCAGTAATCGAACTTAAACCAAGATCTAGTTTACTATAAAATTTATTCATTTAACTGATAAGTATCTACTGAGTAATTCAACAGATATCTATTTAAAGCATCTTTCTATTCAATAAATACGTTTTTTTTAACATCAACCATCAATTTTTCTTCAAAGATTCTTTTCCTTTTTTTTTTTGCTTATTTCAGAGATTTTGTCAAAGTTTAGATGAATGGGGTATAGATATTTTTGAAATTGATCGACTATCCAATGGACATGCTCTTACAACAGTTGCATATAAAATATTTCAGGTAATTTTATTATTAAAAAGAAAAGAATGTTTATTTTTCATCTTGTTTCGATTAGTTTAGTTATTGTTTGACTGATATAATCAGTGAAAACAGAAGAAAAGATTTTAATTGAAACTACGTCTTCATTGATTCCATACTGCAAATCCTTAGGTAGTAGTACGTTCACGTGAAGTTTAGTATTGCATTTTAAATCAGTAAATAAAATATTATTTTAATATAATTGAATTGAGATGGTTTGTGGAAATTGGTTGAATTCTCCACAGAATGCTAATGGCAGATAGTTCTACCATCGGGTACCGGCTCAGTGGTGCAGAGGTCAGGCGTTCACCGAACTAAAGCTCCTGGGGTGGAATCTAAACTGTGTACTTCTGTGGAATTTCATACTTAAATGAAACAGCTGTCTAATGTTCTGTTTTCAGTGATACCCTGTCAACGTCAATCTGTGACGAATTCAAAGAACTATTTTAATATAAGTAAATAATGTGAAATTCAATAAAGGAATACCTTACTACAATAAATATTTTAAAGTTATTTTTTATGTGGAATTATGAGTAGTGAATAAACTTGATGAAGTAATGGATAGGTTGTTTGTGCAGAGATCATTTTCACTTTGGATGGACTCCATAAACACCTCTAAAATTAATGTATAACCTATTTAAGCGTTAATAGGCACCTATTCACATTGAAAGCAAACAACTGCTTTGGCTAACCTACTTTGCTATGTAGGAACAGGTAAATAGTGAACATATGAAAGTGACTATACAGAAGAATTTATCATTTATCTATATAATGAAAATTTCCATTAATTAAAACTTGTATACTGAACTTAAGCACCATTGAAGTAGTAATTTTCTGTGATAATTAAAACTATTGTACTACTCTATTAAATGAATACTTTAAATAGTTAGTTATATTTAATTTGTGCTGAAGTAATGCAGGGATAAGAAACAATTTAATGACGTAATTAGGTTTTATTTCATGATCTTTGAAAATTCATTCACATTTATATTGCCAGTTTGCTTATACTATAAAAGGAACTTAAGAATGCACTGATTAGATATCTTACAAAAGAGGTGAGTATTGTTTTATTTCACAGGGTTGAATCATTACATAATCTACGTTTAGACATTTCACGCATACAAAACATCGAAGTATTCATGACTAAACAGCTAGTATAGAATTCACAAACGATATCAGACTTAATAATGCCCCATATCTCAATAAGATGAGTGAGATAGTAAGTATTTTTGACTAGTTCTTTAGTTGTCATTATGTATGATACTGAATTAAAATGTCTGTTAGTTGAAAACTGAATTTACACTTACTAAAGTCAATATTGTAAAATGTAAATTGATCGCAGGTTTCACCTTCAAAACTTCCCGGTTGTGGAATTTATCCTTTACCAGTAATGATGTTCCACATAATAACACTTAGATTTGTCAAATAGTATCCGTCTGAAAATGATCTTTATAGCTAGTAACCCAGTGTCTAAAATTCGCGTAAGCGTAGATGGTACATCAGTGTACGATGTTACTTTTTACTTTTCGTGATATTGTGTTTTTGGGCTAAATGGTTTAGTTGGTATATTAAATCTCCAGTTATGTACAATATCATTATTATCTACTTTGTGCATTAGCGAGCTTTACGGTAATCATAAAAAGTCAACATCGGTATATTCTGATTGTACTAATTGTGATCTACCGTCAATGAAGGTCCTGTTATTATCATTCGTCTTCCATCCCAGCTTATTTTTATTTTTGATTGATATCCTACATTTGTATTGATAAATTGGGTTTTTGTTAACGATGATTCTGAAAACTCCCTGCAATTCTTCAAGTCTCTTCCGTTGACCCTCCTTTGATTTTTTTCAAAGGAAACTAGCTGAACACTGTTTAATAAATAGGTACAATAAATTCATACAAATTCATATGGGATATTAATATTTTCTCAAAAATAAACTTTCGATTGCACTTCTGTAACAGTATCGAAAAAGGATTAGAATTAGAATTTAATTTTAATTTTATTTAAATGTGTTTATTAACCAAATCTAAGCAAAACTACATTGTTTATATCTATGTGAATGTTCTTGCCCTCTTGGATAACATTCACCACAAACGCCTATTTAACTTATGTACAACAAAGATTGACATCATATTTATTTAGTATAACTAAATAACAAAAGAAAAACATTCAGAAGACAAACACACACACATTTACCTTGATCTGAAAAACACAAAAAGAAAAATAAAACGGGAAGAGAATGAATAAATTGAACATTGAACATCGCTTTTTTATATACGCATTTATTTTTTTGATTTCTTTTTTGTTATTATTTGTTTATTTACATTTTATAATAGTTTTATTTTATTCCTTTCTACTTCTTTATGAATTTTGTTTATTATAAAAGTGAGATATGAATGAATGAATGATTACTGATTAGAAAAAGAAAATCAGTTTAAGTAATGAAGAAGATTTTGTTTTGCTCTAAATAGATTTCTTGTTAACATTCACCTAAGACTAATACTCTTAGTTAGTAAATCTTTATAGATTACTAAAGTATTAACAAGATTTTTCAATACAAAAGATCATAGAGATTGTGGAATATGTAGATGTATATCACAATGTGATTTTCTATTCTACCATGAGATTTATTGGCAGTTTTCATTCCATAATGGGATGAGATAACATTGCTCGTGGTTATTGATTTTTTGATTATTTTCTACATAAAACTAGTCTCTAAATCAAAATTAGTGTAATTTTGATTTTGTCCTGAATTGGTCAGTGATTTAAGGTATTAGAATATTCTCAAACATATAGAATTAACTACTAGAAATAAAACACAGAACCTGGTATAACTGCCTACATGACTGTAGCATTAAAAGAAAGCAAAAGCTGACAATAATAAAATTCCCTAAACACAAAAATAAAACTGCCTCAATCGGCAGCTGGACTCAATGTAGAACTATTGAATTCTTCCATATTGATCAACATAGTTAAGAAAAACAATTACAAGGAAGATTGCGCTGATGAAATGGTCCAGAATGACAATAAAAGCTCCATGACTAAATCATTTATCTCAAAGAAAATAATCAAACCGGTATTTCACAAGTAATTCGGAGTAAGGCAATTCTCAACTTTCATTGTTAGATTGACAAAAGCCATTGAAATCGTCGAACCGAAATACTAAATCGTGACGATTGAAAATATTTCTGCCGTTTGAATGCTTAAACTGTCTCGGAAATCACAGATATATATGTCAAGAAATCAAAACACAACGATTAAAATGTCTTTAGTTTTTTTAAATTAGATGGCTACATCCTCACAGTGTCCATAGACGTACATTGGTAGTATCTGCGGTGGTTATTATTAAACTACTATTACGATGATCACATTACTAAAGTCTCTAACACGCCTTGCTGATGAGTGCTAATTAACATAAAACATGTGAGTCCGATCCATATATCCAACGTCTACAAACCACATAACACTACTGTAGACGGTAAGATTGAGTACTATAGCTAAAAATCCCCGCTTGAAGTTTGATTGGCACAATTCAGTCAACCTAAATATTAAATATAACTATAATAGTTGCTATTACGAAGATGATCTATTTGGTTCCTTGAAATTGTATTTAATATTATCTTAGCAAAATGGAATTATGTATCTCAAAATGTCAGCCTTTCCTGAAAAATGGTTCTGTAAAGTAAGTGGTCAGCTATATATGAAAATATTCAGCTCAGATTGTGTACCATTATTAAGGAACGGTTAGAACGACAGCTATCTAGATCGAAATATTTCATGGTATTCAGTCTAACCCATCTTGGAATACTCTCTGTAGGTAATTTTCACAAATAACTGATGTCGTTAAGCAAACGATGATAGTTATTGTAGTGATCCATCTCAACACCATTAGCAATTAAGCACGAAGGATACAACATAATTCACTAATTATGTACTTTAATTGGTTATGGAAATAACTGCTGACTTCCAATGAAGGTAAATACAAATAACTGCAAATTTATATATTTAAAACTTTCAAATGGATTATTAACCACTAACACTCAAACGATCCTGTCAAAATTAAATTGTCCTCTGGTTGTAAGAAACTGAATTTCTTAATGACTGTTTGCACTGATAAAGCATTAAAGTTTGCAAAGCTCATTTATTTAAGTCTGTTATGACACACAATAAATATGATGATTGAAGTCTTTACTTTTATACAAGTGGACTATTTCTGTTAGCCAAAATAAAAATTAAGTACAATCAGAAATCTTCACACCAATTCAAGGAAAAACAAATTAACTGGTATACAATGAAGTCCACAGAAATACATAATCAAAAATCTTGGTTAGCTATTGACAGTCTTTGGGAATCACTGAACTTAGATTTTCAGATGGTTGTAATTTTTAAATGAAACACGTCTACATTTTTAGGATTTCTGATTCTTCTTGTGAGATTCTAGCAAGCGTCACCAAATTTCAGGGTTATAAATGCTACTTATAAAATATTTACATAAACTGACAAAAATTTGTCAAAGTTTTAGAATTTAAAGAAACATAAATTAATACTTATGTAATAACATGGCTGAAGTATTGTCAAGTTATTTTAAATAACGTGAGCACTTCCAGTATCTATGGTAACACTGATCTTAATTTATCTTTCTGAACAAATGATTTCAATTAATATTATAAGTGTATTGTATGAATCATTCATTAGTAAATCTAAAGAAGGTGTTAGTTATAGTACTTGGATGTTATTATATCACCTTTATACATGGTATCAGTTAAGAAACTATTGGAAATCAAAGTCATAACACACGTTTTTTCCTGGTTATTAATTCATCAGAGCCACTAACTCATAATCTTGTAGAAGAATGAATTTTGGCAGCTTATGCTTTTATTACAAATTTGAAAACAATATATGTTGGGGTCAAAATCCAACGGTTCTCGACTCCAAATTATGATTTTTACTGAACATTTTCAATGGATGCTTTAATCATTTATATGATAAAAATGTCTTCAAACTCGTGGATTTTATAACTTGTATTTTGGTATTTATATACACGATATTCAAAGTAACATTTTCCAAGTAAAATCAAGTTTTTATTTGCAGCAGTTTGCTTGTTTTCTTCACGTCACATCCGAACTATTGTTCTCGGCAACTTTGTTATGATATTCTCTTTATTATGTCATAGTTTACATTGTATACTATTAGATTTATGTCATCTATGTGGAAGATTCACCACAAAAATAAATAATATACATTGATTGTAAGAATTAATCGTGAAGTGCTAGAATATAGTACGTACACTTAAAGTAATGAAAACACTTAAAAATGATGAAAATTGAATACAGAACGACAAGTTTAGGAAGAATACCACATTCTTCATTACGTTTACAACGAAGTTCACAGATATTACGTACCTTTAATTTATATCGTACACATCTCAGAAATTGCATTGGTGTTATATAAATTATTTTTGATGCATTCCAGTTTGTTTTGAAACGACTTTAAATTAAATCACTTCATCTTAAATATCTACCTCTCTAAGATTCGATCTAATTGTACTACACGACGATGAAAAGAAGTAATTATAGTGGGTTTTAAACAGTAATATTAACTTTATTAAAATAACTTTTCATCAGTTTACTGTAAAATTCCATTGATTACCATCGGTAAGTAAACATCACACTACACAGATAGACTTTAATCCCTATTAAGACTGTAACATTCATCTTGAATAAATACTTTACCTATTTCATTTTTGCCCATTCCTTAGTAATGAATAAACAATCGAACAAGACGTAATTATAACCTTTTGTCTAATGAATCAACCGAGTTTATTATCGAAAACCCTTTTTTTCTATTTATTCAGTATTAATGAAAACCATGTATTTTTTTATATCTTTCACTGTAGAAACGTGACCTACTCAAAACATTTTGTATAGATCCTCGAGTTTTTGTCCGGTACCTATTACGTGTTGAATCAACTTATCATTCTGATGTTCCTTATCATAATTCAATGCATGCAGCTGATGTTTTACAGACGTCACATTTTTTATTACAAGCAGAAACATTGGAAGTAAGTTGAATAATTTAATAAGATTTGTAAACTTTTATTTGGATATGTAAATTACACAACTTAACTAAATTAAAAGTTACGACATATGTACTATAATGCGACTGTTTAGTTTATAACTTGTTTTCACTAATAGTTAAACATTAAAGTTTATTATGAATGGAAAGAATGAAGACTTAATCTAACTAAATAAAAAAAAAAACTCGAATCTATATCAATTGCTGACTAAATGGTGACTAATGAAATCTATGTCTAGTCGTTGGTGTTTTTAGAATTTTATGGATTATGTTTCAATGTGACCACTTGTTTAGGTAACTTAGTACCTGATGTATAATATTTGGATAAAGAAAAGTAGAATTTAGTAGAAATGGATTTCATCTAAGTTTAGATTTAGTGCCAACTTCTGTTCTTTGAATAAGATTATTTGCAGTCTTGATTAAACTGATGCTCAGCCTCAATGTCTGTGACGTTGACATTAAATCATTCTCTTAGCGTCTGATTTCCTGTAGAATAAAGATATATACATATCCCTACAAAGTTAGACTAAATTATTTGCCTAAATTTAGTTTAGTCCTGGAGTTTTGAAGCTTCATAGACTGATTAATCACTTTTTAGTACTCTCCACTTAGCATTCAGAGGCGTTTATTCTATTCCTCTTTAAGTGTGACAAACATTAAATTGAACAAAGAATACCTATCTATTGTAATGTTTGAACTAAGAAATTTCAGTTTATGTTAATGCTAACTTTTGCTATGCTTGAAGTCATGAATAATTACAGCGTATTAGACTACATTATATGTTGGTAAGTTAACTTTGTGTAGGTATATGACTGTGACATATAGATGCTTCTTTACTGACATAAACATTAATGTTTATTTCAATTTTCTACCTGTCATCTTCATAATTAGATGTTAAGCTATTTTATTGAGGGGCTGAAAATAATTTTAAGTCTGTTTAGAAGTTAAAACCATTGTGTTAATTTTATCTAAATTTCTGCCTTGAGACTATTATGTCGTTAGAAAAGGACTGTAATGATGATGGGTAAAAATAAGCAATCAATATGCGCCAACATGCCTGCCCTGTGATCGCTTGTCCCTACCCAAAGTCGGAGTGAAGAAGATAAAACAACGCAGCTAACCACCAGACAGAATCAAATTATATTTCAATCTTTCACATATACACAAACCTGCCCACCCAGTCAGCCAATTAGAAAATTAGCACTAATACAAAATGAGTAACAGTGACTGTTAACTGGAGTAACGCATACACAGTTGATTAATCACAGTCCATAAATGAAAAGTGATATAATAACAGATAATGTGATAAACAGGAGAATAGGGTAACGAGAACGCAATAATAATAGGAATACAATGTTCACCAAAATAAACGAAATAGTCTGCCGGAAAACAGTTCTTAGAGATAATCAATCTTCTTTAGGTGCTCGGTATATCAGGGTCGAAATTCAATAATAAAATTTGTAGCAATTTAGTTTCAAATTTGTTGATTAAAAAATTTACTGGGTCATAAATTGACTGACTCTTTGTGGTAAGCTGATCAATCTTACACAAAGTACTAGTTTCTTCATGAATGTACACACACCTACCTTTATGATATGTACCAGCTTACAAGAAAACTTAATGAGTCAGAGTATGCTGTTGACTATCTCTTAGTCAGCTTACACTAGATAAATCAAATTATCAACTTTTAGTTGAATTTTTCAAATTAGGAATCCTGTAGTTTAAATCTTTATTATTGCTAAATGATGTACGTCTCTATAGGCAAACAAAACATCCAGACTCTATGGATAAACATTCACTGATTTTGTTTAAAGTAGTTTTATGTTATTAATCATTAATATAATTAAATTTTGAATTCATCAGATGTCTGTAATCCTTGTCTTCATGTAACTGTCTCCTTATGACTAACACGATGAACTATCCTGTCAGTTTGCAACTTTATACTGTACCATTGCACTAGACCATGTAGTATTGGATCTTTCTCCTGTGACTGTATTACATATTTCACCCAGTGATATGAACTACTCAATATGGCCTTTTGTGATTAAGGCATTTAGTGAATGATTTTCGTATGATATCGAATAAAGTAGTTGCTATTATCACTTTTTAGTGGTAAAACTATCAAATTTAAAATGAAGGCTCCATGTAAAATTCATGTTACATGCGAGTCGTAAAGCCGAAACGAATAGGTGTAATCACCATATTGTAAGTAGATTCTTCAAACACACATTTATTATTCAACTAGTATTAATAATTACACAAACATGATAACACTGACAAGAGTCAACTAGCGCAATACCTATATAGAGTAGATTTTCTTGATGGATACCATAAATAACATAAAATCAAAACAGTTATGTCTCCGTTGAATCCCTCAGTCATTTCAACTTGATCGACAGAAGTATATAAGCACTACATACCATACAACCATTACATAAGTCAATACTTAGTAGTCAGTCAGTGGTATTGGTTATCTTATGACAAGTAATGTAAATCATCCATACTAATTTACGCATGAGTAGATCTCTACGGTGGTATGGAGGCGTACTGTTTGCTCCTATCCATTACTAAATGCAGAAGAAGGCGAAACATGGATTAGTCACTTTCACAAGTGTTTGTTAACAAAATTTCGTACTACAGAACTGTAATCAAGAACTAATTATGTAGCACATGTTTAGTGAATTCATAATTATCATATTTAAAAATTTGCTTTCAAACAACAAGCCAATTTTTATATTACAAAATTATCAAGTTCCCGTTTTTTAAGTCATACTGTACTATACAGCTAGCTCGATTCTGTTCAAAGCTTCCAAGCAATTTACACTGTATCATACATGAGACTACATTATCTGGAAAACTATATTTTCCTTCCTATTTATCATTCAGATGAATAATTTTAAAGGGCATTATTAGCATAGAACATCAGTACTTGTCAATGGAATGTGTTTATTTAAAATGGTAGATGACTGATCTAATAGTATGAATTGGTTTTTCATTAGATTGTAAATGTTTACAACATGAATTTAGAGCAACCTATTATTTCCCAATAAATCATGCTACTATATGGTATATTGAATAGGTGCACTTAATGTCTGTGATAACCAACTGAGATTCACTGGAAATTTATAAAAGTCCTCCACTCATGAATTCACTGTTATGAATTAGAGTGAACCTCTGGTTCATATAATAAGTCAAAATGGTTATCTAAGAAGGTAAATGAAAATTCTGATTAAATCGATATTTTCGAAAACTTAACATATCGAACTTTACAAAAGAATTGAAGAAAAACACTTGTAATTCACTGATAGCTACAACTCTAAGTTGCAGACGAATAGTTTTTCGCTGAACTAAGTGTTTATCGAAATTTATAAAACTGCTCGATAAATACTTATTTGTCAATAAAACTATCACAGAGAGTGAGTTTCTATGGTTATTAACAACAGAACTAGATGACTGTTCATTACATAATCTTTTTTTTTATTGTATAGTACAAAAGCTTACCTACTTCATGGTTATCAATTTGTAATAACTTCTAATATGTTAATTAATTTTGTTTTATTTGTATGCAATAATTTAGGATGTTTTCAGTGACTTGGAAATCTTAGCTGTTCTCTTCGCATCAGCTATACATGACGTGGATCATCCTGGTGTGACTAATCAGTTTCTAGTAAATACTGGTAAGTAAATAACATTTAGAAGTTATTGAATATCGTTTGTTGTTCTTAAAGGGTCGGGTGGGGGGGGGGTATATATGTATCATATTCGATAATTGAACATTCAGATATCACTGGAATTCTGAAGGAAATCATAACACTTTCAATAGGTTAAGTAGAATAGATTATGAAGTTTCAAAAACATAAACTGGTGTACCTTATTAATGGAATATAATAAGTGATAACGTTTACAGGGTTGGAGTGTTTACTGTAACAATTCACGTAGATGTTATTTACAAATAGTCACTTAAACTATTCTATGAGCGCATAAAAATGGACC
Organism: Schistosoma japonicum; assembly: GCA_025215515.1. NCBI lineage: Eukaryota > Metazoa > Platyhelminthes > Trematoda > Strigeidida > Schistosomatidae > Schistosoma > Schistosoma japonicum. Next base: position 65,978,560 of record CM046069.1, on the reverse strand, counting down.
TACTAATCTGTTTTCAACACAAGCAAGAAATGTTAGTCACCTGTAGGTGTAAGATATGAAATGGAAAGCCACTATATGAATAGTCTTCCTGCCTATTGAAAACAAAGATAACTCTGCCCAAAAGCTAAATAACCAGAGGACGTCAAAGATTGATGGTATTTGTAAAGTTACCTATTGTTTATTAGAGATGCCAAAATTAAAAATATGTTAGTTAAAACCATGAGATTGAGATTTTAGGCAAAAATCTAGAGTTGTATGCATCTCCCTTACTATGATAGATTTGTTCCAACGTCATAATGACCCCTTACCCACTGATCGTAATTCCTTGGCAGCTATAACCACTCAACTTAGATCTAACAGTATATCTCAAACCAATGGTTGCTAAGTATGTGGACTTATGTCAAATCTTTTCAATCACAAGATTGTTCCCTCAGATTCACGTCACTTTGACTAACATTTCAAGTCATGGCGGTAGCTGAAAAAACGTAATACATATGTATTATGTTTAATGTTAGACGGTAAGAGATGATAGGTTGAAAAAGACAGCCTTATGTCTCATATTGACTGGTTGCAATTAATCAAGTGTATCTGAAATCCTGTGAAAGGTGGTGTGATATTAAGGACTCTAACTCTCTTCATCCACTACGACAACCAAAGAGGTAGGTATTGAGCCATTGGGGTTAGGAGTGAGCTACCTTTCAACAAAGGTATTAACAATGATTGTTAATCTATTAGTAATCGATAGAATAATTGTCTAGTTCTAGTCTGTTACGAAATTCCATCATCCAAGTTTTAGTGCAACCACTAGTCTAAGTAGGTCAACATAACAATGCACACTATTGCACTGTTATGAATAAGTCTTAACCTCTCAGTAATACACAAAGTCAGCCTTTTGGTAAATAGCTTGGTGATAATTTCTCTTACTATGTTATTGTAAGAAGTGGATTTGAATTAACAAGGTGCTTAGATATCAACTGAAAACAAAATTCATTACTATACTTCAATATTCACACTTACATTCATTTGTAATTTTCTTTATTTGTTTATTTTAAATTATTCACAAGGTCATGAATTAGCTTTACAATACAATGATGCATCGGTTCTGGAAAATCATCATCTTTACATGGCGTTTAAAATTCTTACTGAAAAAGACTGTGATATATTTGCTAATTTAGGCGGGAAGAAACGTCAAACTTTACGCAGAATGGTTATAGAATTGGTGAGTATCATTACTATCATGTTTATTTGAATTAACAAACTTGATGCAATAAATAATGAAACATTTATATTGTGAAAACAGATATTTGGTCAGATTTCGATCAGCTTCTGCTAAATAGAAGTCACCATTTTACAGATTATTGTCGATTATTAGAGAATGATTCACAATAATCTAAGTTTTACATGTCTGATTAAGGCAGAATAAATCGGTTAAAAGTATAGGGAGTATGTAGATATCTCAGTTATTCTATAGATCTATCATATCTCAAAAGGATTGGTGGTAATGCTTAAGATAATGTAGTGAAGTGACTTGTCTTTAAATTCCTCAGGAATCTTTATTTCTACCAAAATTGTAAGTACTTCATAATGACGAAACCTAGGTCGAATGAAGTTCTCTGCTTAAGACCTCTTACTTCCTAAATTCACAACACAGTGCACGTAATACTAATTCACTTAGATTAGTGACAACCTTGTTGTTTGATTGACAGAATTCGATGACCTAGATAAAGAACCAGATAAATATGGCTTTGGTCACTAATCATTAGGCGATCAAGATATCTGTGAATACAGAAAATTGTGTTTTCAACCAAGATACCTGTGTCAATTGATGTCATATGCATAGATTTATCACTAGGTAGAAGTTCCCCTTTTCAATAGTACTTACACACAAAATCAGAATCTGTTGATAGCATCATCGATAAATGAAATTCACGAGTTAGTCCTAGCAATTTGTTGACGAGTGGTTAGTTTTAAGAATGTTTATAGTGACAGACAGATGCCATTAAACAAACAACTGAAGAACTATGTAAAACTAAACAATAGGTATTTTTAAAGCTTACTGCCATCATCCATCCAGGTACACTAATAACTTACTTACTAGTTGCAACAGTTACAATGCAACCACTGTAACAAGAATTCACAACATATGATACTATCATGAAGATTTAGTTTAGTGATAGATGATTATGACTGCTGCCACTAGAACATACCTTGAGCTACAGAATATTAAAAGACAAGATCTGTTTTTTAACGAAGAATCCATTTTCAGAAAAAGTACTATTGTTTGTATATACTTATATCAATTTATATTTATGCCTTCCTATGCCCTGCTTATTGACATGTAATTTAAATGTCTTCAATTTACTAAAAATAGAATTCAGACATTGTTAACTCAACATATAATAATAGCTTAGCATCATGTCAGATATATAAAACCATAGTTATTGCATAGCATTATATCGATTTGCTCAACAACATAGTAGACTTCCCAATAAAGTCGTCCCGACTAGGTAGTCGCATAAACCAAAACTTAGAGTAGTGAAGTCATTTTACTTCATTAATTAATGACCTACAATGTTGTTTTCTTAATTAATTGCTTTATATTACTCACATGTTTCCATTTCATTTAATGAATTATGTAAACTGGTTACAATACTATTCCATCCTTTAGGATTAGTCATCGTTACTAACTAATTTTCTTTCGGATAATATGTCGTCTATTTAAAAATACTTTCTTATTGATATTTGTATTCAGGTCATTCAATGTTCATACAAACAGAATATAAAGACTAGTGATACTAGGTGACAGTTAAGTGAAATTTAGAAATATAAACTTCAAAATTGTGATCTAGTTTTGTTTTTCATTATGAATTAAGTTAAAGGTCAAATTAATTATTACTGAGTAGAAAAATCCATTCAGTCTTATTAGATAATTATCAACCCAACAATCTTGAATAAAACATACACAGCTATGTACATATATATTTCAAAAATCAATAATCATGTAAAATATTCACGTTATTATTGCCACTACCTTTTATAGACACTGACCATTTTCAGTTAGTTGTAATAGAGTGTTGTGGAGATTGTTGAATGTTAATTTGATATCATAAATTGCTCTGAGTTGAATGACCATTACCAACCACTGTCAGCTAACTAGAGACTAACTTTTCAAGGTGATTCCTGTAGTTCTAATGATCACTATGGAAACTTCTTCGACACTACGGTATACCAGAGAAACTCGTCAACATCATCCGGAATTCTTACAACGGACTACAGTGCAAAATCGTGCATGGAGGACAGCTGACAGATGCATTCCCAGTAGAAACCGGTGTCAGACAAGGATGTTTGCTCTCGCCTTTCCTCTTCCTTCTAGTGGTTGGTTGGATCATGAAAACCTCTACATCTGAGGGAGAAGCACGGGAATTTAATGGACAAGTTGGATGCAACTCGATGATCTGGACCTCGCGGATGATCTAGCGCTTCTATCCCATACACACCAGCAAATTCAAGTGAAGACAACCAACGTAGCAGCAACCTCAGCATCAATAGGCTTGAACATACATAAGGGAAAGAGCGAGATCCTCAAATTCAACACACAGAGCACCGGCCTAATTGAACTTGATGGTGAAACTCTGGAAGAAGTGGATACCTTTACATACCCGGGGAGCATCATCGATGAAAAAGACGGATCCGATGCAGATGTAAGGGCAAGGATCGGCAAAGCAAGGGCAGTATTCCTACAGTTGAAGAACATAAGGGACTCCAAACAACTGTCTACCAACCTCAAAGTTAGACTCTTTAATTCGAACGTCAAGACAGTTCTTCTCTATAAAACTGAAACGTGGAGAACTACTGCAAACATCCTCAGAAGGGTACAGGTATTTATAAACAACTGTCTACGCAGAATATTGAATGTCTGTTGGCCGGAAACCATCAGCAACAGTCTACTATGGAAGAGAACAAACCAACTTCCAGCTGAAGAGGAAATCAGGAAACAACGTTGGAAATGGATAGGACATACATTGCGGAAATCATCAGACTGCATCACGAGACAGGCACTAACTTGGAACCCTGTTGGAAGACGGAAAAGAGGAAGGCCAAAGAACACATTGCGTCGAGAGCTGGAAGCAGACATAAAAAGAATGAACAGTAACTGGAGACAGCTAGAAAGGAATTGCTGAGGACAGAGTTGAATGGAGAATACTGGTGAGCGGCCTACGCTCCTCCGAGAGGTGTAGCAGGCGTAAGTAAGTAAGTAAGAGTCCAACCATGTCAAGTGTGAAGCAGTTACACACCGGTGGTTTTGCGTGAGGTCTCACATATATATATTGTAGTTTGACTAAAATTTAAAATATCAACATGTGAAAGTTGCTCTAATGGTTAACCGTTTGCCGTGATACCTGAAGATCCTGAGATTGAACCTTGATAAGACTGTAGATGTGCGCTGCTAAAGAGTTCCGTACTAAGACGAAACAGCTATCCAGCTCTTCCTGATTATCAATCTTTAACTCAAACCAGTTGGTGATATCAAACTAACATCTTCAGTAAATTTGATTGCTTTTATAAACAAGTGTACAATGTGAAACATAATCTTTAATATAATTGTAACATTGTCTCTTTCATGTAGTTCCAGAGTTTTAGTTTGTTGTGGGACTAAAGAAACAAAACGAACTTAAGTGATCCCTAATTTGACCTTGACTTTAGCTAAACTAAATGTGATATAAAAGGTCTTTTGTAATAATCTTTTCTCCTGCAAGTATCTAATAATAATTTTCTCCTCACAATAAATTATAAACAAAACTATACCCTGAGCTATGACTTTAGAGTAGGAATTTGGTTTTTTGATTGGTTGGTACCAGTTGTTTAGTCCTCCTTAATTTCTGGATAAGTGATAAACTAGTCACATTGATTGGTCACTGAATAGTAGTGGCTAATGTAATATCGTGGGAGTACATTACGTTTTGATGTTTAAATGGCTTCAATCAATCAATAAACTTAAAGTGTGCTTCAATAGTTTTCCATCTTATGGTTTTCTCTACTGGAATTATTAAACTTATACTAGACATTGTCAAAATCCATAGACTGAATCAACGAAAATACTATAAGGTACCTAGTTAATAACTTTTAACATTAACAAAAAGCATTAATGAAATTTACTTTAGCATTATCATTAGTTTGATTTCGTATAAGTTATCAGTCTGTTAAATTTGTTCTTTTGTTTCTATGCAAATGACAAACTTATACAGGTATTAGCAACTGATATGTCTAAACATATGAGTTTACTAGCGGATTTAAGAACAATGGTTGAAACCAAAAAAGTCTCTGGATCTGGTATGTTAAATTTGGACAATTATGCTGATCGTATACAGGTAATTGTTTATGAATATTTGAAATCTTACCTAATAGACTGTTAGAAATTGCTTACCAATAACAGTTCTTATACTTTGTAGAGAAGTTGTTTACATCAGGAGAATTGAAATCTGAATTATATTTCGTATTCTGATAATAGAGTTTTCTGGCGACTCATATACTTCATCATAGATTAGTCAGAATTGCGATATCGTTAAAAATGAGAAAATTGACTACCTTTCATCTCTTTTATGCAGATTTACAGTGATACACATCCATGGCCTATTATAAAGCATTGCGTACAATACCGTTGTCTCTGAAGACAATTGCTTCCCCTCTGATTGAGTTCTTGGCTGATATATAAAATTCTATTTTACAGTTAGTCAAATAAAGCTATGTGACTGTTCTGGTAAAAGCCTTTAGGAGCCAGAAAATTACTGAAGATAATTGGATCATTGGTAATTCTTTGAAAAATTTCAAGCGAACTCTGAAAACCAACAGATTGTTCTAACTGAATAACTACTGATTTTATTGTAGATTACAATTTGTTTTTTAAAGTTTTCGAAAACCTGAGAGTTGAATACAACAAGACATTTACCCTTGTTGTCTGTATACAGACTAACTTTAGAAGTAAACATCGTCGATATCTTCGTTTAGGAATACATAGGTTATAAAATTTATTACAGTTCTCCTTACAAATGCAGCTAATAGATCTAGGGCGATCCGAATTTCATATTTGATGACCACGACACTCGATAAAATTACTGCAAACGTTTATTCCGTATAATCTCGCTTTTTCTAATTACCATCCTAGTGCAAATCTAAAAGATGAAATCTATCGGATGATTGTAATGAAGAGAAATGAAACCAGACGAATGAACATCAGCTCCTCAGCATTCTGAACCAAAGTTTCTGCCCCGGGAAGGATCCAGGCTGACACGCATCTACCCCTCTGCACCACTCAGTCAGCATCCAATAGTAGAATTCTTACTTCCATCATTTTATGATAAAATGCTACGATTGATCATTATCATCAGTGAAAACTGTCTTACTCACGATAAGCCTGACCTTGGGACAACTCCAGTGCTCCTTGGTCTTCACTGGTACCCTACCAACATCTATTTATGACAAACATAATCAATGAAATATATACGAGTTAATCATAAACCTGATGACTATAAGGTGACTGATTAGTTTCGAAACATGGGAATGATGAGAAGTTAGAATTATGATGACATAAAAGATTAAAGGCGTGTATCTATTTAAATTATCTCAATAAGTAGTATATTGGGTTACTTTCTAGTTAATTCATATTAATCTGAACTCTTATCTTCAGAAACTGATAAAAATATTATTACAAAATCCAATCAGTTTAATGACTAAAATGAGAACAAATTTATCTGATTCAGCAATCAATTTTCCCCTTCAATAATACATACAGTGGTTACAGACAATCGTCATACTGGATAACAACGAAACATTTTAACTTGTGATTTGTAGTTGTTGATTATTTTTACAAGGAAAATACTGTTGAAGAAAACTATTTACTTCTGACGACTTATTTCTTCTAAAGCATATAGAAATTGTCCTATTACTAAATAATGTTCAAAGAACTCGTCGATAATTCATATTCAGTAATCTGAATATCATTATTCATAAAGCCTAAGAGCCCATAGTTTACTGGTAAATGGTGTATATGATGTAGAAAATCTCAATGTCAATTGAAATAACTATTTTCTGTTAATGTAACAAGATTTTATGATCAATTGTTGATGTTTAGAATAAGTTTTCACTGAACATTCTTAATTAGTCAACCACTGGGATCTAAGGAGTAATGAACAACTGTTTCATTCAAACGATTGACATTTCGACAGTACTTGTTTATGAATTTGTTATGGATCAAGCTCTCGACTTTCAGTCTTTATAATCAGCACTTATCATTTAAACCACCGAATCAAAATTCAGTGGCTCACATTTCTGAATTCAATCGATCAGCGATATTACACGGAAGCATCCAGTACGATTAGTAATATTTTTTTCACTCCTGAACTGATCGAACCCTAGTAGTGACAAACTGCTACGAAACTTCAGTAATGTCAGTTACTTGAAATTTTGTTTATTTCAGCGGATGATTACTTATTGCTTCCTTACTCAGCTAAAAGTTACAAACGATTTAATTTTTATTAACTTATTTCAAACTTTTCTGAATTTTCTAATGAACAGATATTACAAAATATGATTCACTGCGCTGATCTCAGCAATCCAGCTAAGCCATTGAGATTATATCGTAAATGGACTGGACGTTTAATTGAAGAATTTTTTAGACAAGGGGATAAAGAAAGAAAATTATCACTTGAAATCAGTCCAATGTGTGATCGAGAATCAGTGGAAGTTGAAAAATCTCAGGTCAGTTGTTTATCCATTGATTATATTCTATTTACGTTGGCATGTATGGGATAAAACGTTTCTATACTTTATTCATTTTCTACTTTATGTAAACAACAACAATTATTTTTCCCTGTATAAACAATGTTGCAATGATTAGATGATTCAACTATCTCTTAGAAAGTCGACCTCTGAGACAAAGGCTTTACACTCCATATTATCTGCGATCTTTACAGTCGTGAAAGTTTAATATCTTTCACACCTATAGTGTGTCTATAAACCAAATACGTGTACATATACTTAACAAAGAATACATTTTTCAGTCAAACAATTAGATTTCGGATTTTTAAGTCCTTCTGTTTTCCCAGAAACTTTCAATAATCGAACCCCAAACAGATATCAAAAGTTAGGAGGCATGAGAGTGATCTTGATCCAAATTTAGCTTATTTAATGAAGGCAAGGGTTTTCATTAGTTCATATATGGCTTCGAACACCCATATGCTTCTTGAAAGTGTCTAAACTGAAAAATATTCGTCAGTCATCCAATCAAGAAATGACATGTAATGTGTCGTTTTCTAGAATTCTACTAATAGTCTCCAAAGAATGATGCTTGAGGAATATATTTTTGCCATTTTTCTGGCTTCAGATGAGGCTTCAGGGGACCTTATAAAAGCACTTTATAAAGAGTAGATGTAAATCAGCTTTGATACAAAAAATCTATACACTGTTAAAATCTTACTAAGATTTAGTTCTGTTTGTAGATCAGGTAAGATTTGATTATTTAACATATTTCGCTGGCTACAACGAAGGAACAGTAATGCCATCGATTAACACAGATGGTGGTCGCTTAATCTATGTAGGTGACTAAAACCCTGATTGTACACTATTGGGTGTCAACTACGTGATTTACAGGTTACATACTGTCTACAAGGTCTGATTGTTCTGGATTAAATAAATGATGATAGGGTGCTATATTAAGATAAAACTTATATTTAACTCTTCTTAGTTTTCAATGGTCCTATTAATAACGTCACTTAGTGATATATAATTGCAAAGTTCTGTAATCTTGAAAACCCATTATCCGAAGTTTCTTAGTTAGTTACGTTATCATTAAATTACCAAAACCATATAACAACGTTTAACCTTGTAGCTAAATTTCTCTTAGATTTGCTTACTAGTTGTTGGACAGTATAAAAAAAATTGCTACTTAATTTGATAGACTGGTGCTGTAAATCAACGCTTTCGTAAGTAAAATTTCATTTAGTAATAGATTTCATGTTCACTCTGCACTAAATCTTAAAGCAAGTATTTTTTCCTTAAGTATTGTAGTTCATTTTTGACATTTATATTTTTATATATTTATAGGTTAGCTTTATTGATTTTGTATGTCATCCACTATGGGAAACATGGTGTGATTTGGTACATCCATGTGCTCAGCTTGTTTTAGACACATTGGAAGATAATCGTGATTGGTATGAATGTCAAGCAAAAGAACCAAAATTGAAAGTTGCTCAGTTAGCTAGACCAAGGTTAGCAACAGCAGCTGAAGATGATGAGGAAACATCTACAACGTCAGGAAATGCATAATTTATATATAAATGAAGCAGATGGGGAATAAGATTAATATATAATAATGTAAATACAAACTAAATGCCTTTTAACCAAATACTACTTACTTCTTTATTGTCTCCCATTCTCCAGTGAATAAATTATTTTTCAAATATGTGAAATGAATATACATATGTTGACTGATATGTTTATTGATAAATACATTCAGTCAATCAGTCAACGATGAAAATATGTTGACTTTCTAATTTAGGTACCATATGATTATAATTGACTGTTATTGATTATCATTTTTGTTTGTTATGAATTTCAACAGCTATATACTTAATAAAAATAAAGAACTAATACTTTATTGATTTTCCATTAAGTTTAGTTACTCACTACGTGTTCACTAGTCCTATCTCTACTTATGTTACCTCCAACATAATTCATTCATCTACTTATTGTTACATTATTTAACAGATATATTTGCATGAATATTATAAAAAAATTATCTATATCATAGAAAAATGTACAAGATAGTCTACGAGTGTATAAATTACTTAGACGACTAAATAATAATTTAAGATATTTTTTTCATTTCCGATTTCAACATTTCGGGGGGGCATGAGAGAGGGGGGAAGGGGGTATTTTGTTTTACACTACCAACATACTGAAGTATAGAAAATACTTAGTTAGTAGAAAGAAAATTCGATAGATACTTCATGAATCTGATAAACTATAGTCAATAAAAGCATTTTATGTTTTAAAACAAAATTAATTATTTATACTAGTAAACAGGTGCTTTAACTCCATCACTTTATTCTTTTTTATCATTCTGTCATTAATTCATACACCTTATTATCATTTCATTTATTATCCATATGTTGATATTTTTTTTCAATTCTGTCAAAATTTTCTCTTTTCCTATTCTTTATTTTATGTCATGTTTTCCCTTATAAAATATATTGAATATTGAATTAACATTTATGAAAAGTAAGCAAAATTAAACTTTACCATAATGAAACTTTAAATGAATAACTACCCTCCTATTCTTCCTCCCCTACCTTTCCTCTCACTAATCCACTGAAAAAATAATTACTTCTAATCATATATTGATAAAATATTTGTTGTGAAGCTCGGTGATGTGTATTAATGGAGCTTTTATCTTTATTTTTAATTTTTATCTCACATTATAAATTATAATTATTTATCTACAATTAAAAATTCTAAACAAAAAGAGAAAGAAAACTATTATTGATTAACTAATGAATATTCTGATATAAGACAGAATGTTTACTAGAGTTATTAAGAGAGAGATTGATTATATTTTTCAAATTTATAAAATAATTCCCTCAATATTCTTGTTTTTTTTCTTAATTTCTCTCAGCGCCTAGTAACTATGCTGTATATTTTGTTATTTTATGTGTATGTAGGCGTTTACATTTCACTTTAAAAAAAACAAGAAGTTTTTTTTACATAATTGTATCTTCTTTCTTTTTTCTCATAAACATTAATGGTGTATTACAGTTTTATGTATAATAAATTTATGATATGAATTGTAGTTTTCCATTCATGTTCAATAAAGTGCATATGTGATATGTACTGTATTCTATAAATCAATCAATCAATCAATCAATTGATTGATTGATTAATTGATTAAATGTATGTCTGTCTATCTATTTACACCCGCTAATTTTAAAATATTGATCAATGATTATGTGCAACAGATGAATAGGTTGCATGTAATTCAGTTAATTTCTATACTATTTTGTATTAAACAAAAGTTGTTTACCAAGGTAATAATCAGTGTACAAGATTATGCAATGAAATTGTTGAGTATGGCGTTGTTGTTGTTTTTTTCTTCTTTTTAACAATCTACCGATGTATCTTAATGGAACATGATTTATATTCCTCATTATAAAATGCTGGTTTATATTTTCTTTAAAAAATATGAAAAAAAAATAATATTTTTCTCTCTGTTTTTCCATTTTATTGTGCCTGTCTATTAAAATAATCATTATTATTATTACTATTTCTGTCAATATAATCTGATTGTTTGATCGATAATTCTATTGATAATCAATCAATACATTGTGAATAGTTGAAAAGAAGAAAATAGGAAAAAGGTGAATATGAAAAAAACAAACAAAGCATTGTATACACATTCAAAGAAACAATTAATTAATCATAATGAAATAATCAATCATTTGTATTTGCATGCAATATAAGATTATTCATGATAATATAATTAGCCTTTTTGATGCTGTTGTTATTGTTGATGATGATCATGATGATGATGATGTTACTGCATTGTCTCTTACTTACTGAACAATACATTTTTGCTAAACTAGTTAGTTTACCGGATATTACAATAAAGAAAAGTAAATCAATAGTGTAACTTATTAGTATAGTTGATTTACATATAGTTCTAAGTTTGAACTATTGCTGAATTGTTGTGATCATGATCCAGCTATAGAAAATGAAATATCAACCTAATATATATTCTCCATAACTGAATTAACACAATGTTCCTCCAAATTACTACTGATGTAGACTCTAAATTATTTAGAAGAGAAGAAAAAATCAAAGATCTATTAACTGTTCTAGCCAGCAATAATGTACGGGAAGATATGTAAATGATATTGAATTTCAGGGTATCTTTATACCTTGTGGTACAATGATATGTTGGCAGTTTACTAATACTGGTTTTTGAAAAGAATAATAAATAAAATTGAGTTTAATCAAGTATAAATTGCCAACACAATCCTATTCGATCCACACTGATGTTGAATCGAGAATGATTATGGATTAATAATAAATTTCTAGACAATATTATTCCATGGTGAAAACATTTTACATTGAATCTAGTCCAGTAGTTCAAATAACTTTATATAGTCAATAAAGATTAACTTCATAAATTGATTATTGAAATTCTATTAAGAATTCAATCAATTTCAAATATGTTAGATTGCAAATTGATTGAGTTGATGAATAAGAATTATTCTATACCACTTAAGTAATTTGTAACTAAAGTGATGTTCTGAATATAATGCACAGATGTGGTTGTTAGTGTACACGAATTTTTAAAGCCACAAGTGAAGTGGCTTTCCTCTTATTTCCTTATTGTTCTTATACCAGACAATATGGTGCCTCGAAGTAGGCAGTGCTTATGCACGCATTGTATAATATTCCCACTACCTAAGTCAGTAAACAATCACGATTTTATAGACCAATATTTTATGTTTGCTAGTATTATGTCCTGGATCTCAACACTACTTACTTGGTCACCTTAAGATATGTCAGCGAAGTTTTTAAGGAATCTATGAACAAAATCCACCAAGAAACCTATATCTATTATTCATGCAATCCAAATTAAAACAGAGAAGACTACTGGACTTTATACTCTCCCATCGATTGACAGATCATTTCACTGTTAACATAAACTAAACGAACATTTTAGTTTCAAATTACAGTTTTAGTTAAGAAAAACCAACCAGATCTGATGAGTCAAACAAGATAAATCAAGCAGTCAATTCACTCAGTTATAGAAAACACTTAATTAGAAAACACGTTTTCTAATAACTTTTTAATGAAAATCAACTAATTTGTCTTGATTCTTACAAGCTAATAAACAGTTACCGAGTTTCCATATCATATTTTGGAGAAACTTCTTCTAGACCACTACGTATTTCAACTATCTAAAACAGAAGGGAAAAAAGACATGTATCGGTACCTCTGCCCTACTATACTTTAGTAGTTAAGCATTTCAGAAAAATGCAAAATAATATTTTCGATAATTTTAGAATAGGCTTGTATTATCCCGTTGATTTGTAATGAACTGAAAGTGGTTAGCCTCTGTTGCCATATGTGCATCCTAAGCGGATCGCCTCTATGTAGCGGTGGTACACAAGTTATATTTAAGCCTGCCTAGACACAGTAGCCTAGTGGTGAACGTGGTGGCGTTTGGCACAAAGCGGACTGGGTTCGAATCCCGGTGTGAACATCAACATTGGGACAATGATATATCCAGCCGATGCGTCCCAGATAGAACGAAACGCGCGTCCTGGATTCCACTTGCCAATCTTAATCCAATTTAAACATTTTCAATAATATTTAATGGTAAAATTTAAGAGATTGTTTGTTTCCCTCCTCCTTTATTTAAGCAATTTTGTTCGAATTATTTTCAAATTATGTCTGTTGATTGTGTCAATAATCCATGGTAGTTCAAAACTAAGATATTTTTTCTCGACCAATTAATCTTCATAACAGTTTGTTCGATTATGCAAAATAAGTAGAAGTTGCTTCTTGTGTTAAAAATCAACACCCTAAAAATCTGTAATAAACTGTGAGGGAGGGTCTTGATGGTTTTTATAAAAAAAATTTGTCACTTAAAAAAGTAGTTTACTCATCATCAGTATAATTCGTTATTAGTTGCACAATATCATGGTTGAATGAAAGTGACAAACGAATGTGACAAACGTAGGATATTAACTCAATAATCTAAAGACTAAGATCTCACGTAGAGAACGAATGTCAGTGAATTCAACACCCGGAGGGATTATGATTATTTACTTTAATAGTCTCATGATTCCTAAGTTTCAAATGTATCTAAATTGATAAAATAGACTTCGATGAATACTATTTACAAAATTAACTAATATTAACTTACTCTTCAATCTAGTAGAATAGACGTACTCTATATACATTCAGAAATTATTACAAACTAGCAGTAAGTTCATCTTAAATGTTCATATCATGTTCATTCATATCACTACACACGGACAATCATGAAAATAAAGTCTATTGGAAAAAACTTTGAATTTATAGATTGAAGAAATCCAAAACACTAAAGAATTTTTTTAAAGTATAGGATTCAGTCTCACTTATAAACAGGAGGCAGATTTGTATGAACCCTATTTACCAATCTCTATAAAAGAGAGTAAAGCAACAACTTGATAAGAAGTCAACCTGAAAAAAACAGTTAACAGAAATATAAAGGCACATAAAATTGTAAATGACAAATCACAGGAAGCCGCAAGCTATAACACCTAAGTTTAGGAAACACGACACACTCAAAATGAACATTCGTTTATGAAGTCTTCGAAATCTGTCTACATACTGTTAAAATCTTACAGCCAACAGAAAAGTTGGTTACGGTATATAATAGGAACACGGAACGGCGATATTTAGACAACCACAGATAATTTCCATTAACAGCATCAAGATGTTCTTGAATCTGAACTGAAATTGTACACTTGAGATAAGAATTTTGGTGTACACTCATTATGTAGATGCACCTTCATCCCAATGCTGATGTTTGCAGTAGGACTCAAACACTACCTTTTGCCTAAAACTTCAAGAATTTATTCCCGTTGAATCTATAGAGCCAATAATGTGTTCAGTATGAATAAACTAATAAGATAATCTTCTCATATGGTACGTACGTCATTTAAGACTTATTAAATCCGGTTCTTAATATCTGATATATAAACTAGAATTGCTGTTACACTCTATTTCATATACCATTTAAAGGAAAAGAAAATAGCTAGTGAACATATAACAATATTATTATCAATAAGACTGATTATTTCTACCTACTCATCTGTGTTGATGATTGTATGCTCATTTAGATACAGATCCAGTTACTAATTTCATAATCTTTATTCTTTTTATCTCTTGAAGAAAGTGTTCAAAACTTTCTTATTAAACATTCTAGTACAAGTCAATGATTTTCTCTGTAAACATTTTTAATTTCATGATTGTAACTATGATAGTTTACAAAGAAATGAATAACCGAAGAAGCGACTTACACTAAGCCGCGAAACGTCAGAAATTTTAATTTCTACTCATTGGAATTTTACAAATATATATAACTCATTTTATAAACAACCTATCCAATGCTCAATTTATTTGAAATTATCAAAATTAACCTTGGTAATGATGTATATGATAGTCTACATTTGTTATAGTGATAATATTAATGATTACTGTCTTATAAGTTTATTTCATACACTTTGTTCCCTTTATTATTTTCATGAGAGCAAGAACAAATATTTGTGCAGAATAAGATAATGATTCGTTTTATTTCGTTGGTTTCTCATCAGCTGCATACAACCTAGAATAATATTTTACAAAGTTAATATTTGAAACAAGTTTTTAACAAACTCATGAGAATGGATGGAGTTAGTTGAAGTCAAGATTACATAAACATGTGAACATGGCTTAAAATGTTGGAGAAAATGCTGTGAATATATATACGACTACAAGAGAAGGTATCAGAAGGTAAAATAGAGATCAGAGGTCAAATAATTACACAACAAGAGGTGGTTGGAAGTATTTGGGAATAAAGTGAATAAAGCCCAGTTATTAAACTTTAAATGACTTAATTAAACACGAAAGTTGAACTTAACCATCTGAAAACGATGATGAAACCAAAAAGGGGGGAATTGCTAGGTCTGATCAAAAAAGAGAAAACGTACTAAAAGAAACTTAGCGAGAGAATAATAACTATGAAAACAGTAACGCAACAGTTTGATTACCAGGGTAAAGAAAGGCTTGTAACAGTTTCTTTTTGGGCACATAAGTTAAGTTTTAATCGTTTAATGGCAATTGCTTCGGCATATTTTAGAAAATTTGAAGTTTTTTGTCTATCGAACACTTTAAATGATTCATTAATATCAATCTGGTGTCCTGTGTCAATCAGATGCTTAGCGATTGGGCTGTTAAATGTCTTTGTTCCTGTGAGTCGTAGATTTTTTGGGACATGTTCATTAAACCGTAGGTAGGCCCTTCTTTCTGTTGGGCCAATGTAACTGCTACTGTAGGTACACGTAAATTTATATAGACAGTTGGTTGTAACATGAGAAGGATACCTGTCGATTTTCGAGTGTTTCAGTGAACATGTTGTTATGTATGATATAAACAGTTTTGCAGCATAATAAATTCTATTTAAAGCTGAGCTTAGTCTTCTGATTGTTTCAGCAATATCATCACATTTAAAATCGAGCTGAATGAAAATAGACTTCATGTGGACTGTAGTTTCATTTGGTTTATCAGGCTTTTGTTCACTGTATTTGTCAATGAATTTTTCCGGATAGCCATTCATTTTAAGATACTGTTTAATGTTAGTGAGTTCGGAATCTATCATATCTGAAGTACAAATCTTTTTGGCTCTGATAAACAATGTTTTTACTAATGCTATTTTGTGGTGGATTAGACAGAAGCTGCACAAATATTTGTTCTTACTCTCATGAAAATTATAAGTTTATTTTATATTCTGTATTATCATTTTGTTTGATTGCTTATTTCCTGTTTTTATTATTACTAAGTGATAAAGTTTTAATTATATTTAATGAAAGTTAATTTTGTACCTACATGACATATTGATTGTACCTCTGTCTATACATACATATATTGAGATGGGAAAAATAAGTGGGGTAGAGAAGGAAAAAAAAAACTTTCACTACTCGGATAAGTATCCATGATAAGAAGTTGTTTTTATTTCGCAATGAACTATCGGATCAACTATCAAAAGTTATTTTTATTACTTAAAAGAAAATGATATTGATAGTATGTCAAGTCCCGTAAAAGTACTGTTCAGGAGGTTAATCAGAGAAAATAATATTTTCAAGTTAGTCAAGCTTCAAGATGCATCATATCAGATAAATTGTAAATTTCAACCACTTATGCATGTATGAATTAAAATTGCCAAAGAAATAATATGATGTTTTGCTAGTTCGATTAATGTTGACGGATTACTGCTCACTTGAAAATTGTCAAAATTCTGAATTAATAAAATGTTATGAATTCAATGGAAGCATCTAGATCCATAACGATTAAATTGATCCGAAGTCAACAAATATGCTAAATTAGATCTAATATTTTTTTTGAAATGTGAACATTATTATTCCGTTACATGATCACACGTTGATCTATCAAATTCATTGACAGTAATGAAAATGTGATCAAACTGGGGTTATTACACTTCAAAATTATTTCTACTATTTGACTTACCTTGAAAAACGTTCAAATGAAAAGGGGAATGACGTATGATATACAGTTTTGACACCTTTGTTGCACTAAAAACATCATCTACATAATTCACCCAAAAAAAAATCTATGGAAACAACTCGATAATCATTATACAAACATGTGAAGATGACACACAATAGACATAGTGAATAAATTAGACCACGACAAAAAAACGTACAAATTTCTTTTAGATAGAAAACATGGGGAATTTCAAAAAATAAAAAACGACCTACTATACTGAGCTGATAAAAGCGTAAACGAGAAAACTATTACAACCTAACAGAAGTTAATCTAGGATCATCTTTATGATTTACACCATCACCGATTTGTTTCAGTTCCTATAGATTTTTGTGAACTTACGAAATTCACGTGACTGACAGATCACATAAACCACTGGTTAGTTTTACAAATACTAAAAACAATAATCTGGAGAAACATGTTAATGGTTTTCTCACAGATCATAAAATTATTGTTGAAATATTCAGAATACGACTTGCATTAGCAGCCACTATCGTTTAAGTACCTGACTGAATTCTATCTAGTTTCGTTTCCTCCAAAACTACAATTACATTTTACTGATGAATGCCAAATAGAAAGAAACCTATGCAACTATCTCTTACTTGTCAGCATCAATAATAATATCAATATAATTCGATTCATGCTAAAGACTAAATCGATATTTTATTAATCCCTGAGTGATTCTCTTTAATTACCTACAGCGTTTAAATTACACGTTACACAATGGATTTTGGTTAAAATCGTTAGCTAAGCATTTTGCTTTTGATGCTTTCGCCTTATGATGTTAACGATACCCGGGTAAACAAAGTATGTAAGTGTAAAGTTTGTTCGCAAACTGACTGTTATAAGAAAAATGGATTGACCATGCAGTTATGGAGTACTGTGCAAAGTCACACACACCCACGCGTTTATTGTGCAGCAGTCAGATCCGTTTTACTTTATGGATGTGAAACATGGCCTTTAAGGATAGAGGATATCCGTAGGCTCCTAGTATTCGATCATAGATGTCTCCGAAACATTGCTCGTGTTTGCTGGGACAACCGAGTAAGCAATGCATGGGTTAGGAATAGAGTACTAGGTAAATACGGTAAGTCTATTGATGAAGTAGTGAATCTTCACCGGCTGAGGTGGTTAGGACATGTGTTGCGTATGCCTGACCACCGTCTGCCGAAACGAGCAATGTTGTTTGGTGTGGGAGTAGGCTGGAAGAATGCTAGGGGTGGCCAAATGAAAATATGGCACCAATCCATGAAGTCATTGACAATTGGGCTGAGCCATGTTAACAGATGTAGACTACCTGGTTGGGGCCCACACGATGAGCGTAACAAATGATTAGAGACTTTAGGTGATATGGCTCAAAATCGATTGCAATGGCGCAGGTGCATCCACTCCTTGTCTTCCTCCAAATTCTAGTTTCTGAGCTTATTATAATTTTTTTCTTTACTGAATCACTTTTATCTCAAATCTCATCTCTGATCTCTATGCCTTTCCATTAGTACTTACTCTGTTACTACCTCCCCTACTCTGGGATTTGGTCCGACAATTTAATCTTTATCTGCTAATTGAGGCATGGCAACTTGAACTGATGTACGCATGTACCAAGTTCTACGTTGTAACTGACTGACTGACTATGGAGTACTATTAAATAAATTGTTAAAATAAATGAAATGAGACTAAGGTGTAAGGAATAAAACTTATATTTTATTCATTATCAAACTATTGGTTTTTAACAATGATGTGATTACTATACAAATTTTTGGAGTACTCTCATTTAAAAAATATTACGGTCTTTGTATGTACAATCACACTTTGCATACACTAGATGCTCAAAAATTCTTCAATCATTTTTCTTATTTACTTTGAAAATGAAAAAGCTAAAACAAACTAAACACTGTCAGTTTTATTTGTTGTATTTGTCACAGACAGATCTTAGTTGATTACCACTTAAAAACAGACGGGGGGAGGGCAGCGAACAATTGTTTTGTCCTAGTATGGGACAATTTTATGAAGTTTGTATTCAGTTAAATATTGAATGATATGAAGCATTCAGTTTATTTGATCCTGTAAACTATGCTCAAAGCCCCCTATATATGAAATAGTAAATGTGGTTATGCTTACAATGCATCTCTGTTACTCATCATTTGACAAAGCCAATTTTGTATTTCCTACTTGTTTACATGCATATAGTGTGCTTCATGACTGCTATTCGTTCTGAAATGGAAAGATTTTAATAGTTATTAACAGAAAATTAAAAATCCTAAATAAACTGTAAATTTATTGAGATTTTAGATATTCCAATGATCAGAAGGATCTGTAACTACGTATTCATCTCAAAAAAGCCATTAACGTAACAAACATAAATTGGTCATGTCAGTTTTATTACCTGGTGAACAGATGATTATTGACAGAGAGACTTACTCAATTATGTTGTATTAACTATATAAAATACTATCCTCTTAAATTTATCTTAGAGTACTACTCAGCATAGTTACCTAAAAGTAGATAGGTATCAGTCACTAGTTCTGTTGTTGATCATTTTGTCATTCGTCTCTACCAACATCTTCATTTTCAGCAGAATAAATTGGTTCGGAAAGAAAATTGGTTGTGGAATCAGTGCATTAAGGAGAATGTAACCTAGACAAATTGACTTATTTCTTTTACCGTGGGGCTTACCCCCACTTTATTAATTTTACGCTCAATTCCTTAAAAAGCTGTTCGTTCTTTTTCTACTTTGATTTATATCCGTTTAGTGGAAAATTATCTTTCAAAGCTCTTTTGTAATTTTCTATTATTGCGTAATTTTAGTGGACAATTAAATGTTTTGATCAATTTTCTTTGTTGCTATGTTGACAATACCAATTTTCATTTTATTATTGACAACCATTTGTAAAATAACTATAAGTGAGATTGTATATCTGTAATAAATGACATCATTGAAATAATATTTATTTCATCCGAAACTTTATCTAAATAAGATTTATTGGTATTTTGTCTTTACTACTTATAAGTAGTCATTCTTATAAAGTAAAATTTTCACGTTAATGTCTTAAACTAAATACAAACTTGATTTATGGGATATCGGTAACAGTGAAATCAACAAAATTCGTAAAGAAAGTCATTTATCAACTTAATCAGTGTGTAAATGCTTTATTCATTTCGGTGAACTATAAATACGTACTTCAGCTTTTAGTTTGCGCAGTTAATTACAAAAATGTCAGGAAATTTTTAGAAGTATCAATCACCAATCAATAAAGATATTGATATCAGTCTAATCTCTTAACTCACACGAAAATGGTTGATTAATCGGATGCCCAGAGGCAAGTTAGTCGAAGTTGACAGAGAAAATTGGGCATGTTAAGATAATGAGACTAGTGACAATAACAAGTAAAAGACAATGTCATCAAATTTGTATGACACAATACAAATTTAATATTAATTTAATATCACGAATAGGTATAAGTTAAACAACCAGTGATCACCAGAAAACACTGAACAACTGCTTATTTCTACTACAGGACTTATCAGAAGTGCGAAACTGTGACCCTACCAGGTATCAAGCTCAGGATCATCAGGATTCGCCGAGAATACTTAGTCATTGTACCATAAACCAGCTTCCAACAGTTGATATTTCTAGCCCCAATCAGTTAGCGTGACCACATCCATTGCTATCAGTGTGTAACTGCCTCAAACCCAACATGGTTGAACTTTACTGGTTGGATTTTTTTACTAGAGCTCTATAGAACATTTAACAAACTCCATAACACCAAATTACTGATAGAATAAACAAAATTATCAACCTTTATCCCAAGTAAGCGTTGACAATGCTGCCTAGTATGACAACGAATAGATTATGAATAGGCCATCCAATTGAGATAACCCAACATTACCGCATAAATATAATGAGTAACATTCCCCTGAAGTATGATTTTAGTAGCAATTAATTACAAGACAACAGCTCTATTCATCATGTTCGGTAAAAAACGATTGGTGGAATATTTATTGTCAAAATGTCGGAACTGCACCAATCAACTGTATCTATTACTGGATGATAGAAAACAGCTGCTCCATTGTAAAATAGCCGAAGAATAATTTAGATGACCGTCAAAATATGGGGATAATTTGTAATGGGAACTGTATTTTATCAGTCTGAACTCGGATGAAATTATCCATGATATAGCAGCCCATCTGCATACATGATTCCAAATCAATGAAGACGAATTCTGTAGACACTGAATTTGATATTAAAGACAGCCAACGTAATCCCAGATTAAGGTACATTATTCTAACACTAATATAGTTGATTCAATGAAATATAAATTGATATTTGAACATTGTAGTGTTTTGTAGTAGAAGATTCGTAAGCAAGTCATTCATGGCGTCTACACTACTTGGTATATTTATGACTCAATGTTTACTTTAGTTGTGTTACAAGGTAAATGTGTCACGACTCTACCTATAGAAGATAGAAATAATATTGGAACAGGGGGGTTGTTCCTTTTAGCTTTATTCTTTATCTTCCTTCATATTTTCGCCAGCATTAGGTTATTTTTCGCAACTATTGACTATATTTCACTTACCACTCTCCTAGTCTTCTTATTAAAAATGTTCGTGCTTACTTATAACTACTACATAACTTACAAACAATTTGCATTTTTTTCCACCAATATAACAACAGAACTTGCCATAGACTGACATCAACTTTATGGCGCTTGTAAGCCACAAAAAATGTATATTTGATTTTCAGGACTCCATTATTAATTCAGTCATCAATGATCATTGTTTTTTTTTAAGTTCTTTGTAGATACTAGTCATATGTAAAGATAACTGTAAGTGTTAGATTCCAATCATGATGACTGCTGTACAATTATCATTGATAGTTTTAGATGAGCATCATGATGCACTTGGAAAGGAAGTCAATGTCATTAGATATAAGCGTAGTAATATAAGACGGAAATCAACTGATATCAGAAATTAGCTGGTTGCTGGATAAGGAAATTGACATCTTTAGGTTAAATTCATAGTTTGATTGTGTTTTCTTCAGTAAATATACTGATAGCATGCAGATAGCGTTGTAGAAGCAAAGTTTATCAAAACTCCAAGAAACACAAGAGAATAACTGGTTATTCAAAATTTTATTGTCATACCTAAGTGACAACTGAAATTTGACGATTTCAGAACAAGTAATATTCACTTACACTCTAATTTATCCATTTCCTTAATGGTGGATATAATATAATATGACATCTTTAATTCATTAAATAGGAAACAATCACTGAGTTATAGTGTACAAGAATTTCGTCCAAAGAAGGGATCTCTTTTTGATTATTTTATTTTCATAGCTATACGATCAAATATATACAAATGACAATGAAATATAATAACAATTACCCAAACATGGCAACAAAAGGTAGAAAGCGTAGGTTAAAATGATATCCGATTATTCCAGGTTTTCATTTTAATTTACACTCTCTACCCTTTGTTGCCACGTTTGACCAATTTTTATCATATTTTACTGTCGTATATATATATATATATATATATATATATATATATATATATACGGTTGTACAGGAATGAAAATGAAGTCGTCGTAAATAGATTTCTTGATTGAACGAAATTTATACTTTTCATGACTTTAATAAATGTTATAAGATCCAAGCTGTTTCTCATGTTTTTCAAATATATGTCTATTTCTGATTCGGTATTCTTAAATAATTATGTTATCAAGCATTTATATGACTACTATCAGCATCACCAAAATGTATTGTTAATGTAAACATGGTATTAAATAAAGTTGGTTTGTGGAGATTAGTGTTAAATTTATTTGATTAGATTCGTCACAGAATGATGTTAGCAGGTTATCATCGGAAGCCATGGAGTGAGACAGTTATCACCAATGACAAAAGATGATCGTCGCACCACATTTCACAAATTGATTGAAGTGGGAATTCTATCATTGGATACTGAGCCATTGATGCAGATGGTTAAGAGTTCGCCAACCTGAAGCCCTAGAGGCGGAATCTGCAGTGCGTACCCCTGAGAAACCCCATACTAGTTAGGAATAGCTGTCCAACTCTCCCTGGTTTTCAGTGGCACTCTGCCAATCTGTGACAAATTCAATCAAGTAAACATAGTATGTTAAAATATCTACAATACAATGAATTGATGTTTTATATTGGCACTATAAATTAAGTCATGAGTTTACACTACACTGATGAACAACATCGATACTACCACAAAATAAATGTGCACCCTCATTTTTAATTATTTTATTTCTCAACTAATCCCTAAACAAAACATTATCAGTTGTCGGAAGCCAGGTCAATTAAAAATTCTAATTAACATGGAAAAATTTCTCAATTTATTTATTGTTCATTCTTGTTAAGAAAATACCCAAAAGGTCATCTTAAGTGAATACAATGACAATAGTTATGTTAATTCATTCATCATTATTCTTCACTTCACTATCATTGTAAAAATTAATTGACCATACACTCAAAATGAAAGTTTCTATTTTGTATGAATTAAAATAGTAAACATTGAAATAAAAAGAACAACTAGTCGGTCTTATACATGCATTTGAATAATGTGATAATTATGAATTTGTTGAAAGATAAGAGGTTGGATCGAATATCATCATATTAAGCAGCTTATGTAAATGGTATATTGTGCTTCTGAATACACATGGGATGACTTATTTGCATATATATATATATATATATATATATATATATATATATATATATATATATATATAATGAGTATATTTGCCTAGCATATGTATAATAGTTAATAATGAATAGGAATATGATATATATTTTCTTGTTGATTACAATCATCACAGCATATATTTTAACATTATGGAATGGGTATCAGTTATATATAAATTATGGAAATGGTGTTGATGATGATAATATCATTGATGAACATAAATTACGAAATAAACAATTTGATTTTATCATAGGTAAGTAATATTTGGTGTTGTTTTATCTTAGAACTTGTTATTTATAGTAACAGTAATTCTCATCTAATAAATTCATTAAGTGATAGAATCTGATAGATGCAATTCCATTAGTTACCAGTAAGGACTAAACAAAAACGACATTAGTCACTACTAACTAATTAATCATTGTACATTCTTTCAGACAAGAGATTACTTATGGATTGATCATGGTCATCGTAACGGCTATAGAATGTTAAGATGGATGGCGTGTGTTCACATCGAATATAGTGCATCACTTCTCTTAATTCTGCAGGTATGACATTTTGAAAGGTGCCAACAAAT
The DNA here is from genome assembly GCA_025215515.1 of Schistosoma japonicum. Lineage (NCBI taxonomy): Eukaryota > Metazoa > Platyhelminthes > Trematoda > Strigeidida > Schistosomatidae > Schistosoma > Schistosoma japonicum. Next base: position 65,953,944 of record CM046069.1, on the reverse strand, counting down.
ACGAAATGTGGCTTAAACATGATGTTTTCGACTATATCCAGTCATCATGCTTCAGCAAGATGAAATCTGAGAATATAGTTAAATAATGTGACTTGACTACTCACCATATTGTTAATTTTAATTTTGTTTCTGCTGCTCGAAATTTTCCATAAACAATGTTTTTCATGCTTTAACGAGATCAAAAAACTTTCCCACTATTATTTTGTAAGTTTTTCGTATGCTCAATTCGATCCAACCCTAAGAACCACACTGATTACTTGAGGCCAACAGTCTAACCTCTTCATAATCCCAAAAACCTTCCACAGTTGTATTTCCATAATGAAAATAACTTTAACTTCCAGGATTATTTTGTCAGAAAACATGAATGATTACGATAATATTTGAAACTTTGGTTTTCTTAAGGTTAATAAAAAGTTTCAAAAACTTATCGACTGCGTAATCAGGATATAATATATAGTCTGTTGTTTTCTAGAACTTGAAAAATTCATCAGGATTCTGGATTTGTTTGAAGTATTTTGAGAATTTCCCCAAATTTAGAAAAATTTCTGAAGGAGTTTTCTTGAACTTTTAACAATCATAAATGTGATTATACACAGTTCTTAGTTGCTCCTACCATCCAATAGATCTTCAAAACATGACACTTCTTCTGAAGTGCTTTAAAATGGTAAAGGACAGGAGATTTGTATTGTCCAATATATAAGAAACCATGCTTACAACTACCTGACTCCTGAAGACAACTCAAGTAATCCAATGAGAAGATGCTACTAATGAAGTTCAGAAGTGTTGAGTATAAGGTGGATGTCGCCACTGCAACGGATGAGTTCGATCTCAATCGGTGTATACTGACACATAGGCCTGGAGATTAGGCGTTCGTTTCTATGTCTAAACTTCCTGGATTTGACTTTGAGTAGCCGGTGAATGTTTACTTTTGAGCAGTTCTGTACCGCAATAAAACAGCTACATATTGTTTTCTGGTTTTTAGTGATTGTTTAACTAAGGTTAATTCATAATGTGTAACTTCATAACAAAAGCCTACAACACGGTTAATTTTTATGCTTCACGGAATATTACAATAAATATAAATTCATAATAAATCGGAAACAACTCTGTTACCACAGTAAATCAGTATTCATCAATGTGATGTTTTTCACATTTAATAATTTTAAACTAAGTTAATTTCAGTAGAAGATATCTATGATTAACAGCAGTCTAAGTTTAGGAATAAGTTGGTTATAAAGATAGTAGTATAATAAATCCTATTTAAAAGAGTATATGTGAAATTATTTGGGTGGTCAAGAGAGGTAGCTTAGAAATCCTTTCAATATTTTGAAGTTCACTTTTGTATAGAAAGATACTAAAACTTTCTTTTCTGGTCAAATACGACATGTGGAGACTTCAGAGAAGTTGAAAGCAACTCAGTTAGTTGTATTTGAATTTGTATGATCCCCTCCCTTTATGGATTAAACGCCTAGGGATTGCTTAAGTAACAGAGGCAATATTAGGTTTATTTCTTTGTACATTCCAACTCTCTTACTTTAAAAGAAGCGGCTAACCTAATAAATACATTTTAATAGGATAAGACTCAACAGTCTTTATTAACCTTAATACCATACTGACTAGAAAAGAAAACAACTGGTCTGATGGTATCAGATTTCTTTTAAAATACTGTCTCTAATGGCTCCGTCGCGGTTTCACTGTCATCTTTTTATTGCTATTTTAAGAATAAGGGCATTTTTAATAAAATTAGCAAATTTCAAACTTAATTTTTTGCCACAGACTTTAAGTAGCATTTACTTTTCATGGAAGTGAATTGATGATTTCAGGTTCCTCATCAATAGCATCATCACAGCAAATATCTTTAGCTCAGTGAAGAAACCATTTAAATGGGTTTCTGTTTCGTACTGTAGCAAGCTTATAGGTTGTTCTATTTAATGTTATTATCGATGAAACATTTAAGAATAGAATGCCACCGTTATTTTCTTCTTCTTCTGTAAAATCAACTGCTTAATGGAAGCTGTCAATAATACTTTAAATGACCTCTAATAAGTTTCCTTTTCGAGTTATGAATGTATCATTTGCAAAACGACAATAAAAATATAGTTCGTGTATGACACATTCTAAAAACCTATTTTCTAACGCTTCTAGAAATAAACTCACTAAGGTGTAGTGATGACAGCCTAGCCACGTATAAGCTGCCATTGGTTTTGATCCTATATGAAATAATCAATGCAACAAAGTCAAGATCTAAGCCTATCTGCATTATTATTTTATTTCTTCAGTTATAAATTCTAATGACTCTACAATTAATGAAGCAATACTCATCACGTTTCAGTATTGTTACCGTACATTCTTTGATTTTATTATATCATAATCATTGTTTTAGTAGGTCCTGTAGCCAAGAAGATACAATTAAATTAACTCTAACTTTCTTTATTCTTACTGATTTGTTTAGTTGGAGGTGGTACATCAGGTTCAATTATTGTTCGAAAATTATGGGATGGATTTCAAGAAATGCAATGCATCAAACCAAAAAAAGCTAGATCCTGTTCATTATTTAATCGAAATTTTTACAATATCAATGATAATGAAAATACATGTAAAGCTGTCTGTACCAACTATCGACCAAAAATTTTGTTACTGGAATCTGGCCCAAAAATCAGTTGGTTAATAAAAAAGATTAGTGATATACCCTTATTAGCGCCATTATTATATGGAACAGGAATTGATTCAGTTGATCGAACTACATCACAATCATCTTCAGCCTTTCAGTTAAAAGATAATGTAATGAAGATAATAATTAGGTGTTGTGAAGATTGTTGAATGTTAATTTTGATGTCATGAATTGGTCTTAATTAGATCAACATCGATTATCAAGAAGCATTAGACAGATGGTTTGCCCTACTGTGGGGCCCGTGACATCGAGTTAACATAATAAGGATAAACTAGTAATATAGAACTAAACTGCATTTAGTTAGCAACTAGTATGTTTAATACTTAGAGCTCATAAAATTAGCAATAAATGAAGATACAAATATGATGCACAAATCATAGAGGTTGATATTTCTTATTATCTAAATACATTTCTGATGCCCTATTCTAACATACATTCACTGGAGTCAGGATGAAACGTTTTAGAAATTGAATATAACTGTTAGCTATTAAATTCATGTCTAACAGTTTACTTACTAATAAATAAATTACAAAACTTAAACCGTACTTTAGTTTATTTTGTGTCGATGAACCAACTGAGTTGTTTCGAAATTCCATTTCACTCTGGATAGACTGTATATATTCAATTTTAGGTAACCGTTTTACAGACCAGTACAAGAAGTGTGTTTCATTTTATGTTAATCTCTTTACGATAGTATGTCTGTGTCCAACTTGTGATATTCACTAATGACAATATAAGTTCAATGCACTTTGACCATTTAGGACATGGAATTAGTAATAGATGATTTTTGTGTAATATTATGAACTCAGTGGTTTAAAGTTAGAGCGCTCTCTCTGTGATATGAAGTTCCTATGTGTGATCCTCTATGGGATTGTGGGTATGTACTGCTAGGGGAGTATTACATTAAAACGAAATGGCTGTTCATTACTTTCGAGATTTTAATAGCTGTTTTCCAGCAAACAGTTCATATTAGAAAGAAATTCAATAGCTCTGGTCAGAATAGCATGGCGTTAATTGCAACGCTGTATGAGTAGTTCATAGTAAAACAACTAGTACTTTTCTCTTCTGTTTAAATATTCTAGAATAATGACTAATGATATCCACTATTTGTCATTTAAAACTTTGGTAGGTAATTCTTTTGCCTCGTGGGCATGTTTTGGGTGGCACAGCACTACTTAATGCAATGATATTCTCTTTTGGTCATCCAGATGATGAAGTTTTGAAAGAATTTCTTCAATATAATCAAGAATTTCTCTCTGAGTTATATAATGGAGATAAAATGAAAGGTTTGTTTGCAGTAATCACTCGGTCATAGTAATATTGTAAATATATAAACATCTAGTGTCAAGACAAGTAAAAGGTTGGATTTGGGATGGTTAAACAAAACTGTCTACAACTCAAGTCATGTAGACTGTAGTGTGATCACTGTAGAACAGGCTTCTAGTAAAATCTTGACTCGTAGAATGATCAAATCAAACCTGTACTAAATGATTTGATAACTATGTAAGATTTAGGAATTTGTGAATCCAAATAGTAGTTGTAGCATGTGCTATTTTCAAAAGCCTCATCAAATTGATAAAGTATCACAATAATTCAAAAAGGTTTCTCCATCTATAAAGAAAAGTAATTAATTAGTGCTATTTAAATATTACTAAATAATAGTTCACTTAACGAAAAGGCCTGACTAACTATCCAACATGAAACATATTTCCATACAGTTATGTTTAACTTGTAGAATTAAGCAGTATATTTACTATAGTCCACTAAGTAGAATCTGAAATTCATGATGTTTCATGACTTTGTGTAAGCCCATTCTTACGTGAATAATCAATACATACTACACTATTCTACAAACTACTTGTCCATTGTTCAATTTATTTGAAGTTATCAAGTGTAACCATGGTAACATTACCTACATTCAATTTGTTTTAATGTTAAGCTATAAACACGTACATATTTGATCTACTCTGTTAAATAATAAATAGAATTTTTTTAATGGTAGATTAGATAGGCATAATTATTGACAAAATATCACACGCAAAACTATCACAATTGATCTGAATGACTTTAGCATGATTAAACGGCTTTTTTTGTTGTTGTTTGACTGAAATATTTCATATTCTACTCTGTAATACTTAAACTTGTGTTAATTTAACTCGGTTATTTATTCTGTATAGATGTGATTTGCATAAAGTCATGAAAATTCAGAAATCTAATTTTCTATTACTACGAATAATTTGTCATTGAGGGGGTTATGAATATAGTTAACTATCACTTCCTAATATCACGAATTGACCCAGATCAGGCAACCATTGATCACCTGGAAGCACTGGACAGCTGTTTCTTCATAGTATGGGACTCTTTAGCAGTGCGCATTCACAACCTCATCGGGGGTCAAACCCAGGCCCCTCTGTCTCCACGGCGAACGTTTTACCATTGGACAACTGAGTCAGCTCTCAATGGTTGATATTTCAAATTCAGTCAATTCGTGATACGTTTGTGCGACCTCATCCATATCATCGGTGGGTAACTGTCTTACACCCGACACGGTCAAACTCCACCGGTTACGTCATTTCAGAAAGTGTTAAGGATGAATTATGAAGTTTTACTATTCACTACAACAGTTCACCTTAAGTTGAAATATTCATTCTAAGTGATAAATAATCACAAATATATCCAGTTCTGTGTCTCAATCTAGTACTCTAGATTACGTTATGACATGGTTATTAGTTCAGTTAATTCAACATCTCAGGCACCATGTTTTAATGTTATGTGGTTTGAAGAATTAAAACTTATTAGTATTCAGTAATCAGTCAGCATAAATATATTGTGCTACACATGAGAAATTTTCACTTCGGTAGCCTAATTGTAATAAGTTTAATTATGTCGGTGAGAAAATATTAGTTTCATCAAGATTGTAGGTAGGTTATTCAGGCTAGTATCGATTACTATGAAACAGAAATTAAGTATCTGAATCATCCTAAATCCTAAAGTAAGAAGATACCTTGAAAGGTAAAACATCATTTTAACTCGCAAAGTTTTCTAAGTTAAAACTGGATTTCACCAAGGTGAACCATTGAAATAAAGGAATAATATACATTTGTTTTTACCTAGATTATTGATATCAACCTTTATGACAATTCTGTACAACTCCCTTAATCATATCTCATATTTGGTCAACAGTAAGCCTGATGTCCAGGGTTACTCACCATATGAACTGATGGGTGTCACACTGTAGCGAATTCATTGTAGTTGACATTCTGGTCAAGTGAATTCCAATTCAATGATATGAAAATACTGTGTAAATTCACAATTATAGGCTGTTACAAAGACCATACTTGACAAAGATTGCTGGTTTCTAGTGGTTTTCCAGTTGATATACAAATTTAGACTTTTGCAGTTACTATTTTATGTAGTGTGCTACTTTATTGAAAGTATTTTTATTTTATATATTTTCAAGAATGTAGTTTGAAACCTGAAATGATTCATCATTTACCGTATAACCACTTTAATTCATGAATATTTTGAGAAAGCATTTGAATTACAGGGATTAAAAGTGAATTCTAGTTTACATGGCTGGTCTTTCGAAGGTCTAAATACTCCGATGGGTGAGTAATTATTAAAATAAATGTAATTTATTTTCCAAATATGAGATTTAGAAACTGCATTTCCAGTCACATCTTAATTGATGTTAACAATATTTACAGAGTACTTTACTGACTAAACAATAATTATAATTCAAAACTGACACTCAACATTTTACAAATAATTAGGTTCATGCAGTTTTAAAGAATAATCTTTATTTATTTCGCCCATAACTTGTCGCTTATCTACCTTCAAAAGAAAGTTAACTTGAGGTTGCATTGACATTTTTAGACTTTTAAATAAATGCAGTAGTTCAATACTATCTTGTCTGATTTCCCAAATTGGTCTAAATAAGACAACCATTGATCACCAGGAAACACTCGATAGAGGTCTCATCTTACTGAACGACTCTTCAGCAGTATGTGGTCACACCCCTCAGGAATCTAACTCAGAGCCCTCTGATTCCCCAGAGAACGCTTTACCATTAGACCATTTAGCCACCCCCAAACGGCTGAAATTTCTAGTTCAGTCGCGTAACCTCACCTATTACCATCAGTAAGTAATTGCCTCACACTCGACAAAGCTGAATTAGAAATATTTACCGTTTAGATTCAACTCAGTGGTCTAATGGTAAAACATTCGCAGCGAAGACAAGAATTTCAATTTTCTCAATGAAGAATAATCAGATTGGGTCATCCACAAGCCTACAATATATATATATATATATATATATATATATATATATATATATATATATATATATATATAGCTATTATTAGCATTCAGAAACCATACTTTCATTATTTTATTTTTAGTTTTTGTACGTAATGCTCAACGTATTAGTTCATACAGTGAATGTCTATTGCCACTGATCAGACAAAAATTAGCCGATCTAACAATTATTACTAAAATACAAGTTGAAAAGGTAAATTTCTGCTACTATTTAACAGTAATATTTGAATTATTTTAACTTTAACTAGTTAAGATATCCTCACTGTTTTAAATGTTTGGAACTTACAAAAGTTTCTTTTTGTCTAGTAAACGAAAGAGTACTGCCTAATGACAATGTGACTTTCCCTAACTATTTCATATGTAGTTTATTGTCTGACATATTAGGATGTACTACACTTTATATGTTCATAAAAGATATGTACAGGTGGTTCTAGAAGTTTAGAGTGAAAGCTTTAATGGAAATTACATCTTCCTAGATATCATTTCCCTACTGAATGAATTGGAAATTGATCCAAAAAATACTAAATACGACATATTCAAAAAGCGTTATGAATATTATCAATCACATTAATATTGTTTGAGTTGCAAAGCAACTGGCAAGTGTAATCCAGGATGTGTGTTTCGTCCTATTTGGGACTCGTCAAGTGGACGTTATTTCATGCCTGCGTTAATGTTCCTACTGGGAATATGGCAACAGAGACTGATCAGTTTCAGTTAATGGCACATCAACGGGAAGATCCATACACATTCCAATTATAGTTGTAGTTATGGTTTATACATTTTAATAAAATCCATCATGCTGCAAATGTATCTATTCATTAGTCATATAAAATTTTATAATTTTAATGGTTATGCTATAATTTTTTGAACTAAGGAAAGATTTTGTAGGTATTTTCGTCCAAAAAAGAACGAAAATATTTACAAAACTTGGGAACCGATTGTATGTAAGACAATATAATAGAATATAATTGTAAATAATCTCACCGGATGAAATTAAAGAAAAATTCCAACGTTTTGCTCGGCAAGTTGATCAGAGCTTCTTCAGAGAAATAACCAAAATCAAAAATTATCGAATGTAAATGTAAATAAGACGTTAAATTGATCACGAATATCCAATTGCCTACAGGGTATGAAAATGTTACATGAGTCATTGTAAGTGAACTAATATTGGAATTGATGTGGATGAAGGAAGGTGTGAACTTTGTGTGTAGTTTCATGTCACAACAATTTGTATACATATGCTGTTCACGGTAATGGATAGACAATCTGAAGATTGGCTTACTATCAAATCATAGTAGGGGTAAATCAATGTAATGATAATAATGGGTCAAAGGATGGGTGTATATTTACAAATGTTAACGCGTTGAACTGTGTAATTAGAATAAATAATTCTAAACGGAATTAATCAATAAATAAATAAATGGAATGCGTTGAAAATTGAAGTAGAAGTTTGAATTCATTTTTTAATCATTAGTTGCCATGGTGCAGCTAACAGTACTCCATCTCGTCGGTTTATATTATTCGGATTAGCCCATACGTGTAGAGCTTCAGATGTTAGCCTTTCTTTGTAGGAATTAAAACCTTTTTGAAGGATTTTAATTCCATCGAAATCGATACTGTGCCCTGATTCTATTGAATATAATGCTATTGCCGACTTATTTTCAAGTTTCTGTGTATCATTAGAAGATTTGGGAGTATGCTTTGAGCAAAGCATATTTTCCTTCATCCTTACATTCAATTATCGTGATGTTTCTCCCACGTATTTAGTATTAGAATCATTACATTTGATCTCATAGACACAGTTCGTTTGTTCTTCTTGTGGTACTCTTGATATTTACAAGTGCAGAGCCCAGTGTATTGTTTGTTCGGACGGAAACGCGTATGGCAGTGTTTATTTAAAATTCTTCTAATCTCTTCAGATGTTCCATTTCTGTATAGCACAACCACTGTTAATCCACTCTTTCGGTTGGATCTTAGGTTTGCCTTTCTCATTGCGTTCCTCTTTAAGTATCCTTTTGATAGAGCTCTTTGGGTCGCTGTTCATCATTAATGTAGACATCATTAAGTTTAATTCAGTCTTGTGGTCTTTATTATCTGTGACTAGTTGATGGATTCTGTTTATAAGGCTCCCAACAACTGTCACCTTTATTAATTTAGCATGAGCTGACTTATAGTCTAGATATTTTCTAGAATACGTTGGTTTCCGAAAAATGTTAATCTTAAGATAGTTGTCTTGTTTCAGGACAGATTTATATAAAAATTTATAATTGACATTGTCAGACTATAAAGTCATGATTCAGAATGTCAGTATTCAACAATTTAGTGATTAATATTATGGAATTATTTTAAAATCCCAGTATATTTTAGTCATATTTTGTAAAAAACAGAAGACTAGCATACCTTTCTAGTTCTGATGATGGACAGACAGACAGACAGATACAACGCAGAACTTCATACGTACGTACATTAGTTCAAGTTGCTATACCACATCAGCACAGAGACGCAACTGTCAGTTCAAATCCAAGAGTGATAGCGATAGTAGAAGTATTAGCAGTAATGCAGAAAAGTAGGGAGCGAAGATATGATTCGAAAAGTATAATTCAGTCAGATAAATTTGAGAGGAGAAAGATAAAGAATTCAGAAGGTTAGATTTTGAGAGAACACAAAGAGTGGATGCACCTGCACCATTGCAAACGATTCTGAGCCATGTCGTTCAAGGTCTCTAACCATTGGTGACTTTCGTCTCGCGGACCCCAACCACGCAGCCTACATCTACCAACATGACTTAGTCCACTTGTCAGTGACTTCATCGATTTCTGCCATGTTTTGGTTTGGCCGCCTCTAGCTTTCTTCCAACCTATTCCTACGCCGCAAAACATAGCTCGTCGAGGCAGACGGTAGTTAGATATGCGTAACACATGTCCCAACCACCTCAACTGATGACGATTTTTTGATCTGATGAACAAAAAAGCTGCAACCGTATACTAAGGTAAAGTATATTATTTGTTGATTATTTGTTGATAACAACATGGAAACTATTTGGAATACTGCAATTTTGTTTCATTTAATCACCTGACCACATAATTGTGTTAGCTATAAATTCTTCACGACGTAGAACCCAACATCTTTCTATTTTGTGGGAAACCATAAAATGCCATCAAATCAATAAGTCTGAATCTGACAGTCCACACATTCTAATTCGTCTAATTTTGTACCAGATCACCAAATTGTTAACATTATGAATATAACCTAATTTTGTATATTCTTTATAACGAACTCGTATGTTTCTAACGGAGAACTACTCATTCATCGCACAGATCCTCTTCAGGACAGAAAACCAAGGTGAATTTTTTGCTTATGGAGTTTCGGTCAATTATAGAAACCATTCCTTTACAATAAAATTGAGAACACATTCAAATAAAATGCAACAAATTTGGCCAAAGCCTGAAATCTTACTCAGTGCTGGCGCAATAAAAACTCCAGAAATCTTATTGAATTCAGGTTTAGGACCTACTCACAATTATTCAACCTTTAATCAAGTAAGGCGTATATTTGTTTATTTTCAAAGTAAAACAGTTTATCACTTATTCTAAAAGTTAGTCGAATTTGAATGCCTTCGATTAATATATCTTCTGACTACATCTTTGTAGGGTGTGAAAATCTCGTTTTTAAACTCCTTAGTATAGAATTATCCCATTCAATATTTTAACTATGCGTCTTTTAGCCACAACAGTGTCTAGCAAATGTTTCGAGTTCTCGGACATTTTCATCACAATGACTGTTGTTATAGACTAAGACTTTTTATAAATAGTGATAGCGTATTGAATTGAGAAAGTTAATAGATTGAATCACGATTGATAGCCATGTGATAGCTGTTTACCGGGTCGGTGAACTGAAGCGACTTTGAAGAAAATCAAACTAATCAGAGTGGCAAATAATACGCTTATATGCAAATTAAAAAACAATAAATATAGTTAGATGGAGTAAACTATTGAAAGATATCACTTCACCAATGAATTAAAACCCGACTTTTGGTCTAGTTCCCGCATAATATATCAGTTTGCATTATTTTAATAAAATACTGAATCAAAGTGCTTTTCATATACATCTGCAACTTCTCGGTGGCTTGCATAGGTTCCTTCTAGGATGAACAAACTCTGAGTAGATGATATATTGTTTACGAAGAAATTATAAGCTATTACTTAAGGGATAAAATACTAAGTTTTCAAACATATTCCACGTTCAAGACCACACCAAACATTTTTGTTTAGGAAGTTTGTTAGTATTCTTGAACCTGACAAAGCCAGTATTATTCGAGATTGTTTACTTAAACTTGTTAATTTGGTCAATGGGTTGCACAAACATAAAGTAACTTAACGCAGTTCAGAAAGACTGTTTTAAAGTATCACAAGAGACTGGAAGTAGATACCTAGGTTGATTTGTAAAACTGTAGGAATTAGTTTCATGTATTTACTGATACGATCAAATTACTAAACAACTATTTTATTACCCATATTCTGACATTTTTGGCCTAATTCATCATAATGTTAAAAGTAATTTGTATTATGAACTCAGATAATTAAAAAATTCAATAAGAAACCAAGAATGCAGTGAACAGTTGTTTTGGTTGTAGATTGAGACATTCAAAAGGTACACATGAACATGGATTATTTGTGTAGTAACATAGAAACGGTAAAGATTATTGATTTAAAGTTTTACAACATAAACTGAGCTTGCAGAAATATTAATGATGTGCAAGTGGTGAACGACTGATTTATCATAGTCTGAAACTATTCATTAACGTGTATTCCTTATGAGGCATTTTTTGGCATTGTTGAATTTTTCAGTACCAAAGTCATTTTTATATTTGATACGTGTAAGGTAGGTTCGTTCATCTTTCACAGTCATCACTATCATTGAATATAAACCGTAATACATCCATTATTTCAGCTTGTTCATCAAACATTCTAAGTAGGACAGAGTTGTAAACATAATTTCTTTTTTATTTCAAATTATGGCTTAAGATACCAATAATAGTGATAACAATAATAATAATGTAATTTATGAAGACGAATCTATAAATGTATTAACATCAGAAGTATTCCAGATTGTTTTCGGCTACAGAATTATTGTTTACGAGATATATAAATAGACTGTTTGTGTGGTAGACAATTCTTCTGAATAATGATGTGAAACAAGCGAAACATGTTTTATATTGCTGTCTAAATGAAACACTTACGGATGCAGGTACAAGCAACCGATTAGTTCTGAATAGGATGAAACGCGTATTCTATAATCGGCTTTGCAGACATAATCCAAATCACATAATACCTGCTGTATTACTCTGAGAAAGGTAATCAAGGTTTTCTTCTGTTACTCGTGGGATTAAATCTATTTCATTGAAAACATATTTAAACGTCATTAGCTTTAAAACTGAGATTTTGTATCTTAAGTAAATGTTTTCAGATATGTTAATTTCTGTAGACTGTTGTTCATTTGTGAAGAATTTGTTGACATTCAGGGCTGCCTTAATACCTATTCCATGTTGTCTAAATATCGTCAAGATTGCAACCAAGTCATACAATCCAGATTCAAGAACACAGAATTGCCTAAAGTATCCATTCTAGTTTTAAAATCTTTATTTCAATACTACTACTTATACCACTACAAAATTAAACTTTATGAATTTCTTCAAATTTTCACTAACAGTGTTTTAACTGTAAAAGTACTCTATTTAGTTTAATTTACGCTGGCTGTTGAAGTCCTATCCAATAAAATCATACATGCGAAATCATGGTACTTACTTTCAGTCAAAATGTAATATTCATTTACCTAATTGTTAATAAAATATTCAACACTTATATGTAGTTTCGTAGAAACTTATATAATATGAACAAAATTGTGTCACAATTTGACACCCAATAAAGAACTATTGTCTTACCATACCTTAAGATTCCATAGCTATTCGGGTTATATGGTGAACATGATCTTGTTAAAATATTGAATTCGCGACTAATTTGTCTACAGTTTCAGTTTACATTGATTTGTGATATAGCTATGAATTCACCCAATTCCAGAAACAGCCTACTGTCTCCCCATCAGGTTTGTTGATTCCGAACTATATATTAAAGTTAGCCTCTAACTATTAGATTATTATTATTAAGTTGGATGAGTTTCTTACATTTCTGTTAAAATCACATTATGGTGTTCATTATGGACTGGTATCTATTAGAGATCCGCTGATATTTGAAATTTTGAATTGGTTTCAATTTTTAGGTATGGATTCACAGTTGTTTAATACTCAGTGGATTTCATTAATTTTGTCAATTGATTTTAGTTTGTGATAGAAGTTGCATGTAAATTATAAGTGTATTGTACAACCAACATTTCAGATGCTACTTATATTTATTGTAATTTCTTAATTTTATATCTTCGTCAGGAGTACAAACATATCAGCTTGCCAGTTGGCGAAAATCTTCATGATCATCCAATGATTGGTTTAATATGCTCGGTTATTAATGGAACAACACTGACACAAAACAGTTTATCTTTACTAGAAATATTCAAGTATTATTGGCAAGGACAAGGTTTGTGTAAATAAGAAAATTTTATTTTATAGGTATCTTCGTCCAAAAATGATCGAAAATATTTACAAAACTTGGGCGCCGAGTGTATGTAAGACATATGAATAGAATATATTTGTTAATAATCTCAGCGGATGAAATTAATGAAAAATTCCAACGTTTCGCTCGGCAAACTGGATAATTTTTGATTTTGGTTATTTCCCTGAAGAAGCTCGAACCAGTTTGCCGAGCGAAACGTTGGAATTTTTCATTAATTTCATCCGCTGAGATTATTAACAAATATATTCTATTCATAAGAAAATTTTATGTTTAACAAAATAGTCGCTTCTATTTAAAAACAAGAAAGTTAGATTCGTACCTCAAGTTGAAATGTTTTAAATAATATCGAATAATTTCAGGAAAAACAATTAAGCATTCAGTTTATAGGGAATTTATTATGCAATGAAAATTGTTGTTATCACATTGAACCGAATTTGTTAACTTGTTTACTAAGTGAACTACTGGACAGTAAACATGTTTATAAGTATTTGGAATTTACTTTATATGAATGAGTCCCATACTATACGTAACCTAAGTCAGGGTTTTTTTATTAATTACCTCCTTCAACTTAATATTAAAAAAATGCCCTGGCATTGTTGAGTTATTTAGAGTAGCTGTCACATTGCAACCTGATTAATAAGATTCATTTAGCAAAACGAACTAGATAAACATGAAACTTGTCACTTTTACAGCAATAAATCAACGTAAATATCTCAGTTCTATAAGAGATTAGACGTGGAGTAAATAACTCACCTTTGATAACTCAGAATCTGAAGCTAAGTGACTCAAGTTTAAATCATACAGTGACTATTAGCTCGTACAACATTTTAGGTAGGCTTTATTGGTAAATACTAACTATTTGAAAACTCAAGTTATGCAGTTTTGAGTTGACTATCTTCAACCATTTGACAACACTGGGTCTTGGATCTCTAATATTTGGACTAAATTAAGAAATAATGAATAAAACGACATTGTCTTCAATACTAGACATTATAGAATTATGTATCACGAAGATAAGAGTTGTCAATTAATCACACTGGTCTACTAACCCGTAGTTTGCTTTCCTACAGGGTTGCTTTCACAAGCGTCAGCATTGACTTCAATTGGCTATTATCGAACCAGTTATCAAAAAGTCGCGAATGATTCTAGACCAGATATACAATATACAGTTATTGCAGCTTCGCCATTTGAAAAAGATACCTTTGAAAATGTAAGTTAGCGTTATCCTTCAGTAAGTGTTATTGTTACTAATGATCAAGTATTATTTAATTCGAATTAAGGTGGTTTTGTAAAGATATGTAATAAGTTTAGTCGCTTTTGTTCTTCGTAGATTGGAGCTGGTTGAACACCAGGGAGAATTGGATAGCCATTACGTCTTTGTATGAGAAATAATCCTATTGAATGCCAGCCGACTCAGTACTGAATATAATTAGGCGTCCATTGGGGGCCTGGATTTTGTAGGTTCTCTTCCCTGACGAAATTGAGGAATCGCATCTTTGAGGAGCCCCATACTCGGACCGAAGAGTTATCTGGTGTTTCCTGCTTTTCATTGCTGCCCAACCGACACCAATCTGTAATGAACATAATTATCTAGTTTGTTTTATTTACGAACAACTTTAATTTATATAGTTATTCCACACGTTTGACCATCATCATATAGATAAATCACAAAGGAAACTTTACTTTAAAATTTCTATATATACTAAGAGCTTTTAGTCTAAGAGGTGTGAGGAGATGGTTAATTTTGAATTTGTAACAGTTAAAATATCATAATGTTGCTGCGATTTAATTAGAGTACTCAGCAGATGGCATGATACTTTAAAGTGGCAAAATCAACGATTGTATACAGTGGACGGAAGGAATAAAAAATGGAATTCAGCTGAACATTTGATCAAATTTTTTATTGAAGAAATAATAAATGAGTAATTTAATTAACACCACTATTGCTAGCCTAATGTATTCTACTTATTTGTACTCTGGAATGAAGTTTTCTTTCATGAACTATTCATGGTAGACTTATGTTAACCTATAGCAATTCTACTTAGTTATTTTCATATTTCTTTTAAACCATAATTCATTACACGTCAAAATATGAAAGAAGTAAATTTATTTTCGAATGCCAGTAATAAGAATATTTTTTGTAAATATGTGGGTTATCGCTAGTAGTAAAATCCAAGACGTACTTATAAACTTGAATCACAATGTTACTGTTCAAACTGAGGCTAGAATGCATTATTTATCTTCTTAAATGTCAACGAATTATCCACTAGGCTATAGAGTATGGATGAGCAATAACTTGCTCAAACAGACTGAATGTTTTTGTAAAGGATTATAATTTACTCCTGTAAGACTTGAAGATTATAGTTGTCCAATCTCTGTTACTTTATGAACGTATCGTGAAGTGATCATCTCAATATAGTCTTTGTCACAATTTTTATGTACATGGTATGTGGCTACAGACGAAATCAAGAACATGCACTTTATTTTGGTTAAGGTCATCTTAATGAGCAAATTGATAGCCTTTGCATGACTCCGTAACTTAATCGATAAGAATTTGCAAATGACATGATGAATAATGGGTTTCAGTTTTGGGGTAAATAACAATAACGACACTTAGTTGTTATTTTTAATCATAACTGCCATCTTGAAGCGATGGCTGGACTTCTCTGTCATGGTGACCCAATTAAGCTATGTCAGTTGAAATGCTAGTCCCATTTGGTCTTACTCTACCATGAAGTTCGTTTGAACGCTGAAAGACGAAAAGCTGCTAACAAAAGTTTTGAAAATGAAGTCTAGTGCAGACTGTACAAGGGTGTGACTGCAAAAAGATGTCACTTTCACATAGCTAGTATCAGTTTTACGCACAAAAGTCGTCCAGAACACTCTGTTCTCATTTAAGTTTGTTAAGAAAAAGAACCTTTCTAGGTGTTAGCAACCAGGAAAAATGATGGTCGCATACTACTGGTAACACTTGAGATATCCGTACATATAGCTTAGAAGCCTAAAGTATAATGTAATTGCTTAAAATTAAGGTAACATGGTGTGCAAATAATACCGAGCATGCTTTTACGTTATTTTGATATTAAAGCCATAAAACCTTAGACATAATTCATATAGTGAAAAAGATTTCGATGCATTTTGGTTTGTAAATTAAATTCGTCTTAAAGTTGAATGAAGTGATTTATTACTTGTATCTAAAGCCTCTTTAAACTATCTTATTTATTAAGTTAGGCAACCTTAATCCATCAGCTTGGCGTCAATACATGAAAGATGAAAACTCCAGAGATTTTGTGAATCCCATTGTCTTATTGATCACTTTACTGAACCCACGTTCAAGAGGTAGCATTACAATAAAATACAATCATATTGGTCAACCAACTGGAAACGTGAAAATTAATCCAGCTTACCTTTGTGATTCAACTGATGTTCACCGATTAGTAGAAGGTGTTATTTGGATTTATAAGGCTATACAAAACGTTAATCAGAAGTTGGATAATTTAAACAAAGTACAAATAAATGAAGGTCAACCAAAAATCTCCATGAAACTTCATCTTCCTCATTTTTCTGGATGTCCGGAAATTCCAAAATCTACAAGTTTACAATCTTTTGAACAAGAAAAATTTGTTGCGAAACTGAAAATGGCTATTGAATGTTTGATTAAATCTCTAACTTTATCTAACTACCATCTAGTTGGAACATGCTCCATGAAATTACCAAATAATAATACTTCAGCCGTTGTCGATAAAAACTTCAAGTATGTTATTATATGGAATTTTATTACTATAAAATGAAAATGTTAGGCTTTCCATAAAACATTTGTTGCATTATAAATGTTTGATGTTAGAGAATCTACATTTTAAAATAGTGGTTTGTGTGAATTAGTCGATCTTTAGCTTTGATTCTATTAATCTAAGCACCGTTTTCAGTCCGTGTAAGTCGAAAAGATAAAGGTAATCATGGAATAAAAACGGCTATTTCTCCATTGATTTTTCTAGTATTCAAGCACACTGACTTCCATATTTTTGGATACTGTCCAGTGGTGAGATCCAAAGAGCACGTTCTGATTCCTTTAGGATTCATCACCTTATTATTCTTATTAAATTATTTGCCTGGTACTGATATATGCAATCGGATTCTAGTCAGACTGTGACTCCTATGACTAGTAATACAACCCAGTTGTTCAAACCAAAACAAATGGTGCTGTGTTCAAGACAAATATCTAGTGATTAGAAGTTAAACGCCTTAACGGTTGTGCAAACATTCCACGCATCAGTTACATATGTTTTCATTGACAAGGCTTCCGCTCAAGTAGCTCATACGCTAACAGTGTCTAATTAAACGTAATCTTGATCGTTAACATCAAGAATGTTTATAGCATTATGAATAGTAATGAAAGTCACATGTTTATCATAAATGAAATCATGAACATGCTAGTTACAATTAAGGGAACATTATTATAATTGAAAATTTATGAACATGAATCATCTTTAGGTAGGAAATATTCTTAACGAATCGGGATGTTTATGAGGCAATGCATACACTTACAGTATTATGTTGGTTAATGATAAATGATGCACTACATATGACATTTACATTGTTGTTTGAATTTGTAGCATTTACTTCCAAATAATCTGGAATGTAGTTAAACGTTTTAAAGTAAACGTATCAGATGATGCAAGCAAAAAATCAATAGACAACCTGTTTTTAAAATGAACTAGTTGGAAAACATAATTCAGGTTTCACTATAAATTTAGTAAAGTTGATTTTAAAGATTTTCGTAATTTGTTTAATTCAGAATAGTTGATAGATTACTTAAATTTGAATCTTTAACGTGCTACTGAACAGTTAAGCATTTCCACATATTAGTTCTTTCTTCATTTTTTTACTTAATGAAACTTAGATATTTATATGAACTTGCATAGAAAAAGCAGAGGGATACATTGAACAAGTATATAGGAAGTGTGAGTACAAAGAACCAACTTAGTAGATAAAGAAAAGTAAAGGTGTGGATGTGAATTCCACAGTACTTAGAAAATAAATTGTAGAGGAATAGGTTATTGGTGTGTTAATCCAAATATCTGATAATGTCATTTGATAAAAATCAATTTCAGAAAAACATTTTTCACTTATTAACTAACTACGATTATTGCTGTTACCACTAAGTTTGGAGATGATAGGTTCAACTGTTGGTGAAATTATGGACAGACATTACTATGGATTATGAAACTAGGATGAAAGAGGTGATCAGTTATTCCGTTTCTTAGTGTTCTAAATGAAATCAATTCACAATGAGATATTATAGCGTATATTTGTGTTAGGACTTGAAATACTTTAATTTGAACATTAGAATAATATAACAACTAACTAAACAAATTACACATGATACTCAATAGATTTAAGTTTTTATAAATGTTTCTGCCTATTATTTGTTAAGTTCACCAGGTCAAATGAATCCATAAAAGATTAAAGAGAATATCATGGAATGACACAAGTTCTCAATAAAAATAAGGAGGCAGTGGAAAGCTGTTTAATCTTACCGTTAAACACATTAGTAATTGACACCTACTACCTAGTAGGGGTGTAACAAGACACTTTTTGACCACGTGACATTCACTTAAGCATCAAACCACTAAGTTAACACTTGTTAGTTTGCGTTTTTAACAGCAGTCGATTCTTGAAACATTCTGTGACTATAATGGAATGGCATTAGTGATATATGTCTTACTTCAAACCTGGTCGAACTTTAATGATCATGGGTTGTCAACAGTAATTAAGAAATTACATCATGTAATTAATCATATAAATAAAGTGTTGCTGTGGTCTGCAATCACAGAATGATCTAAGTTAGACAACCACTGAAAATCAGAATGTTAGCCCAGTAATCTGTGTGTTAGGCAGTCATCACAGTCCAGAAAATTGTGAATTTGATCTTTGATTAGGTTGTGGATGAAAATCCTGAAGATCAACACAATAGGACGAAGAGACAACCTTATGATTTCTTAACTTCAATGGGTGTCTAACTACAGTCGATGATTGGTGAGAAACTTCAGCTCAAAAATTCTTCACAACTCAACGTGCTTAGAACGTAGAACACTTTTGTTCTGTAAATTGACAATATGAGGGTAAAAAAATACTAGAATATAAGAAAACCGCATTCATTTATTCAAAATATATATGTACATGTTTCCCATTTTCTCTTCTTCTTCATAACATAAAAATGTATAGAATTATTGGGTTTCAAAACATTCGCGTCGGTGATGCATCAGTTATTTCAAAAATTCCAACGGGTAATCCAGCTGCTTTAATAATGGCCATTGGGAATCAATTAGCCAAGTATATAATACATGAAAACTGGGAACAATTACCGTTGGTGATGAATTAAACAACTATATACATAAAAGTAAATGTAAAACACATAACTCAACCATGAAAAGATGATTTCAAACTTGGTAATTTTACCTTTTGTAATCTATTCAACGTAGAAAACAGTAAAATCGCCACCAATTGTGAATTCTTTTGTTGTAAACATTTACGTATTTACATCTATTCTAAACGATATTAATGTATTTATATATCAAGTTAAATGAATGAATAATAGGCATTCATTGTATTTGATATCAACTACTTGGTACTTTGAATAGCATCTATTGTTTTAAATAATCATTCGTATTCAGTTGCTATTTAATATCATTATTGATGTTCATATGATGTGAATGATTAAGTATTGATTATTTATGAATGAGATTAAAGCATTACATCTGACTTCGAACTCATGAATATTTACGTAAATTAGATACTTGGATACATTAATATTATGATAACGTATGTTGGTTAATAATTTAATAGTGATTAACGGCATGTTACATTGGTATCTAATCATATTCTACTGATCAAGTTCCAACATAATCACTAGTCTACGTAAAGAAATTTTCGAGAATCATATTCTGATATTGTATTGTTGGTAACAGTAGTTAATAAAACTTGCTTCGCTTGAGTTTTATGATAGTTAACGCTCATTACCAGGATACAGATGAGATTTTGAAGCAGTAGATGGTCTGTGCAGTAAATCAACACGTAATTTATCAGCCAAGATTGTTGTGATCTACTTTATTTTTGACAGAAATTTACGTCTCATCACTTAACTTTCAACTAGTGATTTTTTTCAAAATGCAACAAAAGTGTCACGATATAACAGTACAGCTGTTAGGAGTCGGTTGTACTAAAATCCTTCATCTCTATCTCACTTGGCTTATAATAGTTCAGAGCTGGATGCAGATGAGAATAACTCGAGAAAAAATGATCTAAAAAATAAATTTGGCTAATCTTAGAAATATGGTTTTTCTTGCTATTTTATTGAGTATGTATTATGCAGATCCAATGAACTAAATGAAATACCAGTCACTTATAACCTCTTCATAGCCTTTGGCAATTTTTATAAAACTTTCATTACTCTGGAACATACTTCAACTAATCAACGCTTGCTGAGAACTTCTAAAATAAGTCTAGAAAATTAAACATTCTATCTTTACTACATACCGGATATATACTGATTTTGTTAGCGATTTCATGTAACACACAAAATATACCCTTATTTTTTGGTGTGTAAATTAACCACCTAAGTGAATCTCTTTTCAGACTTTACACTTTTATTTTCATCTATTTTGAAAGAATGATGCTTCCTATGGACTAGGTAATGATTAGAAGTTAGGCGTCTATGGATTTAATTGTTGATCATCGCTAGGATACAAATTAACTCATGTTGGAATTTCAGCTACATTCAGCATTACAAATCAGCAATCTAGATGTATGAAACTACCAAAGAAATCGGAACTAAATCATTCGCTAGTTCACATTTATCCAGTTCTGACAAACATTAAACATACATATATGCTCTTCCTTGTTGTTTACTCAACCTTCGCAAAACCATCTTCGTCAAGACCAAAATATTTGTATAATTTTATGTAAGTAGCGGTATCAGTAGTAGTTGAAATCGCGATAACTAGTCACTAACCCTTGAACTTTTTGAATCAACTATAGTCATACATCACTAAATAAATAAGGTCAGTAAGCAGGTCATCGAATAAAAGATAGTTATAATAATCACCTTTGAATTAAGGTGGTGTTAATGTTAAAGCTTTCATTGTGGATCATAGTTCAACTCCCTTGCTGAATCGAAAGTGGGCACTGCTAACGAGTCCTATACTAGGATGGAACAATTGTTTAGTGTTCCTTAGTTCTTAATGATACCTAACCAACATCAATCTGTAATAAACACCAAATAACTAAAAATAATCACTTTATTAATTGATAAAAAAATGTATAAAGATGAATTAACTAGATTTTAATTGTATTATAGTATTTATAAGTATCCTTTAAATATCATACAATTTCATACAATCATTATTGATTCGTGTTTTTTTTTTTACAATCAATGAAAAATAAAATAAAACTTATATAAAGATAAATCAATAAACTAATCAATACACACAGACACTTTTTATCGATTTAATAACATAAAATACTCAATTTTCAAATTGAGTAAAAATAATTGATTAATTGATCGATTAATTATGTTTTAATATGAATTAATTAATGAATCAATAAATAAAAAAATAAATGATTAAGTACAAGTTATTAAATGATCATAGTTAATTTGATTATGTACATCAATTTGTTTTCTAAAATAGAAGAGTAAAACATTTATGCTAAAATTAGTTTAATATGAAACTCATGAACATTGGAATATATTTAAACTTGATAACTACAATTTAATTTAGATAGGAGTTAGTAACTGAATATAAGAGATACATGTCGTGTTGTTTGGTACTTATCAGGTAGATTCATTTTAATGTTGATGTTCAAGAGAGGAAACTCAAAATCAGTACTACTAAGAATTTAAAACTGTATAGAGTTATCTGTTAGAGATGTAAGATTCTTTAAGAGCTCCATCACTAACAAAAAATACTATAAATTTTTTATATTCTCGAGAAAACTTCAAATAATAAAATTTGTTTTGTGTTAAAAAAGAACACACACTTAAGTTTCATGAATCACCTGTCTATTAGATAAAACATCGGATGTTCGTAACAATCGGTAATCGATGAAATGCTTCAACATTAGTATATGCACTAACACTAATACCCTAAAACATCCAGCTGACTAATTACAGATAGGATGCAATGTTCGTTCTTGATACAGCTACCAAGATTACTAATTAAAGTCGAATTTCAAATACAAGTCTTATAGAGGAATCTTTGAATAAATCAAAACATGGACGGTAATCAAATTCAGTCGTAAATATCAACAAAAGAGAAATTTAAATCTTAGTAATATATATATATATATATATATATATATATATATATATATATAGTGTGTATTATTTATTTTATTGTGGTCAATACATCAGTTGCTCTACGTGTAATTGACCAATTGGTTAAAAATTCTCTTCACTTAGTTTCATAATCTTATACATTTCATGTAATGATTCGTCCTTTAAGACATAAATACTTCCCTTCACTTATCACTGAGCTGTAATCGAATTTGTCCTTAATGCTTAGTGATAGAAGCATAAGCTAAAATTTTTCTATCAACTACATCCAATCATCTAACTGAGGGGACTTAGGCTTTGTAATATACTAACCACTGTACAGTTACTTCATTTTCGTAGAAAATACTTGTCTGATGTGAAGTGGAGTTGTGAAAACATTGTTGTAAAGTATTTAGCAACATTTCAGCTATTTCGTACCCTAAAGTGTATTGACATTAAATCCCTTAGTTAACACCGATCGATCTGCATACTAAAACGATGATCGATTTACGAAATGATACTAAATATCATTTATTATTTCCAAAAAGTTTTTTTAGATCGAATGTAACAAAATACAGCTCGAAATTCCCTATTAGGTAAGTAATTAGTTTAAGTTAATTAACAGAGTCAATTAAAAAACGTAGAGTATGAAGTTTCTCTTCTGGTCAAGTCACGGTTTCGTAGTATAAAAGGGTTTCACTTACTGACTGTGCACATTAAACACTGTTTTCTTTCAGAGTTCAGCATACTGACATACATGGTTATCAGGTTCGCAATACAGTCAACAACCTATACAGGTGTATATAGTAAGAAATTATAATACAATGTAATGTATCCAAGCAGGTGTGAACTGAGTTCAACCAATATCTAATCAACTATATCATGTCACCAAGTTTAATGATAACAACGGCGAATTCAGTAAAGAAGACTACTTTAATTCAGTTTTTCACACGCCTCATCAACTTTTAAGTCAATGAAACAAATCTCGGTGGACTCATAGAATAAACCTACTAAAATTGATTGTTTTCTGACAACTGGTGGTGTAAGTTGCCTCCATTGGCGTTCCGGAAGACACCACCAGCTCTTGTTTTACGTAGTAATGAACTCCCTAATCAATTTACAGACACTGACTCGATTTATTTTGAAGGTCAGATCATATCACTTTACTACCTTCTCGTGTTTTTATATGTGTAATTTGAGGTGTCAGCACTAGACATATCATTACACATGAGCGATGATAGATGTGAATTTGACTGAGAAAATGTCAAAATTATGAATCAAAGAGATCCGGCGGATACAAAAGAAATTCTAACGGCTTGATACTTCAGTCAATCTGCAAACAATAGTCATACCGCTATGAATCATGCTTACAAATGCATGCGGAGAAGGTTAACTAATAACGATATAAGAGATCAACCAGAGCAAAGGGATTAACAGGAACAAAACGATAAATGAAATGACAAAATCTCCAAACACAATATTCACAGATAATTTAATCAAAACAGGTTAAATCAGGGTTTTGAAATAATTAAACAGTTAATTACCATATGAAAATATGATCTGATGATGACTGTCATGACGACAATGAAAGCTTTAAAACTAAACCACCTAGTACAGTGACTACTACACAAACACAATCATCATTTGAAAATGATCGCCATTATAGAGAGATATGCATCACTGATTCGTTTACCCGTAACTTACAAACATTTATATACATATGAAGTGGAAAATAGCCTAATTCAATGACTATTAATATTAGCTGAAATTTCATACAGATATCTACAGTAAAGTAGATATGATTCACAATCAAAATATCAGTTACTTCTTGACTTTGTTCTCAATATTACTAAAGTTGTTAGTAAGTAATATGTAACTTACTGCCTAACATATTTTGTTAATCCACAAATAGTGGATAAATATGCATTCATGAATCTGTTATTTTCAAATAATGATAGGCGATCGATAGAAACAAGGTATAAGAAGATCGACAAATTAACTTACAGAAAGTTAGGTTGATGTGGCTTTATTAAGCTCTAATTTGTTGTCCCTGTATTCATCGTAGATTAAGTTTAAGTACCAATGGAAATCAACCAGTACTAGACAGCTGTTTCGTACTAGTGAGAAACTTTTCAGCAGTGCACACCCGTCACCCAGCCATGGATCAAAACCAAGGACTTCAACAGTCCCTCTGCAAGTGCTTAGCCACTGATACCACTGGGCTGTCTTGGGTCCAATAATAAGTCTAGTTTCTGACCATTATAGATGTAATTGGTGAGCATAGCTGAGGAACCCGACACTATTACGAAACAATTGTTAGGTGCTCCCTGGTTTTCTATGGTAACCGGCAGATCTAATATGCTTGTTTGTACGCAGTACCAATGTAAAATTTATTAGTATTCCCACTGAGCTGTAAAGTAATCTATCATTGCAATTTTAAAAGTTGGTCATTATTTAAAATTATTCGCAGATAAGGTGTGTTTTATTAATGTCAGCTGGCTGGAACTGAAAGACAGTATACTCTAGAGCTGTTTCGTAGCAGTTGGATCCCATCAACAAATCGTATCAACAGTTAGATCTAATAACTGTAAAGTAGATCTGAAAATCTCTTACATATTGATCTGAACTACATTTTATAAAAGTCTCTTTCGTTGAACGGCAAACAATTATTTTTGACTTATTGTATGAGTATGCCGCTATGTTGCAATAACTAACAGAGATCAAACACCAACCTACTAACATTCAAATAACTTGATTACTGAACTATCAACAACTGGTTAATTTCTAGAATTAGAGATTAAAGTTGTTTTAGTGAAATGTGGTTTCTATGACACTCGAACACTGAGGAATACAATAATAGTATGATTTAAAGTTCCTATCCTTTTCAACTCTCAAGTATCACTCTTTATGTATTCATAAATGATGTTAGAACTTAAGAAAACATAAATAGGCATTCTAAAATCTATAAGTAAAATCAAATATCTGTGAGTTTCACAAGAGATTGTAGCCTATGTTAGAAATGTGATATTCTTTATTAATAACACTAAACTTGGACTCCAGTCTGTTAGATACCAGTTAAAAGTTAGCAGACACTAGTATCAAGAAAAGTGTATCGTAATTTCATCATACTGTAAATTTCAGAACTAAATGCATTCTATTTTCTATGATCTATGATTTTTAATAATGTCACATACTCTGTGCTGGTGGTTTAATCGATAAGATTAAGTTGCCGTTCATGATAAAATCTTCAGATCTTATTTCAGTCATTAAGCTGTGATATACAAAAATCTTATGAAACTTACCTAAATGAACAAGGAGTAATTAGTTATTTTACGTTCCTATCAGTTATCCCTTGTTCTAAATTGCTTCTTGGATCTGATTCCACCTTGACAAAGCAGTTTAACACAAACAGCACCAGCATCATATAGTGTAGGATAAATTGGTTTTAATCCAGGACAAATATACCAGTCATCTATAGATAAACACTTGAACGGTGCTGGATCTAAACAAAAATTGAATAGTAATTCGATATTTATTCTTATAAGTAAAAAAACCATCCCTATTGACTAATCAGCGTGTAACTGGATAGTGGAAATGTTGCTATACGATGGCTAACTATGAATAAATCAATATTTAAGTGTCCGATGGAAATAATTCGCACGAAAGTATCTCAATATAGCTGATGCGATCTATCTGTAAATTGATTTCACCACAAAGCTCGATAGTTATATCAGTATAAAGCTCGAAGCCTAGAATGATAGATTCAGTATTTGGGCTTTCAAATTAAGCATTATTTACTCATAGTTTATGATATGCACACTAGAAGAATTTTGTTCTCTGTTGTTAGCGGGAAGTTAGCATTTAAAAAATATATTGTTATTGGTGTTGTCATTAAATAAAGACACCGTGTTTTCTTAATAAAAGTTTACTGCATTTATAGTTTTCAGAAACAACACATCAAAATAAGGCATATGTTACTTGAAATGTATGCATAGTTCGTCCAGATGAGTTCATTCGAAATATGTCCCATATAAGAAATTTTCTGATAGCATACCATCACTAATCATCTATGTGCTTCATAACAAGTGTTACATTTCTATATCCTACTAGTCCTACATGTAAATATTCTTTAAGTAAATCATACACCCAAACCTCGTATTCACTGCACTCAAGAGAGTTTCTCAATGTATATTTACGAAAGACTATAATGATAAATTGCACCTTTTATGGTGCAGCATATACTAAACTCTAGAATATTCATTTTCAGATTCTTCTTTCGACACAATGGATACAATCTAGTTAAATATTATAAGATGTCCAAGACTAAATCTTTTATTTTATTCACAATTCGAATTCGTAATTACGGCTGAAGTGATCCATGACATTTTCAATGTTCATCAGGCATATTATAGCTAGCAGTTTGAATACTATCCCGACTTTTCAGTGGGTAAGTCTCATGTATTAAAATCCAATCTTAATGGAGAACTTAATAATATTTGATGTTTTGCACACATTATGAAGTACCATCTTAAGCTGACATTTTTAAGTAATCACTCAATGATAACTCTGTGTGCTTGAAACAAATTCTTTAATAAAAATTACACTTTAAAATAATGCAATCACCTACTAAACGAAAAGTAAAATAACTGAAAAGTCTCGAATACGACAAACTTAATGTGTTGGAGTTAAATTGATATAAAAAGTCGGCCAGAGTGAGGTAACCATTCGTCACCAGAAGGCATTGGACAGCTGTTCTAACCTAGCATGGAACTCGTCGGCAGTGCGCATCCACGACCCCACCAGAGATCAGACTTGGAATTTACAGGCCCCGCGTCAAGTGCTTTACCAATAAACCAGTGAGTCGGCTCCCAGCAGTTGATATTTCTAATTCAATCAATTAGTGATATATTTGCGCGACCTCATCTATTGCTATTGGTGTGTAACTGCCTTGCATCTAACTTCATTCAATATCAGCTTACTGGTAACTGACTTCCCGACGTAATTCCTGGAGTTCTAGTAAGAAGACGTGACCAGTGGAGTTCAAACCTGTCGAGTATCAGTTAGTTACCCACCAATGACAAGAAATTAGGTCACGAAAAGTATATCGCGGTTTGACTGAGTTAGAAAAATCAACCGTTGGAAGCCGACTCCCTGGCTTAATGATAAGGCGTTTGACGCGATGCAAAAAGGTCCTGAGTTCGATCCCCGATGGGGTCGTGGATGCACACCGTCAAAGTGTCACATAGTAGGATGAAACAGCTGTCCAGTACTTCCTGGTGATCAATGATTACCTAAATCGAACCAATTTGTGATATCAAATCAACATTCAACAATCTTCACAACATCCAATTACAATATATTTAAGTTGTTGAAGACAACTACATCCTAATATATTACTTAAGTTGGGTTGTGGATGGCAAGTGTAGTCCAGGACGCGGGTTTCTTCCTATTTGAAACTCCCCGGCTGGATGTATCTGCATCCTAATGTTGATGTTCACAGTGGGATTCTAATACCGATGCTCCCATTGCACAAGTGTGACTCTCTGGACTCAGTAGTCTAGTGGTGAATGCTGTATGCGTTTGACATGAAATGGACTGAGTTCGAATCCACTTGTGAAAATCAACATCAGAATGTAGGTACATTCAGTCTACTAGTCTCAAATAGGACGAAACGCGCGTCCTGGATTCCACTTGCCAGTCACAATCCAACTTAAATTATACTTGTGAATAATCGCTATATCGAGGCAATCCGCTCAGGATGCCCATATAGCAACAGAGATTTGTCAACTTCAGTCTATAACAAATCAATAAGAGTATACAAAATACATCCTAACACATCCTAATATAGTTTAAGAATAGGTATCACTTCACTATAATTATTACCAACTTTATATATATATATATATATATATATATATATATATATATAATGGTAATTTATTGTTTAGTTTTAGAAGTGACATTGTTCAGTAACTGTTTACACATTTGTTAATCTTAGTTAAAAAGAAGATGAATTACATTCTACTTCAAAAATAATGATGGCACACCTTAATTATTTGTTATTCAAATCATTTCATTTAAACAAACCACCTTTTTTTTGTAAACAGATAATAAATAATTATAAAATTATTATTAAAATAGTTACAAATCTCTTTAATGCAAATAAAACAGTAAACAATGAATATAGCACTTTATGAATAGATACCATTATGTTAAAAATAATAATAATAATAATTAAACTTCGATAAGATGTTTACTAAAACTTTATTATTTAGTAGTGATTGACTGTATATCAAAGTGTATAATTTCATAAACACTTGATTTGTTTAAACTACAAAATGAAAATCAATACATTTTTTCAAGAAGAGAAGATTGTGAATATCTCCTAGTAACTAATTTGACTTAATGTATAAATTAGTACTGAAATGTATTAATTCATGTGCTCTAATGGTAATGTGCTTAGTGCAAGATTCTGAGTTCGATCTTTGACCAGTTTGGGAAAACTTCCATCATTGTTAGCTAATCAACCAATAGGTGTAGAAAATGACTAATTACTATTAGAAATGGCTATGGTAAACGTGTAAAATTAAAATGTATAGCAGGTTTTTTCATGAATTTTGCACTTTCAACGATACTTAAAAGTTCCTTTTATTTGTAATCGAAGGAACTGTCGTGAACTAATTAATCCATTTGAGTGAGAACCGCACCATTTACTCATCTTGTACTGACATCTCTCTCATAGATAATGTTGTCTTCATCAGGATTTGTAAGCTCACCTTCCTATAGTAATGATGCAACTTTAATGGCTGTCAATAAATTTACTTAAGCATTGATGTTTACCTCTGTTACTAGTTTTTGGTTTGACTCAGTTCATTAGTGAAACCGTCATTTGTTTCACAGTAACTATCGAATGAGTGAAAAAGGAATCAGCTATTAGAAATTTTCTATGTCTACATAGTTGATGGTGGAATAAAACATAATCTCCATAATTCTATTAACAGGTTTGCTGTAGCAGTTTCTACTTGTGCAATCATACAATTAATACATTTTCACAAGATCGAAAGTCAACTTACTTATACAAACCATATGTTATTATCTTAAAACAGATTTTTAAAAGTGGATTAGTTCGTACATGTAATTTAGGCTTACAGTATTAATTTGTTTGGAGAGTCTGATGTTACAACATAATAGTTTAAAGCATAATGCCTTAATTATTAAATCGTCTCTCTTTCGGTAACTTGGATTATCAAAGAAGGGAAAATTTTATAACTGTTTAGTATCATTTGAATTCAAGAGGATTTTTTAGTGTCGTTTCTTTCACATTATCTATTTATTTAATTTATTTATTGCTGATTAGCCAGTAAATTTTCATGGAATGTATTCAATTTTAAATCAAATATTATTAACAATACGCAGACATAACAAGACACTTAAGAAAGGATAAAAGAAAAAAACTAAAACTGTTTACCTCCACAAAGAATCATATAGTGTTTCTTTCTAAATAAATTACGTTGTATTTCACTGAGTGCAGAAGCTCCTGCTGGGTCAATATGAGTGATTCCAGAAATATCTAACAAAAGAAATCTCCGTAATTGTTCCCCGCTGTGTTCAATTGCACTGTTATTCAAACCATTAGATGACAAGTGAAGATCATTTTGGGTGTGATGATAAGAAAGATCATTTCTTGCTATCATGGATGTCTGACGTGATTCTGTTGGATACTAATTATAGGTTGGGGAGGATATTAAGAAATAAGAACATAGTAGAAATTTAACTTATTTACAAACAATCATTAAATAATCTCATAGAATTCACTAATAATCATGATAATACTTGTTTCGTTTAACACTATATCCTTGATTATAGTAATAAATCAACTGTACAAATAAACAATATTGTGACATAATTCCTACAGTATATTCACTTGACTTATGTATATTTAGAAAAGATATATTGAAGAATTTTGAAAAGGTTATACTCTACCGTTCAATATTCATCTACAAACGTTAACGGTCAATCTTGATCATATCATATATTTTTCTTTCTCTCAATATTACTGATACATGAACTTCGTGGTAAGATTCTATAGCTTCCTTATAGAATAGAAAGGAAGGAATCAATAGGTACTATGATGGCAGTATTTCTTGATTTTCTGAGAAATGCGATAACACATTGAATTAAATCTTTAGGTATAAAATTTATTAGAAGAAATAAGGCAATCCAGAAGTTTGATTTGGTTATGTATAAAGCCTCATATCAGCCACAGAAATCGTCTTTAACATATAGGATTAAATCTTGCATGTATTCTTTTATATGTAGGTTGGTAACGAATCCTATATATTTATATATTTAACATGCAGAATGTACCATTATTTGAAAAAACAACACTGAACTGTAAAACATTAAAACGCTTCACTTACATCATCTGATTTATCGACATCACCAGTTGTCATTAAATAATTTTCACTTATCTTTGATACATTTTTCTTATCTAACATTTCCGATAGTTCATGAATATTAACATATGTATGTGCTGGTTTTCCATTTAACTGACAATGGTTATGATAGACATTGTCTGTTTTATTAACAGCATCATCATCAAGTGGTTTATTTGTGATATTCAATAGTATTTCATTTGTTACTTCATTATGATTTGATAAATGATTATCACCATTAAATTCTTCGTATTCTGATATTATCATATTATCAATTGTTTTGTAGATACGATTAGTGAAATTTTCAGCAGATGAAAAATTCAATGAACCTAGAACTCGTATTGCTCTAATCGATGACAAGAGATAATCAGATTGAGTTTTATCAATTTGTGTATTGGTTAACAGCTTAATGAAAAATAAACAATAATAATAAATATAATAATATAAATGATATAAATAATATAAAAATAATATACATATAATATATAAATATTATATATATATATATATATATATATATATATATATATATATAATATAAACTAAGATTATCCACATTCTCTATGTTTAATAAATGTACTTTTAGTTATTTTCTTGTACGCAACTATTACATAATAGAATGTAATTTCCACTATATATTTCATTTAAAGCCATAACTTTTATCATATTTTGATTTTTCACTCGGCATATCGTGCTACACCATACTTTAAGGTTCATAGCAGAAAGTTGCGGCACTTAACTAATCAATTAAATGAAATGAAAAATGTTTGGTTATACTGGATACAACAGATTAGACATTAAAGTCGTTAAGAACACTATTAACTATTAAAATGATATAATTTATCTAGTAGGTTTATGTATATGTTCCAGATCATTTTCACCATAAAACGACAATTGATTAAAGAAACAATGAAAATAAATTGTAAAAGTGATTCATTCTAATGAGAATTTTATCACAAGTAACACATCCATAGGATATCATTGCTTTGTGCTGAGTACGATACCTACAGACTAACAGTTGTGATATCCTATGATCCACATTATCAACAGTAATCATTATATAATAACGATATTTTCATAAAATATTACCAATGACTTATAATCTATCTATCTATTTAAGTAATAATTTAGTCATTCAGTGTATGAATAAATACTTTGTATATTGTAAACTACTGATTCTCTATATT
Organism: Schistosoma japonicum; assembly: GCA_025215515.1. Lineage (NCBI taxonomy): Eukaryota > Metazoa > Platyhelminthes > Trematoda > Strigeidida > Schistosomatidae > Schistosoma > Schistosoma japonicum. The sequence continues at coordinate 65,921,401 of CM046069.1, read as the reverse complement.
CTTCAAATTAGCCAATACAATTCAAGAGGATACTAACATTGGAGGGATTCATGAGATATACCATAGTGGTGTAACAAATATACAAAATCATTTCAAACAGCAAATTAAATGCCATTTTATTTAAGAAATGCACTCACAGTATCAATCAGAAATCACTAGCGGTAATTCACTCTTTTCTCTCAGTTTATTTTTACTATACGTTTAATAAAAATGACTTATTTCGTAAAACTTATATCAGTACAGATTTTTGACTGACGGAATCTCAGGACGGTTTTGAAAAATCGAGTTGGCTTGTACCAACTTACTTTGTTTGTAACATAAGCGAGATAACCGTCTACCAACACAGCTGCTCGTGTTTTGTTTACACTACTCTATTGCTGTGAAATATGGTCGATTAAGGTATAAAACATGCACAGGAAATTGGTTTATGACAATAGGTGTCTTAGAAGCATTATCTGTGTAACAATGAAATGACTGGGTGGTTAGTACTGAGGTCAGCTATAGAGTAACAAACAGAGATGACAAGTCGGTTGGTGGTGTTGTGAAACTTAATTGATTAAGATGAATGTGATATATATTAAGTATACCCAACCACTGCTTATTTCAACGCACAATACTGTTTGACATAGAACTAAATTGAAAGAAAAAAGGTAGTCTAACCAAACATAAACGCAGAATCAGTCGGTGAAGTCTTTTGATTATTGGTTCGAACCGTGTAGGCATATCCACACTACCTGCTTAGGATTCATGTAATACATACCAACACTGATTTAAGACATTAAACGTGACTCAGAATCGGTCACGTTAGCGCTAGGTCACTCGTTATCTTCGTGTAGATAGAAAATTCCATCATCTCTTTATACACTTTTGTATTCTGTCTTCGTTAGCTATATTCTCAATGTTTAGTCTTTCGAATTGTTATATTCACTACATTATTTCATTTACCCTAATATTCACCTGAATTTCATTTCATAACGATGATGTTGTTTAAAAGTTGGAATAAAGCACAAATGTTCCAGGCTTTTTGTTGATTATAGCTGACTAACTGATTCTGAGCAAAATTTACTTCATAATAAAACTAAATATTTCAACTGATGAAATCTACGTACTGTTGCTAAAAATGTTTTCATACACAATTTGTTGCTATTGCTAATCCTATTTTTGTTGTCAACCAACATCTAAGAGTAACTAAATGAGAAAATATAGCTAGATGAAGAAGACAAGTTTTATCTTGGTTATAGAATTTATGAAGTAGTGTTTTTTTTCTAACAAATCACTCTCACCTACTTTCACTAATGAATGATACTTTCAACTGATTGGCTATCTTCTAACTTGTCGTAATATCATCATTAAGAGATATTGAAACCAATCAGTTTTTAATACATAAATACCATTTCTATTAATCGTTAATAGAGATTCTGATAGATAGACAGACAGATAGCTAGAAGACACTTTGTATAGTGTTTAGTTTTTTAAGGACATTAGAAAAAAAGACTTATTCAATCGATTAATTTCTTACATGGTATTCTTCGATTTTTATTTGGGCGTTCTCTTTTTTGAACTTATAACTTTTTTGTAATTTTGTTTGCTTGTTAAAAGAAGTTAATTTACATTAAATGAGAAATCATATTACTAAGGGAAATAGAATAGACTAAATGGATGAAAATGTACTGAATATTTGAAATGTTTATTGAGTATAAAATTTATTTTTGTAATGTATATTAGCTAGATTCAATGTAAAGATAATAGATGGTACAAACATCAATCTTAATGAGATTCACACTCTAGTTACATTGTTGGTTCCCATTCTTCAATTTCTAACTGCATTGTGCAGTTACATTGATCTCTGATAATTAGCAACGGAATTGTTAGACTAGAAACAGGTAACCGATGGAGAATAGTTCAAATGTCGATTACCTATCATCAGTTTAGCTGCTCTACGGTTGTTTTAAATGAAGTATTGAGAACTTGCTTAGTAATTTGTGCCTGGTTCTATATGATAGTAAAGTTATGTTCAATTTTGAGAAATAATTTGTATCATGATTTGACATCACGTTTAAAGAATCACTGAAAATCAGGAACACTGAACACTAGAGTGAGGCTATTGCTGAAAGGACAAATGCTTTCTGTTAAACATGGACTGATTTTATATGAGTAGTTTATAATGCGTCTGTTCCGTACTTTTCAAACTTTCCCTCAGGTGACAGAAGTTCATAAACGCAAAAGTTCATGTTAGAACTAACCTTTTCCATCCTACTACTTTCGTTGTTAGAAAAGTGTTGTTAACTATTTAGAAGAATTTCTTTATTGCTGCTGTATAATCGACAGAGCAACTTTACTTTTAAGTTTACCGATATTAAATTTAACGTTATTCAACTAAGCTGTCTAGAATAATAGAATTTAATGTACGAAATGTTCCAATTAATATCATAATATTTAAACTATATCACTATCTCAATTATCAGTAGATGAATGAATGATTTTTGCCTAATGTTCAAAGTTCTCACTTGATAAAATATCAGTTATTCTTACAAATTCCCATAGTATTATTAGGTATATTAATTACTTGATATTGTCATATATTATTTATAAAATAACATAAATTTCAAATGGAATATCTGATAAATATACAACAATAATTTTAGATGAAAAATAAAGTAAAACGTTTGCTTTACTTAAAACGATTGTTTATGATCACTGATTGTTTTATTTGCACTTTATCATAAATGAAACATGAGGAATGAAAACGATACTAATCGTAAATAAACTCATTGGAAGAAAAAAAAACATAATGCACTCTGGTATATCTTTTTTCTTTTAGTTTTATACTTAGATATTTATCATTATACTAATCTCCATTGTAATTGAACTGCCAGTTATGAAGTCACGTCAGTAATGAATATAAACGTGAATATGAACCGATGAAATGTCAGTAATCTATTCAGTGCATAGCTAAAATGAAATCTTTAAGCCTATTGAATTTGTTGCATGGCATTTATTCATCAAATGAATTATAGTTCTATAAGTTATACTCTGCAAATCATACAAATTCATGTTGCAATAACAAGTAGCTTGATGTTATTATATATTTTTTACATTTTGTTTACATATAATCAGCAATAATCAATATTAAGCCAAACACAAATATACGATAGTTCAAGTTTACATGTTACATCAATACAACAAGATGAAATAAAGAAAATGAATAATAATGAAGTCAAAATAATCATGTTACCAATGTTACTGACAAAGGATAAACCAAAAGAATGGGGTTAGCGAAAATGTAGTTAATAGGTAATTGTGAAAAAGATATAAGAAAATCTAAATCTAAATAGAAAATAAGAAATGAATGTATGTGCTCCACAATGACCGATTTTGAGTCAAGCTGTTTAGCGTTACCAACCACGGATCATGATTATGGAACAGGTTCATCAACAAGGCTAAGTACAACAGTTAACTGTTTTATCAACTGATGTCAAGTCTCGGTTTGACTTCCTTTAGCTTACTCCATACTTAATCCTCTATCGGTAAACATCGCGCGTTGAGAAGGGCGATAATTAGGCATACATATTATTTATCCCAAGCACTTCAATCAGTAAATAGTCATAGACTCACTAAAGGATTCGCTTGACCTTTTTAGTTGTTCATGCAAAACTAGCATTGCTTACCTGTTCATTACACGACATATGGACAATATTTATTTCGAAGCATTTACAGTAAAGAAAATCAATCTGCTCGTCGACGCTTCAACGTATTGAATGTAAATTGTAAAGAAAAATTTCATTGTCTGATCATAGAAGTATAATCAGTTTCGCACATATGTTCAAGCCTTGGCATTGATCGAACTCTATCAATTAGATAGTAGTCACTGATTCAAACAACTTTATGTGGATATTTGACCGAGTATAACATTTGGTGGGATACAATCATACATTAAGAGCATACAAAAACTATTTTGCACTAGGTGAACTTGATAATTGCGCATAAACGTTTTCAGGAGTCAAGATAATGCTAAACATAGTTTGATCATTCGGTGACCTTTTAGAAACGTGTAAGAGAATTTTAGAAGCAAACGCAATGTTGTCATTGAATAGCTTTAAATTTTGCTACCGACATTAGTATATTTTTAGAAAGCTTCTAGACTCAAAATGTCACATAAAATCTTATCTTCGAGACTAATGCTTATTCCTCACTTCAGTTTCTTGCCTTCTGGTTTTGTTCAAGATTTATGACTTCTGAGAATAAAGAAACCATGTCTAGGCGTTCAAGTATAAAATATTGTAGTTAATTCAATAATCACACAAAAGTTATTATCAATTATAATTAAATTGAGGAGGTTTTAGGGAGATTAGTATTAAGTATAGTTGTTTGAATTCGTCATAGATTGTTGTCTGTTGAATACCACTATAAACCAGGGAGCACGGGAAAGATGCTTCAGTCTAATTTTGGATTCCTCATCAGGGCATAGGAAGCATTACCTTCATATCTCTCAGAAAACGCTAAAGCTATCTGCACCTCTGATCTTAACTTTACATAATAAACTGATAGGACTGAGAATTCTATCACTCAACGCCAGCCTACTGGTACAGATGAGTAAGGGTTTGTCGTGAGACCTGAAGGTCATAGATTAAATAACAAAGAGGAGGGTTCGCACTCCTGATAAATCTCAAACTAGGAAGAAACGGGTATCCAGTGGTCCCCGTCATCAATCTGTAACGAATATAAACAAATAAATTATATTTGCATAATAATATGATACTGTAGTTATCATATAGTTCTTATAAAGTAAGGAGTAAGCAAACATAAATCAAACCTGTAGTTTTATTATATTCAAGTACTTGGGTAAATAACAACGAAGTAATTGTTTTATTTTTAATTCAAGTTGTTAATCAAACTATGAATTCACTAAATTGTCTACACAAAAATTGCATGATGCAACTATTTATAGAAAATGTGATAGTTTGTACTGCCAAAACATTAAAAAGTAATAACAAATGCGTGAAGTTACACAACAAAAACATAAATCATACTATTAGCATACATAATTAGATGCATTATGTATTGCATGACTCCATTTTTTCTCAAGAAAAAAAATTAGCTTACTTCATAATGTTTATGAACATAAAGTTCTGTGCCAGAGATATTACGTAATTCAAGTAATTTGACACTTCGTTGTCTTTCAGTCAATACAATAAGACAAGAGATTAAACCAACTAGTAAACCATAAGTTGCATCAAGTATCACGGTACCCAAGAACGTCACAGTGAATAGAAACTATTTTTAAGGTAAAGCAAAAATAAAAGTAGATAACAATGTATTGCTGTTTTGTAAATTTTATATCTTTTTTAATTAAGTCTTATCATTTTGAAAAATAATTCTGGTGGTTGATAAATCTGTAACCTGAAAAACTACTTATAGTATCAAAGAAGATTCTTTTCATGAACACTGACATGAATAATTGAATTTCAAGATCCCTGAGAAAAATTTCTTTTACACTGTTGTATACTGTCTTTCCCCCAGCTAGCCTACCATTATAGAATCTGTCAAACATAAACGTCCACTTGCGGTTACGTCTATCAACACCTATAAGTTTATTTGTTCTTGTGAAGTAGATTACATTCTCAGCAAAAGAGAGATATTTTCTGAACTTAAATCAAATCATTACTCAGAGAACTTATGTTAAATAAGTGTGAGATAATCAATAAGTCGAATTGGATCATGCTATCTCTCCACCTCACAGCTCCCCCCCTAGCCTGCCGCTAAGTATTATTTTTAAAAGTCACCTAAACAGTCAAATGAGTGGGTTCAAGGAGAGCGAGAATTCAAACGGACGGTTATTAAAAAGGTTCCCGCGAGTTATCTGTGCATGCTTAAGATTTGAATGCAATAGTAGAAAGTGTAATTTCTCACATTGTGTCACTTACTTATTCTGTATTAAAAGTGCAATAAATCTAGTGATTTACATAAATGTACCAAAGGAATTTAGTTGTCATTTGTAACAGAATGAATATTATTACTTTTATTATTATTATTATTGCTAACAAATACTTATTGTGCACTTTAATAATACTACACTTAAGTGAGATATGAAATACAAACTTTGTTTTACTCACAAAATCCGGTTTATAAGTGCGCCATAAATACGGCAGTTTCTTTGGTTGTGCCAAAATATTTTTCAGTGCTACTACTATTATAGCGGATAAAATACACTGCAAATATAAAAGAAACGCGATTATTGAATCTTGTGAATAACTATTCGTTACTTTTTAGTATTATTTATCCCAGCGGTTACGAGCAATTTGTTGACATAAAGAACTACGTAGATCAGTTACTATCTAGTTAAGAGCTCTGCTGATTAGTGTCTCAACATTGCTTAAATTTACAAATTGGTAATTTTCTGGGTAGTAGGAAGTAGTAGGAATTCAGAAACAAAAGTTCCCATTTAGCCCATTTGGAATTTATCAGATGATGGCACTGCAATCTCATTGTTGATGTGGCCTATAAGATTCAAGAATGGTGTCCATAGTTTCAAATGATGAGAAGAGATATACTATGACTTTAAATCGTAATACACATTACTACGTTCAGGGTCATAATATTTGCTTCTTTGTAACATAATCACATTAGTTTCAGTACATAGATGCATTCACATATATTGCTAACAAGTCGCAAGTAGTAGGAAATCGACAATCTGAATTTTATTGACATACCAAAAAATGGTGTTTTAGTAACTGAATATATAATGAAAACTGAGTATTCAGTTCTATATATATATTTATGTAAAATAAATATTTCAGTTTACTTGTCAGATAATACACAGCCAACAAACAATCATAAAGGTTTACTGGATAGTGTACTTAGTACAACTAACAAATACACATGCTTCAAAAATCAAGAACAATGTTTATGAGCACATAAAACATAGCGATTGAAATTTGTTGGTCCTGTATTACCATCGATTACAACTTCCAGATATACTACAAATGAACAAGAAGTATATTAATGATATATTCGTAGCGTCTCAAATGGATGCGTTATATTCAACACTTTGGTTATTTTTATCAATTAAATGAGTGGGTATTCATGTTACTTTGCAATATCCAATAAAGATTTCATCCCAATCATCTTGAGTTACACATAAATAATTTCTATGAACATATCACTTTAGTTCAACTCAACATATCAGATGAAAATTATAAGAAAAAGCAATAAGACTTAGAGCTATAAATAAAATTTTAATTGATAATATTTAGTATTCATACACTATGTGAAAGTAAACATGATTGAAAGTACAAGATACAATACATCTATGGAACATTGAAAACGTTATGGATAAACTCAACTAATTATAGTAATATTTTAGTCTATACATATGATTAAATGTTACAGAAAATAAAACATATTTAAGTAATAGTATACACATTGTAAGTGTTAAATATCTGAACTCACTGATGGAGTTGCTTCAAAATACGGGCCCAAAAATAATAGTACAAATACAATCAATATGGAACTGAATATACCGGATAGCTAAAAATATTGTGTATGAATATTTGCAAATAAATTATGCATAAGAATATCATTTAAATAAGAAAGTACAATTGAAGTAACTCCCTATACTGTTATGCCTGTAAAAATGACTATGAAATTCACTATTTAGAAGACTGAGTGTTTCATTTAGTAATTCTACTTACTATAACTCATTTGTCAAAACGTATTTTTCCATTAAGACAAAATTTCAAAATGATGTTGAACGTTTAGAAAAAAAATTGATAATAATCTCTGGATTATTAGATTTTGTAAAGGATGATACTTGTCAGTAATGAGCATTTCCAATATTAACGGATATTATGTTGCTTGGTAGGTTACATGTCTCATAGTACGAGGTATAACTACTGAGGTACCATATAAACCTCAACCGAACTCTTAGAGAGTGAGAGGAAAAAAGAATTTATTCCAACTGACTAACTCATTAGAATAAGTTTGTATCTTTCTATGTACCCGTTGCACAAGTGTGACTGTTTGGATAGAGTAGCCTAGTGGTGATCGTGGTGTTTGGCATGAAGCGGACTGAGTTCAAATCCCAGTGTGAACATCAACATTGGGTTGCAGGTATATCTAGCCGATGAGTCCCAAATAGGACGAAACGTCAGTCCTGGATTCCACTTGCCAGTCACAATCTAAGTTAAATATGACTAAATCATATTTATCAAATTTATATTAATTTCAAGCATTGATGAAATTGTATTGATCCAGTTGGAATACGATCAGAAGATACTAAGTAATTTAACATCACAGTCCACTGGGATTAACTTTTTCCTTTCTCTTTACAAGATATATATACTCTTAATAAAATGAATAAAAACATAATGTCAACAATTTCTTTCCTTTCACCGAACTATTTTTCACTCATTATTACATCACAATAGCTTCAGCTTGTCGCTGATTTTAATATCGTTACTACTATTGCCATTAATTTATATACCACATTGACCATATTGATTAAATATCACCATCATTACTTTTTAACACGACACACTCACTTAATCTTGTTATATTAACTGACCTTTTTACTGTATTGTTGTATAACCTTTAGTGTTTGTTTAAGGTCATTTCAAGAATTTCAAGATCAGATCGACATGTAGTTCACTAATTTCAATCCACGATTTTGACATGCACAAACACAATACTGCTTACATGATTCCGTATGACATAATTTAATTATAAAATGATATTTATGTATTCATAAATGTAGAACCTAAAGATGAATTTATCGAAAACAGTTGTTCTCTCCAATGTTCTTCACTTATGAATTATTAGAAGTGATAAATTGTGTGCATAATCGCCTATATACCAATTACTTAAACACTTAGTCCCTTGAATCCTTCTTCTCTTGAACGCTGAATAGAGAATAGATGGCCGGGAGTATCAAAAGAGTCCTATGTCAAAAGTTAACTTATGAAGATATAGGTATTTATATGTATCCTTGAGATTCTAGTAGTCGCTTGAAACCATTGGAAAGTTGGAAAACACTCGGCAATTATTTACTCAGAATATGACACAATCTGACCTTTTCTAGAATTCTCTTTAAAGTTGTTAAGGAGGATTGATTGGTTAAAGTACTTTCTATAGACTTGTTCGATGGATTATTTAGAACTCCCAAAAAAAGTTAATTGTTAGTAGCCTTTGACTTAGGCATCTTACAATATGTCATTATCTAGGTTCTTTTTAATCGTGAGGAATTCTTGACTTTTAATTGGGATTCCGAGTAATAAAAGAAGCAGTAGTATACAGAGAGGGAGATTAAGGAGAAAGATATAGAAGGATAACGAGAATAAGTAAGTAAAGGAGAGAAGGAAGATAATAATAAGATGGTGACAAAGTAATAAAGAAAGAAATGGGAATATAACAGGTATAGATATATATTATTGTTGATAATATAGATGGTAAATATGTGAGGGTCAGGCAAAATGGAGAGGACAAGTAGAAAACTGAGAAAAAACAGTGACAAATAACAAGAATGAAGATTGAACGATTCAGAAATATATTTATGAAATTTATTTTTTCAAAAATAGAGGAATGTAATTGCACAACTAATAGTTATAGTGTTTCTTAACAAAACCTTGAGACACTTTGCGCTATTCCTTCTGCACCACGAAAATATACGTTTATCTGATTTTTTTAAATGTACCTGTTAAATTCTGTCATGGACTGAAAGTGGTATCAAAATCGAAAAATTATCTGACATTCAATGCATTCTCACTTGAAACATTTGTACCTATGAACTCACATGGGTTTGGATCCAAAACCTACTTGTCACTTAGTCAGACTGCCACTCTTGAATCAGTTAGTTAGGATCCAATAGTCAATATTTTCAATTTCTATATCTGAACAAATTTTCTGACAACTTAGTACAAACTGATATAGAAGTCGAACATTTTAAGAGAACAGTCATTTGATGTCTTTTGATTCTCAGTAGTCACCTGTCACAATGATGGTCACTTGCAAAAATTATTCAGATTCTCTGAATAAGCTTGTTAATACATGCAAAACAAGTTAAATAATCATCTCATTTGAATAACTATCTTTGAGTGTCGTATGGAATGGGTTTATCTGATAGAAATTACTGCATAAATTACTCACCGGTGTTCTGGTCCTTGTCCCTGCTAACACCATACTACGGGAAAGACTACCAGATTGAACAAAACAAGAAAAGAAGGATGTGAATGTATTTATAATTCCAAATGATAATATTTCCTGGAAGGGAATTATGAACCAAACATGTGTAAGTCAATAACCTGATGTGTCATTTTAAGTTATTATAATCTTATCAGCTATATTTTTATGTTATAACAATAAACAATCTAAGATGCAATTAGACAAGAAAAATTATCCTGTAACTATTTTGAATAGATTTTTATGTATTTTAACCAGCTATGTAATATTCAAACATGTTCAATCAAGGCAGGAATGTAATCAGAGAGCTGAAATAAACAGGTATTTATAGACACTAAAGTAAGCATATCAGTGCACACATTTTCAAATATATACAATGACATTATTCACAGCATTGTATAAAATAATCCTTACTGATGTGATGACTTATTACTTTCATAGTACAAGTCAGCACTTTTTACCCTACTAGTGAGAGTGGATACTATGTTATGTTGCCTTATGAGTTGGGTGCAATGATTTACACTCTCAAACTTCAATTGGTTATAATTCCGTATTATTAATCAGTCTTGTACAACGTAGAACATACATACAGGTGGATAGGTTCAAGTTTCTATGACACATGAGCACGACGAAATCAAATTTACATGATAATATAATTCAGTAGGAAGAAATAAAGTAAACATATGAACGAAATAATAATCCTACTTAAAATCTCAAATATTATAGATAGTGAATACATTTATTCTACTGGCACCGATTGCAATCTATGTCACCCAGTGTCTCCAGTCACTTATCAGAATTATCACTAACATGTTAGCATCTATTAAAATGGCTTAGACCAATAACCAGCTGCCTCATGAACCGATACCATGTTTTGATTTGTCCAAAAATAAACTATCTTTATCCTATTCCTACAGCAGTAAACATAGTACGATGAGGCAAGTGATGGACGGGCATAAGTAATACATGTCTCAACCACCTAATTCAATGAAGGTTCACAATCTCTCGCACCGATCTGTCATTTTTCCCAAGTACTCACTGTCTAACATCATTATTGTTTATTCGGTCATTCCACAAGATACGGGGGATACTTCTAAAACATCTATGATCAATGATCTGAAGCCTGCATCCATTTTTTGTTTTCATAGTTGATGTTTCACATCAATAGGTTAATAGTGAGATCGACCTTCCATACAGTGTACTCGGTATTTTGTTGGGAAACGGATATCTCACCTACGCCACAGGTGATATATGTTGAAAAAGTAAAGGGAGCTTTGTGAATCCAAGCTGAACTTTCATCTGAAACGAACCTATCAAGGGTTGATGAAACTCCCAGGATAAGTGAAGTGGTGTACATATTTATCTACTTCACCTTCCTCCCCCCTCCACTGTAACCAATGTTGGCGATGATGCAAACAAACCCGGAAATAACGTTTCGTATTTAGAGGGAGAATACTAATCACAAATATGCCTGCATTGTTACTTAAGGTGTTCAGGAGATTGTATATTATCAGCGTTTTTACCGAAAAGAGCTTAAGTATTACATACTCTACGTCGACAAGTAAGCTTCCTACAAGAAGATCAATTTCTGAGAGTTAGTTGAAAGAAATGAAACTTCTAGGAGGACACCTATGACGAAATTAAATAAAGAAAGGGATAAAGGGCAATTCTGATAAACACCACTTATGGATAACAATTCATTGTTACCGAGAGGCATTGATTAATGGTTCTAACTATAACATAAAGAAAACGCAGGCAGATTATCTAAAGCACTTCATGGATCTAGAAATTTCTTTTCTATCTGATTTGTATTGATTAATGTAAGTCTACTAAATTGTTTATGTAAAGCAAAGAATGTTTTTATCTATGTATTTATCTAGCTGGCAAATTAAATAAAATGAACATTACCTTTTTTCTAAAACAATGTCTTCACTTTAGTTCTTTCTATTTAGAATATTTTTGTTTAAATTTTATTAAGCTTGTTAGTATACATTTGGTTCTTAAAGTTACATGTAGATGACTTTTCTACAACTTCCTGTTAGATTATATGATTAGATACTAAAATAAGTGCGATTAAATAAGTTCTTTCAATTTATACACTTACATGATTGAAATTCACTTTATTCCTATACTTTAAAGAGAATAATTTCACTAAGGATATTGATAGGAATGTACTAACAAATCCAATTAGAATAGCATCCGGTAGTAAATCTGGAACTATACTCCAATATGGTACAGTTATTTGTGGCATTCTATCAAGGGATAAGAAATGAAGGTTATAAAAAAAATGAATACAAAGTATTACGTCATATAAATGGATTATACAGATGTTATATTATTATCGCAGTAAATATGTATCTTGACTGAAGGGAATGTAGAGATGAATTTTATTTGTAGGTGATGTTCACTATGGGATAAAGTAAACCATAGGACTATTTCAAACCACAGAAAATTAAACTGCTATTTTATTCAAACATGGGACTATTTAGTAGTGTGCAGCAGCTGGACTGAGATATGCTGTTCAGGAGTTTAGTGACGTTCCACACATACTTAAACTAATTATTAGGCTGTTTGATCGTTAGCTTCTAGATGAGTTCCTGACGTTCTAGCAGGAAAACATGATCGACAAAGTACAACTATACAAGATATTAGATAGTGATCACAGATGACAGTAGATGGATGTTAGTTTTTATAACGTCAGTTATGATATATGTAACATCGTCACGTTCACTACAAGATGTCATTCGTAGCCAGAATGATTTATCGGTAACGCCTCAGATAAGTCTGAATGACTCGTAATTCGAAACACACATGGAGCATCAGTTACACTACAAACTCAGTCACGCCTTGATGATATGTCATCTAGAGCGAAAGCTAAAAAGTCAAGAGTTTCCTGTCCAACATTTTAAACCAACTAAAGTGCATATACACTCTTCCTGCAAATATTCATTGTTACTAAAAGATCCATATGCTCTTTGGCCTATTTGATTAAATAATGACTGTTGTAATTAGTCCTTCTAAATAAAGCCAACTGTAAATTGGTCATATAAAGCATTAACGATGAAATTATTCATTTCCCGAGGTACAGATATTTTCTGAAGTAGCTTACTGTTATAACCGAGGGAAAGGTTGTATTGTATGTAATGACCGTAAGTTATGTAACCTTCACGTGCTTGTGGTTGAGTGTCATCTACTAACAACTCTCACTAACTGATACACATGCATATCTCAATGAACGGAAATCAAGAGACAGAATGACTTATCAACAAATACGAGTCGTTTTACATAGTAAAATAATACACTAATGTAAAAGTGTTTTACACAAAAGAAACAATTAAAATTCACTTAATCCATCAATGATTATTTAATATCAACCTCGTAATTTACTCGTAAACCTATGAAACTAAGACATGAATGTCTGGCTTGTTTATTGACTCTAATATCACTTACAAAATATTCTTTTGACCATAAGGAACAATTCAAATGTAAGTTTTACCTAGATGTTTCGACATCGTGGTATTATATAAATCCGCAGTCTTAAACGACATACACTTACTTCAAATTACCATATAACACTTGATAATTGAAACTTTTTGTTAGTGATATTAAACTAACTGAAGATTTAGTAAAATTAGTTTCATATAAGTTGTCAATCTCAATCAAGACATTTTTATTTAGAACGGTACAAAGTGAAATCACTTAGAAACCCCACAATTAATTTTATTCTAATGATAACAAAAATAGACGGAATGAAGTCACATCAATTTTTAAATGATTACTCCATGCCTCACACTCTGTGGACATTCGTTACATTAAACAACTCAACCTTTTTTACTACTGAATGTTTCATATAGTAGTGAGTGGCCTGTGAATTATTCATCAGTTATACTTAACAGGACAATGTCTAAAAAAATCCGTATTATTTGATACATGGTTCTGGTGCTAACTTCATTTGCGCGTTATTTTCTACTATACTTAAGTAAGTAGTAACTTTCCCTCGGTAGCCTTTTCTTGTGACCAACATATATACAAGAGAGTTTTATTAGGCCAAAATACGCGGACCGATCTTCGAAAAAGAATTAGATGTGGATCACTGTATTGACACAACAGTACATATATTCAGTGAGTGGAATGCCAATTAAAATGTTAATGAAGTGAACCTTACAATATATTTAGTTTGTTTTGTATGATACATTAAGTATATCTGTTTTTGATCATCGACTAACCACAGCTCAAAATGACAGGATATACTAACTGTCTAACGCTTTCGAATTAACATGCATTACTCAGAAAACTTTCGTTTTCAATCTTAAATTAATAGATGGAGTTAGTTAAAATTTATTGAAAGTATATCGAATTTCCACATTTTTCGAATACTGCATTTATAATAGAATAAATTCAACTAAATACTTAGCTTACTTACCCACTGGCAATGTACCCTACAATTGAAACATTTTTAGTCGAATGCAAGTTCAGTGTAGCCGAAGCTACAGTGCCCAAAGCAACCTAATATGAAAGATAAATGTACATCATAGTTAGATTTTTAAAGATAACAATATACTGCTTATAAGGATCCAATATCAAGTATAGTTTGCAAAAGTAAATTATGCAAGAATATTCTAAAACGTATCTCGCAAGCTAATATTTCAAAGACTACAGTGCCGCAAGCAACAAAGTCTGATGTTCAGTTATATACACGGATAAAAATGCATCAATTCAACGTCTCAGAAGATACAACTGTTGGCTTTATTGACGAGATATAAGGTGATGGTTTTTTTTCTAAGTTGTATGTGACTAGGTAACGCTACAAAACAGTAGCGGTATTTCACCTAAAATGCCACATTATTGTCTGTGAACGAAGTATGTAATCCATTCTCTAAGTGTAAATCAGAAGGATAATTAGAGCTGTGATTATTCGCAATCTTTTAATTGTATGAATACCTAGAATGTGCAGCTATTTTTCCAGTGTGTGTGCCACACATTAGGTAGCAGATTCTGTAAGAGATTTCAATGATATTCAAAACTTGCACTTAGGTTTTACATTCAACATGAAGACCTGCTCTAGGCCATAGAAGACAGTTGCAGATGAATTAATTAATAAAAACTGCAATGTGATATCCAACACTATAGCAGTAAATGAAATAAGAAATGGTCAAAACTCCTGGATACAATACATTTAATCAACACTGGAAAAGCTCGAGGGTAGTCCCAGCCTTTATACACTACTTTTATATAGCTTTCCTTGAAATATTTTACTTGAACGATAAATTAATTAGTACATAGTTTTGATATCTGAATGAAATTAGAGTGTTTACAACTCTAAAGATCAATGTAGAGCCGAAAAAACAGGACACCTCAGTGAGTTTGATTATGCTGAAATCAATCGAGAGGTGGAATACTAATTTCATACTCTTCAGTAACCCTAAATTTTAACAAAATACCTGTTAAACCACTGTAACCTTTGCTTGATTCTTCAACTTATAAAAAATTATTGACAGGAAGCAGATACACTATATTCATACTCCAACTAATACGTTTTCTCATATCCATATCTTTTTTCTCAGAAGCTTGATTTTATTGAACGTAATAGATAAACATTGAAATTATTTAGTAATACTAATGGTGTCGTTAACAAAACTTCACATTAAAATATGCATAGCTAAATTCTTTCATTATATTAATTTCATCAGATCAAGCAACTATCTTTGGCTTAATTTGTTTAATCTGGTTAGCGTTTTTTTAGCAAGCTTGTGTTTTACGTGATGGGGATTCTAGCTCCATGCCCAACCCTCCTCCTTGATCCGGGCTTGAAACCGGTAGTAACTCTAAAAGAGCTACAGGCAAAGCATCATCGATGAACAAGGAGTATCCGATCCAGATGTAAGGGCAAGGATCGGCAAAGCAAGGGCAGTATTCCAACAGTTGAAGAACATGAGGGACTCCAAACAACTGTCTACCAACCTCAAAGTTAGACTCATCAATTCGAATGTCAAGACAGTTCTCTATAAAACTGAAACGTGGAGAACTACTGCAAACATCCTCAGGAGGGTACAGGTATTTATTAACAACTGTCTACGCAGAATATTGAATGTCTTTTGGCCGGAAACCAGCAACAGTCTACTATAGAAGAGAACAAACCAACTTCCAACTGAAGAGGAAATCAAGAAACGACGTTGGAAATGGATAGAACACACATTTCGGAAATCATCTGAATGCATCACAAGACAAGCACTAACTTGGAACCCTGTTGGAAGACGGAAAAGAGGAAGGCTAAAGAACACACTGCGTCGAGAGCTGGAAGTAGACATAAAAAGAATGAACAGTAACTTGAAACAGCTGGAAAGGATTGCTGAGGACAGAGTTGAATGGAGAATACTGGTGAGCGGCCTATGCTCCTCCGAGAGGGATAACAGGCGTAAATAAGTTAGTAAATAACTATCTTTATACACAACAAATATCAGAGCCTCATGTTATCAGGACCAACTATGAACGCTTCTCAATTATATCATTTCGGTCAGATAACATAATGCTGTCACAAAAATTTTTTAACTTGTTTAGAAGTTCAATAATAGTGCACATATTGTATATTGAACCTATTTCTTTAAAATGATTCATCTACACATAGTAAATTTATAAAATGAAAAGAACAATGACATAAACTGACCAGAATCAATTCACTTGGTATTGGAAAATTGAACTTTACATGTCTTTTCAATAAAGGTTCAACACAAAATTTAATAATCATTAAAAATGCAATTGACACAGTAGATATAAGTAGTGTGAACAAATTCGTATCACGTATATGTTTGAACAAATTAACATAGACCTGAAATAGTAAACATTGTGTGTGTTAAATGAAACAAAACGTGTCAAAATAAATCATTGTTTCTGGTTTCAGGTTCAAATGTGAATATAGTTAAGCCAAATAAAAGCATTTGATACTACCTAGTAAACGACTAGTCACTTCATGATCAAAGTTATAAGCACTTTATAAAAAGTTATAATTGAGTCTTGTGATAGGTAATTATTGAATTACTAATCTTTATCTGACTTCAGTAGATTGTTGGTCAGTAGTACTTCACAATATTTATTGTTACAAATACTTTTGATCCATCTTTCGTTGAACTGTGTAAAATCGATTAGAGAAATTTATGAAGTAGTATATTTTACATAAACAGTGGAAAACAGCTAGACTAACAAAACAGCATACAATTCAAAGTAGGAAAGAAATCAGCAATAATTCACTCAACAGATATTTTTCAACAGTTTACTTCGAGCGTGCTCGCAATGAGACTGTTGAAATCTCTCGTTATTAATTAAAATCAATTGAAGTTGATTTGAAAACAAATGATCACATCGTCGTTGAGCAATCAGTTATTATCTAATATAGGATATTGTATGCATTGAATTTTCTATTCCTAATGTTTCTTTACCAAACATGAAATGATTTTTTTAAGTATACATGAATATTAGTATTGATGATGTGACGAGTACACTTTGTCAAAAAAGGTATTATCTTAATTTTCAGTGAAGTTGGGGATATGAAAGATTGACAAGAATATATATTACAGTCTCCTTTCAATGACCTAATTTGACACTCCCTACCGAGTTCTGCTTTTCATGTTGGTGTAGGACTGCTGTTCTGAGACACGTTAGTAGGTGTAAACTATCTGCTGGGAGTTCTGATAAATAATCAAGAAAGTGATTGATAATGTGGGGCAACATGATTCAAGATCAAACCAAGTTCTCAGGTGCTTCAACTCCTTGTCGTGAGCTACATCTTGAATTATAGTATCCTTTCATGTATACCTTTGTATTATTTCGTCTTAAACCATACTCTTAGTGTTCAGTCATCTTTAAAGTCACTTGTACTACAATTTTCCTGATTCTTCAATATTCATTTCGGAGATTTCTCTGGTATAGGGACGAGCTCTAAAGTATATTGGTACCAAGCTCCAAGGAGATTATGATTAACTAAAAGATGGGGTTCACACGAATGTTCTTAAGTCTAAACGATGTTTTATTCGATCACCTCACTATGCTGTTAAACAACAACAACAGTAATTTGCAATCGATATAATAACTCCAATCCACATTTATCAGTCTAATAGAGTTTTTATTTCCTCCCTCCACCCCCCCTACCCCACAAGTAGTGAAGTATAAAAATCTATCATGGGATAATTTTATTTAAATAATGTAAGTACAATTCTTTTGTAAGAAACACGTACTGCTTCGACTTAAATCAGGAGGAACGGTGGCTAACTGGAAACTGAGAAACACTTCTCAGAAGTCAGATTACTCTAAATTGTGTAAACAAACTTTGTAAGGACATTTTTGACATAATCTATAGACTCTGAAACCGAATTAACAATTATTCCCAATCTCACTATCATCCCGAAGACATTTATGACGTAACCTTCCTTACTGAATAAAACCCGATTTTCAACATATAAGCATACACCAACCTGAACCATAATATTTAATGTTAGATTTAGACTATCCTTCTCCCTTCTCGGTTTTCTGATAAAAATATTAAAACAAAACAAATCTCGTTGTGCTTCCTTTATTTCGATTCTCTTATTTTGCCAATAACCCATTTTACTTGATAGGGTGACTAATAGAACTATTTAGTTGAGTTAACATATCATCTGGTAAGTGATGCAATCAAGGTCAAATCGACTTTCATTGGCTTGAACAGCATATTCTGGGCATAGAGCCGCCTACGGAAATTAAATTCCTAATGGTTTGAAGTATGTTCAATTTACTCCTTATGCTCCCACCTTACTTATGCCCGTCCCCAATTCCGATCAGTTAAAAACGCGCCGCAATTAAAGTGGTGAAATTTTTTATCTAAATGCAAATTTGCAAATTGTTCAGCGCACATGTTCTCTCAAATATTTTAACAGAAATTTGTGAATACTAGATTTTCGATAGATGAGTTTGTTACTTGGTTAACTGTTAAAAGTAACAACAAACGGATGATTTGCACATCGAATAATGACTACATTTGTTGCTTAGATAAGAATTGATGAATACAGACATGCATGAAGCCTACAAACCGAATAGACATGTAGAAAACAGTTTTCTCCCAAGATGTTCCTCCTCCTTCATTTTAATAATATCAATGTTCCTCAGCCTAACCAGTTATATGTATATTTTGATCAGGTGATTCATTTTGAATTACACTGGTATAGTAAATAAAAGTCATGACCATTTGTTATATTTTAAGTGGATGATACTGTAAAATGATAAATAGGTCAGTGATACTAAACATCAAACGAATGTAATGAACAAGAATTCAGTACGACTTAAATTCATATGTAGCTACATGCACCAAGCTACAGGTATTTATTATTTTTAATTTTATTACTAGAAATGACCATAAAATTAGCCAGTTAAGCAAGTTTTAACAACGGTTGTTTCATAAAATCAAACAGTTATGTTTAGTCTGATTAAAATGAACAGAGCTATATAATCACACTGTAGATATATTTGCCGATGACACTAGAAATCAATTCGTTAATAAGCAAACAACATATACATTAATGAACGTTAAAACACTTAAAACACGTTTATACTTGTTTTGAATTTGTGTACAAGTTAATCAATTCTTTGTTACAAATAACTAAATTAACCAATTCAGAAAATGAATCAAGTGATTCTTATTTCGTATAGGTTCACTACTTGAAGGTTAAGTTATGTGACACGATTGTATGAACTTAACAAACATAATGACAAAAGATCAAGACAAGATTGGAATTCGTTTTTAAAGTTTATAATGTATGGTTAATTTTGAGAGAGGGTTCTATCATGGGTTAACATCACTATTGATTGATTTTGAGGTGGATTTCTAAATTTCTAGTGAGAACTCGTATCAGTTGGATTTCAGTCAGATGTAGTCCAAAACAGTTATCACCAACAGCTTTAGGTGACTACCTCACTGCCATTAATTGATTCAGTTGGAAATGTATCATATCACTGGATGAAAATCTGACAATCTAATTGATAAACACTCACTGTGAAACCTGAAGTACCTGGTTTCTATGTATCTTGGAGTTATGTATAAACTTGAACATTTACAATAAGCTATCAGTAGACAATCATGTTAGTAATTATGCCTTTCAGGCTGCTAATTGATTGATTTAATAAAATAATACAGTAAACAAACTTGGTTAAATGAAAATTAAGACTTATCTGTTAATCAATAGTTGATAGGATAAAGTCCCTTACTGAATTGCAGTCATTTGTGGTAAAACTATGCTATACGATGAGTCTGTGAGAGCCTTTAAGTAACCTCAAAAATGTCAAACCAATTTTTAGCCAATCGAAAAACAGAACATTTAAATATAAATAGGGTTCATTTAGATCTTCCCGTTGAATTTGTCCTGGACTGAAACTGGTCAGTCCCTATTGCTATATGTGCATCCTGAGCGGATTATCTCGATATAGCGATAGATCACAAGTATTGTTTGAGTTGGATTGCATCTGGCAAGAACATGTAAATGTTCAGTTTTTAATAGTAAAAGTAATCGTAAGTGCTATGGTCAACATTCATTTATATGACTAAAAAGTGTTCTTGAACATGATCCTTTATATAGAGAATGTTTCCTGTCAAAAATGATCTAAACTTTGCTTGAGTGAACAAACCCCAGCCAAAACCTTTAAACCCAACTCGCTGCATCCCTTTATCACAATCACATAAAATAGTTTTACGAAGCAGCTCTTTTTCATGTAAATACTTCCTTATTATATTTTTATTGATATTAACAAGCTTTCTATTGAGAATCAACATGGTATATGAACTATGTGACTTTGAAAATGTATTCTGAAACTTCATCGGCTCATTCATGTACTTTAGTTTTGATACTCATAAATAAACGATTCAGCGACATGGATATATCAACTTAGATATTATTAACAACTTGATAAATATATATTTTAAAATGATAAAAAATTATGGTGACCATGGCTAAACAACGTAAACCCTTAAAGTGATCCGACAACAGGAACTTCAATAAAATTAAATGAACAGTTTTTCCATGTATTGATTTGAATTTGGTTAATATTGCAGTGAATTATAACATATACATGACTACCCACATTATAATTCAATAATGTGTTCATAGATTTATGTCTACTAGCGGAATCCAGGTCACTAACAAATAAAGTCAAATGATCAATCAACACAGATGATAATCTCCCATCTTCTATCTCCAAACACAGTTGAAATGGGTCAAAAGGTTAGTATTAACAAAAATTTGTTGATTTCATGTAAAAGTCGTTCACATGCATTTGATGTAGTAAATAAATAGGAAGGACTAAACGAAAGGCTTTTATCAGGTTTCTTGAGCATGTTCTTAGGAACCTATATCCGAAAAGTAGCAACGCTCTTACGAGTGCAATCTCTAATTACGTTTTCCACAGTGGATATAATATACGTGTTATGGAAGCACTCAAATCGCCCACAGACAAAAAACGCCATTATTAATTTAACATCACTAATTAGTTTGACTTAGACAGCCACTGTTCACCAAAAAGCACTAGACAGCTGTTTCGTTCTAGTATGAAACACTCTAATAGTGTGCCATCACGGCACCATCAGCTATTGAACCCAGGACCCTCTGGCTTCTCAGCGAATACTTTATCACTAGACCACTGAGTCAGCTCCCAACTCTTGATATTTCTAATTCAGTCAATTCGCGATACATTTGCGCAATCTTATCCACCATTTTTACTATGTTTACAGGGTCAATCGTTATCAGATGTTTTAAACCTGAACTTTGTATACAGAAAGATAGCTCAATATTCCTTTCATTACCGTGATAAGCATAACAATTTTCTTGTATGCACTCACTCCTATGTTCATAAACGAAAAAAGTTTACACTCGAAATCCATCCAGTAATTATGTAATTATTTATTCTTACCATTTTATGATTATGTAAAAGTTTCTTCAACTTTTCAATGATCACGTCATCTCCCGCTTTCAACTCTTAATTCGCAGCATATAGATACTCGATGACTACAATTATTAGCATGTCTTGTAACTCTATTCTAATTATTATGATTTCTACTTTCATTCAGAACATGCGTCTCAACATCAACAGATAATGTCAAATATTTAATTATGTATAACTCCTCGTAATTGTAGACTACTCATAGTTGGTAAGAAGCCTTAAAAAATTCATTCTAATTATGTAAACCTTCTTCTTCTTGAGTTATTCAAAGTTGTTTATGTTGAATATCATGGTTTGTTGCATCGTTTGTTATATGAAAGTCCCTAATTCAGTATGCTCAAGAACATCGAGAACATGTTCAGTAAATCTAACCTAGCCTCGTAATAATAAGTTATTATTCAGAATAGTGTAATTCATATTGTATATTAATGATGATATTATTATTTTCCTATGACTAGATGTCATTGTTGTGTAATATTTAGTATTAATTAAATTATATGTAACTTGGTTTGTTTGGTTTTGAATAGGTAATGTGACGCTATGGAATGTAGGTTCTTATCGCCAGAGGACAACTAATTACCAAAAATTAAACTTTGCTGACTAATGCTAGCTAGTATATAACCTTGTTCCAGGATTTCTTATTGATTATGTCTAACCATCTAGTATATTAGGTTCAATGAATCCGTCATAGATTTATATTGACAGAGTGCCAGTGAAAACCAAGGGAAACTGGACAGCTGTTTCGTTTTAGTACTGGACTCCTCAGCAGTGGGCACCCTAGATTTTTCCTCAAAGCTTTAGGTTCAAGTTTAATACCTCAAATCGATATATATTTAAAATAAACTGTAGTTAACTTCATTTCTGTGAGGTATGAAATATATCATATAGGATTTTTGAAATGTAGTATTATAACATAATGCAAGTAGGTGAAATGAGTCTATTAAAACTAGGGGAATTCATTTTATTCAGTTCAAATCATTGTTGCTATTGTCCCTTTATTTTCCAAGTAAAGTGATGTCATTGTAACTGGGTGTTGTGGAGATTGTTAAATGTCGATTTGATATCACGAACTGGTTTGAATCAGGCAACCTTTGATCACCTGGAGGCATCGAACAGTTGTTTTATCCTCGTATGGAACTCTTTGACAGTGTGCGTCCACAACCCAATCAGGAATGGAACCTCAAACCCTATAGCTACGAGGCGAACATGGATACTCACTGCTGAAGAGTTCTATAAGAGGATGAAACAGCTGTCCAGAGCTTAAAGGTGATCACTATTGTCTAATTCAGACTAATTTATGATTTTTAATTGAAAATGATATCAGTTTTATAGACTTATGACAAGATTGTAATGGTATCATTGTAGATATATTGACTATGAATCAAATAGTTCTGTATTGTATATATAATTTACTATTTGAAAATATTTAAAAGTTTGTTACTGAAATGAAGAAAAGTAGCAGAAAATTGCTTTATTTCATATGCATTTTGTTGATTTAATTCTATGCAAACATCGAATTGATAAATATTTCACCTTTACAATAAAAAAAAATATCAGACGATAATCATAAGATGTTCAATATTCATTAGGTATGTTGTACTCAAAACTCTAATTTATTCATTCTGATCATTCAATGAGTGAATACTAAACACTGAAATTATGTTTTATCAAAAATTTCACTTCATAACGTAACTTTTAATAAGTAGACTTTTCATCTGATTTGTGAAGATATACCCACGAAAAACAGTTGTAAACATTCAAAATGAAATAACTAACTAAAGTTAAACTGTAATTTACAGCAGTCATTCACCAAATAACCAGGAATATTCTCAATAAGACTGAAACAGTACGTATAGTGAACACTAACAAACACTGTAGATAACCTTAAACTATCAAAAGAAGATAATAAAACTTAAAAAAATTATTAACTAACCATAAAAAAGGAACCGGGTCCCTGGTATTTTTTCGCAGATTTTACACCAAACAATGAACTGACTTGACTGCTTAATACGTGATAACCTGAACCCGATGTATAACCAGAAACCATTGATGGTGCCAAATATGATGTAAATGTCCCCAATCGACAAAATCCAATCGTAAGCTTCAAATTGAATAAAGTTTTTGTTAAAAAACGAGAAGGAAAGAAAATGAAAAGTCGTGGAGTATTCCAGATATAGATTTCAAAACAAAAAAAATTAAGTGATTGAAGACGAACTAAAAACAAAACAAAATATCCACTATCAGAACCTTCATTTGGACAACTCTCGTCTGCACCTTTATTTCTCGGGATATCGTACTTTTATGTGGAAGTAGTCGTTTAGTTACTGATTCAGTACTTATCTAGAAATTACAACAATTTAGGATGATTGAAAAAGTTGGGGTCTTGAAAAATAGAATTTTGCGTAAAGTTTCTCTAACAACTACTGAACAATCACAGAATATTTGGCTTGACGTTAATGTTTGTACGCAAGAGCTGGATAATGAGATATTACATTAGTTGAACTTATATTTCCCGGGCATTTCGGCAAAAGGAATGAGTACTTAGGGGAATTTTGAACTTCACTAGAACTTCATGATCATATCGTATAAGAGCCTCTTAGTAATTGTGTCTTCGTCCATTTTACATTTATAGTTTTTCGCCTTTTATTTATTCATATAACAGGTATATTCTTAATTCTCAGTACCTCAAAAAACTAAAAACGTCATTTATTATTTTGGATAACATTTATAATTTTACTACCATCATAGCAAACTCATAATGGATAATATAGTCTCCATTCAAATCTCACAGCTATCTATTTCTTTAATGCATTTGGCATTTTCAATTTATTTTATCATAACACTGATGTTTAAACGACGATATCATTCATTAGTACGACTTCCGCTAGGAAAATACATGTAGTAAAACTCGATTATGAGCATTATGGGGGTACGGATATAGTACTATCTTTTATTTCATTTTCTTTTAAAACATAGCACAAATAAAGTGAAACACAAATATTTCACAATATCATTCTAAACTTTATGTATCGGAAAAGAAGAGAAGATAGAAAGAGGAAGTGAAAAAATTTGAGGTCAGTCGGTGCATGAGTAGCTCAATCGCAACGTCTCAGTTTATGAAAATGAATGATACGGGTATAAATTCAAGGAATATCATCAGTTATCACAAGAATACATATACGAATTGTTCATAGCTAGGTCCAGGATTTTCTAATTTCTTCCTTTATCCACCTACTATATATATATAAATCTATGAGAAAGGTAAGAACTTACTGGACATCTTTCCACATGAAAATAATCATATTTTTGTTGTACAGATAAATTTCAACGTATTTTTTCTTTGAAGTTTTCTGAGTGTAAGTTAAAGGCAATTTATTTCAGCATCTGCTATGATTACCTACTGTTTCAAAATACGAAATGTACTAAAGTTACTTCACTACTAGATGGAAGTCAGTTTACATTTGTTGATTGCTTTCAGTACAGACTGATCTTAGTTGGATACCATTAAAAATCAAGGAGTACTGGAATGTCATTTAGTCCTAGTATGACAATCTCCGGAGGTGGGAAATCTCTACCCTACAAACGACCTTCAGGTCTTGAAATAAACACTAAATTATCAGCATCGTTGGGCCAATGTTCAGTGGTGGAATCCCCACTTCGATCAATTTGTGATATGGCAGGACGATAAGTCAATGCCCTTAGTGATAACTGACTTGTTCTTGATATGTCCGAACTTCACCAGTCACACCTAAATACTAAAACATCAGGAACGCTTTGATGCTACTCATTAGCGAGTTGACTTTTATGGTTGAGATGTCGTAGTTTTTAAGAGTGAAAGTAATCGACAGAAAACTAAATTCGAAATTTATTTTTTTAGTTTCTTCAAGTTTCTGTAGATATGCTTTATAGACGAGTAAGTAGTATGAGACTACTAGTTACCTAGAGCTATCTGACATCCAGGATGGAATAATACAAATGATAAACTACAAAAAGAAAGAGATTACCTTTTTGACTTCGTTATCTGGTTTAAATAGATAAAAAATTTCGAAAATTTTCAACTAATTCATGTATCTAAGCTACATTACGAGCTGACGAAACTAGTGCATTGAAATTTCAATAATTTGTAAAATTACGCTGCAATTAAGTATGTGATAAATGTAAACACTAAACTAAGTGTGCCAAACTAGATGGGGTCATTCACAACATCTCATATTTACTATTTTGTGTATTTACTATACCTACATTTTTAATTCATCATATTTATCTGTGCTGCAGTGAACATTTTAATAGCAGACAATTGAGAGACGATTCAAAAGTGTTTGATATGTAATGTTTACTAAAATCTACGCATTATTATATACTATTCCTTTATTATATAAATGGAAATAACATTGAAACATCCTAGTTACAATACACTGGGTTAGCTTCGAATATATTACAAATAAACTTAACCTATCATTATTAATTCAGACTAAACAAATTAATTTTACTGAAGTGAATTAATTGGTGAAACAATGAATCTTATGAGTTGATTTAAAGTTCATTCGATATGTTGTCACTCATTACTAATATCCATATATATATATATATATATATATATATATATATATATATATATATTCAAATAATACATTATCTCTTGCTATTTATACGTATTGAAAATAATTATTACAAATATATACATATAGAATATTAACCCTAATTTCTTTTCAGAATGATTTAACAGTACTCAATTACAAAGGGAATATATAACTATCTATGTGATATATTTGTATAAACTATTTTCATCGCAAGATTTTGTACCAGGGTTTTTAAACACATTCTATGAAACCTAAGTTTGAAGTGAATAAAATATTCACGAATGCATTAACCCAAAATTAAGTTAATAGTGAACACGCAGTAGATGTCTTTACATTTTTCAAAATAATCACTAAACAATAAATACCATTTTCTCTCCGCTTTATGGAATCTACTGTCATTAAACGTCTTTAACCTGACCTCTTGTATACAGAAAGAAATCTTGGTTAACCTCTCATCGTTATGTTAAAAGAAATAACATTCATGAAACGTGTTTAGATTACTTTTTATTTCATTTTATTTCAATGACAATTTTAAAAGATCTTTTGTGATATATAGTCATTCGGTTATTATTTTCCCTGATGTATGATAACCGTTACGCCACATTCTCTTCAATTAACTTCATATAAATACCCTCCAGTTTTTACTATTTTTGTCAAATATCTACTTTCTTTTCCCAACTTTATGATTTTTCTGTCCTGTTTTGAAATAGATTTCGTCGACCGATTACGATATGTCAATTGTTATTTATAACACCGATAATAATGACTATAAACTTAGGCCGTTTTCAGCTGATGAATGTCCATGAAATATGAAATGGACGTTTTCCAATCTGAATATCGTGTTATTCAAATATACATACAGAATACTGTATTCGCTTACAAAGAAAATAGTGGACTATTAGTGTATGTTCACTGTATAAACTACTTTTTATCGTAAGATTTTGTAATAATATTCTCTATTTGTCAGAATTGTTACGAAGTCGGAAGATAAAAATAGTAATAATCATTAAACTTTTTCATTGTAGTTAGGTCATTTTCTTGAATGCATATGTTGTGATAATCATTCGAGAATCTAAAGAAGCTGTCGGAAACTTTTAAAGGACTGAAAATCATCTAATAAAATTCCTAAAAGCCTTGACTTAGCATCAGTTGATTCGGAAACCTTTTGATATCAACTTATATGAATTACGTTTTTGATTTATAATCAAATTAAAACTATAAGTACAATAATGTTTGGCATATATTTGATACCTATTTGAGTAAAGTCTCCTTTCTGTTCTACCTTTTGATTTACGGTTTTGAAAGTTTAGAGTGTGAAGAAAATTTGTTCGCAGACGATAAGCAGTGACTTAAGTTTATATAGAAGGACTATTAGTGTATTCACAACTTTATACGGAGTTGAACTCAGAATCGCTAACTTTCATTCGCGCTATAACTACTGCTAAGACTGAACTAAGGTAGAAGTTAATGTTTTATGTCATAGATCTGTGAAGTAGAGTGTTATCTACTCCAGATCGCGATCCAATGTGGGAGGAAATTTAAGCAGAATATACAATTAATAAATCCTTGGATACTCAGTAAAATGGTAATCTATTAAACCTACATATATTACCAGCTAAACACTAGAAAAACAAAGTAATAACTACCTACATGCTTTAATTATTCAAGAATTTTACTGTTTTGTAGATTCAAAAACCGAAAAAGTACGATGCGATCTGCTTAGTATAAAATTTATAAAATGATCGAAATGCACATCAGATTGTACACATGTTGCTTTGTCAATAGCCTACCAATGCAGAAAATCAATAACTTAAAAGAATATGAAGTCACATAAAAAAACATCCAGATCACCAAAATGTCATTCATTAGACTATAAAGTGATACGGCAGTTTTTCTTGCAATTGAAGAAATTCGATGGTATTTCCGAGCTATTTAGTTCTAACCGATATCTAATCATGCATAGAATGATCTGCAGTTATTCAAAAACTAAGAAGATCAGGAATGTTCAAGATCTACTCAAAGAATGCAATTTCACAATTTTCAGTAAAATAATTGATAGGAACCAGTTTAAACTAACATTTTAAGTCATAGGTCTATAGGGAAGAAACCATTTTGGTTCATATTTGGAAAAGTTTATTTAAAAACCCATATTATTTTTAAACCGATAAAGACACAATCAAGAAATCGCTATTATTTCATTATTATATTTGATTTCTTGAAGAAGATTATAGAGGTGACATTCTTTTTTAATATCAATTCATTGCAGTCACAGGTCGTGTCTTGACTTCTGATATACCATGGATCAATGAGATATAAGTTTCTTCGGGCGGAGGGAGAACGATCTAAACTTTTCGATTTGTATATTATCATTAAAAATCTGTTTCAATTAAAGCATTGTAATCTGTGTAGGTCATATCAATTACTGAATTGAAATTCATTAATTCACAGTGCTAACTGTCATTAATGATATAATCAATAGTGAGTGAATTGTGTGATAAGTATATAGTATCTGAAACTAATTGGGAATTTTCAAATGTAGATTTTCAGATTTCGACTGAGTGATTTGACCTTGAGTAAGTGGCAAGATAATAGCTATTAGGGACTCACTTACTTTCTTTGCTGTGCTAGCTGGTGACATTTCGAAAAAAAACTATTTTTTTCCTTTTAAATAATTTTCCTTGTCATGTTCATAACTAGAAGATGAACAACAGTATTATCCTTTAATTTTCAAATACTACCATTCTCAAATTTATATAGTGAATCCTTGATCAGTCAAGTCCAAATATATCTGACAAGAGATAAACATTACCACTGGCACTGGATAACAATCAAGAAGTATTGACAATCGACACCACTGTATACTAACTTATTTGTTTGAAGGTTACATGCTCTCTTTGAAACCTAAATGTCCCTATGCTCACTAACTTATTCAACAGGTGTATAGTTCCATGCAAGAAAAATTTGTGCTTCTTCCAATTGTGATAATAAGGATCGTGTAAAATCAGCCTTTAAAACGAAATTCATGTCCTGGATTCTATTGCTAGTCAGAACTTTAAAAACTGTGTAAATAAAAGACATTACTGAACGAACCCCTCCCCATCCTCTCATAATTCACATATAGCAACAGAAATTGATTAACAACGAAGAACCTCACTTATTCTCTTAGTAAATAATTAATATATGTAATCTATCAATAATGTTTTTGATATAATGAATTATCAATCATTAAAATATGGAAAAATGTACTTTGCTTATCAATGTATTCAGTCGTGCAACATACAAATCTTTCAGAAAAATCATCATGAAAGCAGATGTTGAGTTGTTAAAATGTAAAAATAAAGTAGACCATTAGGGAAATTGGTTGTAAGATATGAAGTAAAGTTCAAAATGCATGTTTAGCTCTATTCCATATTCATTAGTTGAACATACCTGTATCTCATTATTGGTGTTCACAGCGCGAGTATATATTCGAGGTGTTACAATGAGGAAGCACATATGGTAACAAGAACCGATCAGTTATAGTTATGGTTATCAACAATGAGAAATTACAAATAATTACTAAAAGCCGATTATTAGTTTAATAAGGTTATCGATGCAACTCACTTGTACAATTCCAACTAGGAAAGTAAGCGTCACAGCTACAATTGCTCTTGGTTCTAAGTGTAACGGTAATCCATCAGTCATTACATGTTCACTTAATGTTGAGTTTGAATTGATAATGGGATTAGGATAGTTTAAAGCAATTTTTGAACTATGTTGTTCAATCGGACCAACAATCAATAGGCTGATAACAGCAAACGTTCCTATATTTGAATGAAATAAATGTTTGTACGAAACGTTTTTAAAGTAATTTACTGTCATTTATATGAATACTTACGATCAATCTTACACCAGTCATGTCTCTTCCCATCCCCAAATATATTTGATTTATATATTTTATAGCGATTGCGTCTTGTTTCAACAAGGAACAGAGGATGAGAAATATATACATGTGGAGGGAAATATATGAACCATCATGTTGATACTTCTTGAGTTTTACGATAATTATATTCTCTATAGGTTGTGAAGAATTTATGAATGTAAGTATATGCAGTAAGCAGGGATAAATGGTCAGTTGACTCAGATAACTCATCCTTTTACGTGATATTGTAATAAATATACAAAATTTAGTAGAAAGTTAATAAACGAAGTTATCAGCTTTTACCTAATTTAACTAATAACCTATATATAATGATAAAGAAAAGAATGTATTCACTTCAATTATTTATTCACTGACCGATATAACTACTGGAAGACAAAAATGATCTCTATAGATCGTTTATAGAATTACTAATAGGTACAATGAAAACGGTCCTAAAGTCAATATGACTAACAAACATTATTTCTATGTAATAAGTTGGTGAATGCATGGAATGCCCATCTAAAATGATTTGGTTATCATTGTATACTCAAGATTGTCAGAAATTATTCTCTAGATAGTTAGTAAGAAACCCTGCTTAGCCTTGGTTGTGTGCAATTTGGTAATCGTCTGTAGGGTATACCTGCAATCTTTAGAGGATAGATACTCCCTGGTGTAATCCATCCCGTGAAAACTAATTCCACTGTCTGCGACCCTTATCATTGCCACTATTCTTTCTGTGACTAAAGCTTGTAGGATTGAGATTCAAACATTGATCGGTTACCGAGTAGTGACTAAGTTAATGTTAATCTAGTCCTTTATAGTGCTCAGTAGATAAACATCACATGGGTTACTATTCAGTTCATAGTCAATGTAACGAGTTATGAGTATATTCCGAATGTCAATATTCCACTACAACAAATCCTGACTTAATTGTTATGTGTAGAATGGTGATGTATCAGAAACTGTATAATCTATGTAAGACATAGTAGGTGTAATTGCATAATTTCTAATGTCATGTATAGGGTAAATAAATGAAAATGGGAAATTCCAGTAAACATATAACAATTAACTTAGCGGAATTGGATTAATTTACTTATTCCGCAATTTCTTTTTAGTTCCTTTACAACTTGAAAAGAATAGAAAAAATTATTTATAAATCACCGTACACACTGTATCAGACTAGTCAAGAAACGGAAGTAAAGCAAAAATTATGGATGCGGAGGAAGGGAACTATTAAATGATTATCTATCAGCTAGTATAAAAATTCTAGAAAAAAATTAGACAACACTTACAATCGAGTTTCTAGGTAGTAAAAACTTGATTTTATATGCTACGAAATTACAATTGTGTAGTGAAAAGATTAAACAAGTGAGAATAAGTAAAGCACATGAAATAATTCAAAAGAATGTAAAAAAGAACTAATCATTGAAAGAATGAATTAACATTAGTACAACATATATACGAACAATATAGTTCTCAAACAAATCTTCATCATGCCTTATTCTAATATACAATAATATCCATACGCAAATGTGAAAAAAATGTTAAACTAAGGAAAAGATAGGGGGGTATCACAAATGTTTTTAAACACAGTCTAAGATAACTGACTCAAATTTCTGAAATGTTTTCTATATGAGGTGAATAAATTCAAACCCTGTATATGTTATACAAAGTGTCACTTTGAATGATTTATCTGTCGTTGCTACATGTTCGCTGTCTATCATTTGTGGTAAAACTGAGATATATATACACTTCACCTGTATCGATCTATATTGGGAAAAGTTTATTAATTCACTAGCTAAGTTGCCTGGTGGTGAACGGTATATAGCTCTGTCAACGAAAGCAACTGAACTGGTATATTAACATATTAACGATATATTTAGGTAAATATATCATTCGTCGTGGTAAATACCCCTAGTTTACTAAAAAATGACAAATATAGTTGAGCTGCTTAAAAATTCCTTTTAACAACTTTCATAAGTCTATTATATAGAGCACAACCAGGTCAATAGTAGTATTGCATCTTCAAATTTCTTTATAACTTGGAAAATACTGATCACTTTTTTTAATAAATTACTGGCATATATAATTTTTAGATTCATTTTAAATTATAAATGATCTAGTTCAACCTGAGCGACAATTTTTCATATGTATGATCTTCAAACAGTCACTAGTAATATAATAATAATAATAGGTTTATTCAATACTTTAAATGTTGTTACAATAAGAGATTTCCATCGGTGGTTATGCAATTTCTCTACAAACCTCCATTTACCATTATTTCAAATGTCAGCTTCTCTAAAAGACTTTTATAGAAGTTTTCATCAGTCAGTATCTACTAGCCATCTTTAAACATGAAAGTTGATTATCGGTTCACTTGTTATAATATGTTTTATTCCATTCATTAAGTATATGATGCATGACTTTCAATGTATGTCAATCGTGTTTTTTTCAAAGGATAGACAAGAAAATTACTATATCAACAACTAGAATTTTCTGTTTGTACATTTTAGTATTCAGTATAATAATAATAATTTGTAGTCCTATCACAATATTTCGTGAGTACAGTTAGCATTAACAATTATTCAGTTTAAACAAATAAAACATGTAGGTTAATTCTAATATTTGCACTGTTCTATAGGTGACCAAAATATTTGAGAAGTTCACTTTTTCGAACTAATATAGTGCAAAGATCAACTTGCAGTGCATAATTAGGGATGTCTTTAGATTGGTTTAAATAATCAATTGTAAGTGTAAATTGAAATTACATCATAATAAAGGTTAGGGTAACATATTGAGAAAGAAACTATGAATCTAGGTTTTGCATTCGTAGACATTTTTCAGCAAAGCGTATCTATAGTCTCTTGGGAAACAGCATTATTAATCAAATTCAAATCCACATTACACATTATCACAGATAGGAATACCACTGACGTATTCAGCCCCAACTGACTTTATATAAAACTGAGATATTCATATTGAATGATAACTGAGTAGTACTCAATGTCATGTTTGCATACTCCTCAGTACCTGTTGAATTCTGTTGACCAGGTTGTAAAATGACCCAGGTGTAATGTTGGCTAAAGTCACAAGAAGGCGTCACTTATATCAGGATCACAGACAGATGTGTACCAACTACTACAAATATAAATTAAGGGTTTCTTACCGGTTACCTCAAATCAACTAACATCACAAAATAGTGCTTCCCTAGTTCGATCTTTCAGACTGATGGTTAGGTTATAATTTAATCCATGAGATTTTATTATCACTAAGGACCACACTTATCTAAGCTAACACTTATAGGCTTTTTCTATCCAACTAGCCAACACTTTGCATCATTCCACTTCAGCTAACTAAATTCAAAATGGTAGGTTGCGATTATCTGTAATAAGAAGTCATGTTACCTTAACTCATTAAAGAGTTACAATTGGAAACTTTCACCAATTCAGATTTCGAAACAGTAGTCATTTAGCATCCCAGTGTTGAAGCAACGTGACAAAAATCAAGCACATTTCCAGTATACAAGCATTTTTCAAATAGCTTTAAGGCTGAGGTAATCATTAGTAGTTTCCATTTTTTATTACTCGTATAAGTTGCACAATCACTAAATCGTAATGCCTGAAGTTTTTGACAGTCTAACTCAGGACTTCATTATATAGAAGTAATCTGGTAATTATCCTACAGATATATATACTGTATATTCATGCAACAGTAAGTAATTAAAGCTCTAGAGCCATTAATATCAATCAGTTTCTGCTTACAAAATTTACTACATTACCAAAAAGCCGAATAACTCAACATCCGATTATACTTTCTAGTACTATGAAATTAGGTGATACAATTGCGTTACCACTGAATGGAACTTAGATAACATTATACTGAAATCAGAAAACGAGGCTTATTAGAACGATGCGATATCTTAGACCAAGACACTTCCAACAATCTGATCACACATTAATTTATTAAAATCTTCATTAAGGTAAACTACTTTGCATGAAGGTTAATCGAAAAGAGGATTTGTTACGGCATGTGTATTACGCTTCAAGAACAATGAAATTATATGAGCCAGTGAAAACAGGTGACTGAAACCGGTCTTCCTTCACTTCCAGACACAATTGAATCGTGTCATAAGATTAACCTTAATTCAGGATTTGTGATCGTATCTGAAGTGAATCCTTAAGTTTATCAAAAACTAATCTATATGAAAGTTCAGCCTCCTCCCTTCCCCCCTACACACCAGTGTGTCTAGTAATAATCTATACTTACATTAAGCTTAAACACGTAATATTGATTAAATAATAAGAGTAATGTGATTCGTATCGTATTTCCTTATAACCTTATTTTCTTCAGCTACAAATGTTTACGTGTGTTACAAATGTCTTCATTTATTATGACGTGTTAACGTGTGATCAGATTACCTGGAATGTGTGTATTACATAGTGCTGCTAAAAATAATTTTATCAGTTGCATGATCTAAATTTCAGAACAGATAATTTTTTGAACACTATACTGACTGTCACCTCCTCGCCTTGCAGTGACAACTTAGGGCAATTTAAATCAGGCTTGAAAGGAGGTTATATGTTTCTTGGGCAGAAAAATGGTAACACTGTCATCTGTCGCCCTAGGTGGCAGCTATTCCAGTTACCAATTAAACAATACTATTCCAAACACTGAAGAAATGTTTCGATAAACCATGTCAGTCAATCGCGTACAACATGATAAAAAGTGGATACAGAAACGCTAAATAAAAACAGAATTTTAAGTTTTTGAACATTGTTTTTCCAACAAACTGACCTTCTTTTACAAAACAATCATTGGGTGTTGCCCAGAATGATAGAACAGGGAAATTTTCCTTCTTATAAAATTAAATTTCCAGCCTTGATACTACTATCAAGTAGTTTAAATGAATTCATAAAACCATCCCATTCCAATAATTTACAGCCATCGATCAATTTTTCCTAAATACGTAACTCGCAGCTTCCAAATTCATTTCACTGTAAAAGGTCTACTTCCTACAGCAGCGACTTGATCAAATTTCTGGGTCATCTTATTTTTCAAAAGGTGCATTTATTAACATAAATTGGTGGAACTGGGGATTCTACTATTGAATGCCTACCCAATGATGCAGAGGGTTGGGTGTTCACCAACCTGAAGCCCCTGATGAGGGATCTGAGGCACTTACTGATGAGGAGTTCCACCCTAAAACGAAACAGCTATCCAGTGCTCCGTGGTTTTCAATGGTACCCTGCCAACATCAGTCTGTGATATATTCAAGAAATTTTTCTAATGTACATTTGTTATAATCAACTATTTATGTTTTTTTAACTGTGTTCATGCCATCATAAAATATCTATGACATTTTGTGAATCTAATCATTAAGAAATTCAAGCAGTACCAGCATTGCAGTTTGCGAATTCCGCCTGATTTTCTTCTTCATTTGCCCATCGAAGTAACGAGATGTCGTTACTATAGGATCCGCGTATGGAATATTATTCAGTAATAGAAAGGATTATCATGAAATTATATCCAGTCATAAATATTTGTGGGTGCCCATGAATGAAAATTAAGTAATGGTCCCAGGAGAAATTATACAATTCGATGTATAATTTGACTCAACATGTACCGATTTAGTACGTTAATTCATAAAATTAATCATTCGTAAAATGCGTAAAAAAACATTCGCGTAACCAAATAACTACTGAAAACTAGGAAGGATTCGATAACGGTTTCATTTTATCATATGACTCCAGAGAAATGTGCATCTATGATCCAGTCATAGATCGAACCCAAGACCACTGGATGCCGAACTACTGATAGGAATGTTACCCCCCCCCCCATGAGTCTTTATGACTCTTGAATTGACTTCCATTAAGATAGTGGTTATTCATTACTATAGAGTCCTACTATAGGATGAAAAAGTTATTGAGTGTTACATAGTTTTCTATAGCTGCCTAACTACAATGAGTCGTGATGTAAATTACAAAATCTAACGATCCCCATGAACTCTCCTATTGTAATCAATAGTATGTTTAGACTGGACGTATAATAGCTTTAAATATAATTCAAAAGACAATAAAAAATATGATGTGTTTACCAAATTTTCTGTTATACAATCTTTCATTATTTTAATAATAATATTGATGGGCTTTGGTCACGCAGTATATTGCCAAGCCATTTAAATTTGTTAAAGCGAGTGTCTAAATCCTCGTTCTAGTGAATTGTAGTTATATTGAAATTAACTGGTAATATATTGGATATTCGAGGTCAAGATAATGTTTGATTTAAATGTATATGTTGTGGTATATCTGTTCATTCAACTTCACTTAACTTCAGCGTACTATATTCAAAATTTATCAGTAGATAACATGTTTAAAGAAAGTTGCGTACAGTCAATGTTTATTTTTGTAGTGCACGGAGATAATTTGAGTTAGCGTTTTGTACAGATAAAGCAAGTAAACATTCCTTTTAGCTAATTTGACCAATTAACTGAAGTCGGTAAATTCTGAACAATTCAGCAAAAGTTCAAAATATGCAATAAGTATATTAGGTCTAAGGTTATCCCCAACGTTCTCATGGTCAGCTGTGTCATACCTATATCGTTTAGTCACTGCTCCATTTATCTAATGAGTGAATGGTGTAATATTAGCGTATAAATAACGCTAAACATTTCAAACGTTAATGATTAATATAATTGTGCTTTAAATTGGGCATATAAAGCTGCTCCACATTAACATGTATACAGTGTACTATTGTATATAGAATGGTGTGAGTTCGAGTAGAACTTGGATCACCAGCTCATCGAAATCAGAGGACTACTGCGTACTCATAAGTAGTGGTTGCGAACAAATGTTAGATCTTTAGTTTGAAATTCCACAACTTATCAACAAGGCGCTTTGAGCCAGAAAATGGTGTTAGGTGGTTGGAGGTGGTCTGTAGGAAACTCACGACCTAGATTTCTTGAGAGTTGGCACTTCTCAGTAGGGTGTAAATTTATTCTTTATTGGAGTGCTGCTTCTTTCAAGGTTAAAGCACAGGTAACTTGATTATGTGATAAAAAAATCCTAGATTGATACTGGTAGAGTACCATCAAAAACCAGGGAGCACTAAAGAGCTGTTTCGTCTGAGCGTGGTACTCTTCAGCAATGTCCGCCCTAGATTCTGCCCGAGAAGGGCTTCACATTGGCAAACGCCTAGCCCTCTGCACTACTGGGTCGACATCCAATGATAGAATTTACACTTCCATTAATTTGCGACAAAGTTCACATTAGTGACTAATTTCAGGGTGTTCCTGAAGCTCTAATGTGAAGTTAAGACTGTCGGGGTTCAAACTTGTTTAGAGTGAAGCAGTTACCACCGATAACAATGGTTGATCGTCGCTCTGTATCACAAATTGACAATAGCAGAAATTATATCACTGGATGCCAACCCACTGGTGCAGAGGGTTAGGTGTTTGTCACTCTGAGGTCACGTAGGTGGAATCAAGGCTGTGCATCGTCGACGAGTCTCATACTAGGACGAAACAACCATCTAGTGCTACCTAGTTTCTAATGATTCTCTACCAACATCAATCTGTGACGTATTCAATTAACTAAAAGCGCTTAATAAACGTTTAAGATAATCTCAACTAATTTTACTGATTACAATAAACTCTTTCATAAATCAATCTTATTTCAAATCAATCAATCAATTTGAAATATTAAATATTGATTAACATTTATGACTAGTGTATATATAAATATCATATTATCAATAAACATCTCTACTAAATTAAGTCCTTAATTAATCCGTTCTGATCTAATATGATGATCTATAATTTAACCTTATTATTATTTAAATAAAAGTTATATAGAATGATTGATTATTTGTGCATGTATATAAGTGATTATGTTTAGGTATGTGCACTTTTTATAATGTTTTGTTCGAGTACATTCAAACTAGTTGGGTTTTATTCACTTAGGGAAACTTGATATAAACAAAGAAATCTATTCTTCTCAATGACTATATATATATATATATAGCAGTATTTTCAATTTACCATTGTTGATATTAACGACGATGACTGATCTATCTCAGTATCTAGATATTTATGGTAATGTATACTCTCAGTTATAGAGTTGCTATATTTTTTATCATATCAAAACTTATGATAACATCATGTCAACGTAGCCCGTTCGGATTGTATACACGCTAGTGGTGGTCAGTCAATTTACATTCTTTAATATCAACAATAGGAAATTATCAACTTATATTAATAGTTTCAACCCAGTAAACAAGTAAGTGGCTATCTGGAATCAGTAGCTCGATTCATAAATGAGCTACCGTTTAATAAAAACCGGATTTAAGCTTCAGTGTAAACATCAATATCAATATACAGTACATTTAGCTGATGAATTCCAAATAAGAAAAAATGCATTTTTCGAACTCCAATACTAGCCACATACTAAATGTACTGGAAGACTATTACACGTGTAATGAACTAAATTCTTATAAGTTTATTAAAATCATAAGTAGCTGAAAAATTGTTTAAACAGTTACTAGAACGCAACTAGTGTCCGCCTAGTACATGTTGAATTAATTGAATGAATTACACTATTTAGCCATTCAGTTGGGCAGGTGACATACTGCATATCATGCACAAAGAAAGACAATATAGCTAACGATTCTAGTGATTATTATTTTTATTCAACTGAGTAACAGCAACAGTGTTTCAGAAGGAGTTGGATAGGCTACAAGCAAATTTATTCATGCTTGAACAGTTCTTCAAAGAGTCACAACTAGGATCAATTCACTAGTTAACACGTATAATGGAGTAAAATCCACTGGTGAGACGATGTAATTAAGAGAAAAATACTGTTCATATTGCTCATTAAGAATCTGAGCTGGGTTTTCAAATAGTGATCATTTTTAACTCATTAGGTTTAGATATTCAGCATGTTGTAAAGTAACTTAAATGTAATCGAAATTTACAGCGTTTGCTTTCTGGCAAGTTTTTAAGCCATTTGAATGAACCAGGTCAAGGATGCTTGATTACTAGTGTAAGTTGTGGGTGTATTACAATGGCATAAAAATATTCCTGAAAATCAAAGCCTATATAACCCTACAACTGAAATAAGTCGGCTTTGGATATTCCGTAAAAGTTTAGGATATATTAAATAAAGCACAGCGTATGTGTGCAGACTTGAGATCATTTCGTTTATAATATTCTCAAATTCACCAACACAACAACTGATAAAAAGAATGGAATTTACTTCAAAATAAACGCCATCATTGTAAATATTAAACTGTCGACCTGCAAACTGGCTGGT
Organism: Schistosoma japonicum; assembly: GCA_025215515.1. Taxonomy (NCBI): domain Eukaryota; kingdom Metazoa; phylum Platyhelminthes; class Trematoda; order Strigeidida; family Schistosomatidae; genus Schistosoma; species Schistosoma japonicum. The sequence continues at coordinate 65,881,487 of CM046069.1, read as the reverse complement.
CGTAGTGATTATTTTTGATTAATCTTGGAATAGTTTTAGTAAAAATTAAACGTATGTAAGTAAAGCATTAGAAGCTATAGAGCACTGAACGGCTATTTTATGTTACCAAGAATCGAACTGAGAGAATTTTATGTTTCATAGCCTATTAGTTACTCTGAGACAGATTACTGAGTCAGTATTAAAGGAGACTATATTTCTAGTTAAATTCAGTCAATTTGTGATACAGTACAGCAATTATTTAACATGATCAGTGATAATTGTCTTACTCCCGAGATGATTGTACGCTAATAATAACATTCCGACAGAACTTCCAATAATGTGTCACTATTTGGCATATGATTACTCTTCATATACATAGTATGGTTGCTATTGCTTTAAAAAATACTGCTGAGGAGAGCCAAAACTCACTACAACACACACCACACAAAATATTGAAAAAATTCATTGTCTGTCTATCTTCAGTATGAATAGCTCCTACAATTTCATCAAAATGTATCCAGCGAATCAATAGACCATCAAGAAATTTACTCCAGGAGCCAAGAAATATGTCTTTTGATGATATATGAATAGTATCTCTGGGATTACTAAAAGAATTCTGAAATCAATGTTGCTAATATAGAAATGCAATCATATTTCCATTTTATGTAAATGGAAATACAATAAAAAAAGAATATGAATGCTTTGTTCTATACAAATTAAATTGCATCAACTCCATAGAATATTATGCTGGAGAATGAGAACTTTTCCCTTTCATATAAGTAAAGCATAAGATGACATAATATGTTACCAACTATTCACATGATTAATTAGTTAATTAATTGGTTTCTTCTGAAGATTAATCTAACTTTGATATAGATTACGTCATCGATTATATAGGGATTTGAACTTTTGATAAGTGTCAAACTGGAATAAAACAGTCATGCAATACTTTCGTCATAGAAAGCAATCTATGTAGTAAAACTATACTTCAGCTGAGATTAAATGAAAAACTGTTGCATTAACTTTTTGAATATTTTTAATATTAAAATCATACAGGTCTATCAGTTAGTTTCAGCCGAGTGTCATGGAGATTGTTGTGTTTGAATTTAATATGATGAACTGGCTTAAATTAGACAATTACTAAGAACGAAGAAGCAGTGGACACCCAATTCATTCTAATATAGGATTCTTCAGAATTGTGCATCCTCGATCCCACCACAGAATAGAACCCAAGAAGGTCAGACTTCGTGGCTAACAATTAACTGGTAGATCACTGAGCTAGTATCCAATGGTTACTATCTTTAACTCAGTATATTCACGATGTATTTGAACAACATCAAATTAAGTCTTTTTCTGGATGAAATCGTGTATGCCATACTTCTAAAGTGTGTCTCCTATTAGGACAAAGTAGGTGACTAGTGCTTTTTGACTTTCAATGATTGTTTAACTCAAACAAATTCATGATAGTAAATTACATTTTATCTTACATAAACTAAATGTACTTATGTGATAAGTTAATGAAAGTAACATCATTTTATGAAATAAAATGCATAAATTTTACACTTGATAAGTAATATAAGCACATTTTAACGTTATGTATATTATTGACTAACATGTTACTTTTTATGATTTAAGTATACATAGCAATGTGTAAAAACATTAAGTGAATTAATAGAATTAATTCATTTAACTATAAGATAAAATTAAAAGAAAAAAAAACAATCAGATATATTTTATGAATGAATGAATAAAATTATACAATTCAATCTTTGTATAAAGTTTAAAGAATTAATTATTATTATTAGTTAACTAACTGATAGTTGATAATTTCCATTATGAATTAACATTGAATGAATGATCATTTAAATGCTATAAAAGACGATGGTAATAATTTTTTCAACTATTAAACAAAATGTATTGATACAATTGAGTAATCTGAAATGATCGGATTACACTATCTTCATAGACTATATAATTATCAGAATAAATATTTAATAGTAGGATATTTGTTATCATCCTGAACAACAGTATTAATGCATACTTCATAAAAGAAAGAGAGTTGTTCTAGTTGTTTCATGATCGTTAAGTTAGTTCAACCTGATGGTAATCTTTGTAATTTGTTGTCCATGCTTTTGTTTGCATTACTGTGACTGTAAGATGACATAGCATGCTGTCATTGATGTCAATGAAAACGGACAACCATGAACATGAATTCCTCCTGGAAATCGTTCAAATTGTAGATCGGAAGTATTCTATGAATGTCAAAGAAGCTCTGAAAGCATGCCATTCAAATCAGTCTACCGTTAATAGACACAATGACATAAATTGCATTTACCAATCTACTACTATAAAGGTCAACCATGTGATCGATCAAAGGAAGGGAAGGATAAATGAATATAATTAAACTCAAGAAAACAACCAATCCCAAACAAAGCCATCGAGACAAATTAATTTAACAGTCGTAAAATAACTGACAACAAATATCTTTGTATGACGAACTAGTTAGTTTGATGATAAATTAAAACTTACCCATAGAAAATTGTGTACAACGTCCAAATATCGCATATAATAAAGGACTTAAAAATCCAATATACAGTCCGTAGACTGGGGGTAAACCAGCAAGTAAAGAATATGCCATACCTGAAATATGAGAAAGAAAAACATTGCATCCTCACCATTCACTATATTTATTATTAGTAAGTATTTATTGATAAAAATATTAGTTGCATAAGTAAAAGCCTTCAATAATCAATTATAATTACCAGTAAGCTAGAAATTCAATTTTATTACACAAAATCTAAAGTTAACCAAACCAGTATATGAGATCAACGCCTGAAGACATTCAAATATTTGTTATAGTTAGGCCTATACATGTGAACTACTTGGTTAGTATCCAAATAATCATGATCGATAGTTGAAAACCATTGAGCAACATGAATCAGAATCAACAGCAGCAGTGTAGTTGAACCACTTAACTAGCTTCCCCAAAATCCTGAGTTTATTTTCATTTGTAAATAGTTGTTATTCAATACATATGTATCCTTTTTTAAACAATGTTACCTTAAGATTTCTGCTAAAATTGATTCTATCTGATATTCTTTGCTTAAAATCTTGTTATTTTCCTTTATAGTTTGTGCTGTTATGAGATGTAATAGCATTCACGATAAGTTCTATGTTGACTACATGTGACTGTAGCTATTTTGAAGCTATTTCACTAGGAAGAACAATGTGATGTATTCAGTGAGTCGCAACAAATGTTGGACATCTAGCGCTGCTTTGCGTTATTGTTACTTATTATTCCCTACAATCACATTAACTATTGTCTATGTCATACAAAGGATAGGAGAAAATGGATAATAAAATTGATACAACATAACTCCAACGTCAGAAAACAGTTGTGTCTCAAACAACTTACACAGATAATTAAGTAATGTATGAGAAGTAATTCAACTTACTACTCATAAAATATCTATAATAATCCAGATTTTTAATAGGATAAGAAATGCTTCGGTTTCGTGCTATCTAATAACAGAAATTCTATCAAAACATTTCGTGAAGTTATGAATTACCTGTCATTTTAGTATATTCGTATTGTAACCAGCTGTAGGATCTATAAAATGAGTTATATCCTATTCGGGACTCATCATCTAGGTGTATTTGGATCTTAGTGTTTTTCTGTTCACATTGAAACGCCGAGTTATACACCGATAATAAAACTTGCGTTATGTTAGAATTTCTTGTCATCTGTAGTTGGTACCTGATTGTGGATATATCAAAGATAAACCGTTGTTCTACGCCAACACATAAAGTGCTTGTCAATTTACTTACAGTTGTGAAACAGATTACATCAACCCTACAAAAAGTGTTCATTCCAAGCTTAGCTTCATAGCATTGCTTTACCAAGCTATTAAAATGAAATTAAGTCAGTAACAATAATCCACAATGCTTTACTAACTCTGGTTATAGGGCCCAACCACGAATATGCTTCAAATTATCTGCGGAAGTAAAATAAAATCAGCTAATGGAAAGTATCGAATAGAAATACATTTGCTTTGTAGACAGTAACAATTTACGATCTTATGATTGAACTCAACCCAAAAAGGGATCAATAACTACTTCCTTATTGTATCAGTGATTTTAATCCTTAATCTAATTTTCTTCATATTTCATAATAAGTTATTAATTATCACTAGCTTGGTTAACCTAGATGCAACTAATCTGTTTAAATATATTGAGTCAAGTTTTCGGAATTCTAGCTAAAGTGATTTGTGTTTAGATTACCTGTTAGCAGCCCTAATAACAAAAGCTACTATTACCTATTTGTTTCTGCTTCAAATAAACAATCGATTGCAAATTTTTATCCTTAAATTTGTTAAGACTTTGCAGAATTAAGAAGACATCACGAAACTCTCTAGCGAACGTATGACCAGCGACACAATAACAGATGAGCTAAGCTATTTCACAGCGCTCTAGCCCAGCTTACTAGAGGAATAAGTTCAACTTCAGTAAGAAGCGTTAATTCTACAGGCAGTCGGACAGACAGACCACAAACATTCATCTCATGCGTATATATGCAAAATATTCATATACGCATAGTGATAATTCATCAAATTGAAAATATCAACATTAATAGTACTACATTTAAATGTTGTCAAATGTACTCAAGAGTATGATTTACATTAACTCACATAAATGTGATGACAGTTCATAATCAAGCCAACAAAAAATCGATACAACTTGATTAAAAGAACAACGGTATTTTTTTAAAAAAGATATTAAACCCCCTAACAACTTTCTTTTTCGAATTTCACTATTTTGCATCACCTTAGTGACTTAGTATGATATTTGAAGTCTTTTGACACTAAAAATGGCGTAACACATATTTACTTCATTATGGACAATTGTAAGTGTTACGAAATCATAAGTATGATTATGTAAATTTAGCTTATCATTGAAAATAAACTTTACTTCATTGAACCGTCTTTAATTATTGCAACGGATTGTATGTTCCAATTGTTAATAATAGCGTCATTCAATTGACTAATATCTCCTAACAGATATATATCTTGAGAAAACTGAATGACAATACCAACGCAAACCACTCAGGATGCACATATACCGAGAGAGATCGATCTGTTACAAGCCTCAGTATCAACAATTGGAAAGTACAAAACCTCACAAATAACCTTATACTTGTTGACTTGCTGGGCCCAGTAGTTCAGTAGATAACGTACTGGTATCTAAACAGTTAGGTAGTGAATGAATTCCAACTTTAGCATCAAAATCAGGCTGCATGTAAATGCATTAGAAAAGATAAAATTAAGAAATAACTCGTATCATGGATTCCATTCCTAGCCAATTAAACTTTTGCTAACAATAGATAAATACTATCTTATTCATTTGCCAGCTACAGTTCTGTGTACTCGAATTCGGGTCACACTTTCATATATCTGTGAGGTAGTGGTAATATCCGAAGTAGGTGATGTAAAATTCGAACTTGAGAACAGTGATAAGTCCTTTAATTATTCAGTATTCGATTAATAGATTGTTAAATATCAATTTCGACACTTCTGAAAACATACATAGATTGCGTTTTCCATTCGCTTATCAATGAAACCTCCACATTGATGGTATTGTTAAATTTAAAGAGTAAAAACTAGATGACTTGTTAAAGGCTGCACGTCAATAATCAAGCAGTAAAACTAATTGTATATCCTCATCATTACAGATAAGTCAGAGATATCCTATTCCTACATGATTAAATGAAGTAGGGTATTCAATGTTGGATCGATTTGAGTCTGGAATAGCATCAAATTAACAAAACGACTGTCTGGTAATCTTTGATGTAATTTTTAATTTACTGTTAAGTCATTGTTAACTTACGGATCTATCCATTAGAAATCATAATTTTTACTAACATAGACTAGTTTCATGTCTGTTTACAGGAGAATATAACAACTGTACTCGATTAACACCAGAATAAAATTCGTAAATTATAGAATGAAGAAATTTTTCTTTTCAACAATGTCATCTACATTAGCTGTGTAATCGTATATACAATAAATTTAACATGTAAAATAGTCTATAATAAGATATTACATCAATATATAAAACAAAATTGGTCAAATTAAATCGTTGCACTTAAAGTATGAGTTATACAACAGTTTAAAAAGTAATCTAACTCAAAAGTAGACTACTTAATTATGTAAATAACTGTCGAAAACTCAGAAAGACGAAAACACTATTTTAAGACATAATTATCAAGTTAATAAATATAACGAATACAATAATCGAATGATGTAATAAATGCTGATTAATATTTATGAAAAAAACGTGTTAAAAAGTGTTGAACTATATTTCTGGAAACAAAAACGAAAGTTAAGTTCATTATTAAATGAAAGTTTGAACAAGTTTCTTCCGTACAACTAGTGTTGGTTTGAAATGATGAGTGACTAAAGCTACCATAGTAAATAAGATTTTATTGACTTTTACACCTCTGAAGCCAATACCTTTGACCTTGAGGCTGCATGTCCAGAAATTACGAGGTGTTTTTTTAAAATAGAACTATTGGTTGAGGTATGTTTAGGAAGAACTCGCTTCGTGTGACCAGTTTCATAACAACAGACGAATATCTTTAGAATTTAATAATCATAGAAACGTCATTTTCTAGGATCATGGGTATTTTTAAAAAATGCAGTTATGGATTTATGTTACTGCCAATGAACTTTGAAGGATTATGATTACTAATCAGAATCTACCGCAGTTCTTTCCCTTCGTTATCAATTCTATCGTCAGTTCAGATGTGTCTGAACCATGATAATGAATAATAAATCGGGTTTCTGTTCCAACTCAGAGACAGTCAACTATGAAAACCGGGTTGGTTAATCCAGTTTTCTGTAATAGTGATCGTTGTAATAAACCGTCTTGTTATCGTTTTGGTAAAACGTCTGATTCTAATGTAATTGGTGGCAACCAACAGAATTCTCCAAAATATCATTTAGCTCCAGGTTTTCGTCACAAATTATGAGAGCACCATCTAAATATTTCTCATAAAGATAAAGACTATCGATCGTGGATCAAAAGCATTATTTTCCAGATTGACGAGGAAACAACTAGCTAAGAGAGGGCTAAGTAGACCCTATTGCTACTCTAGTGGCTTGCCTATTAAGCAAATTATTAAACATAATTTGCACGTTAACGGTGCACCGAACGGATAATTCATTCAGATTTTGTTTTAAAATACCTACGTCAAGGTAGCTATTTATGAAATAGTCGTATAAGAAGCAGAGTCTAAGTAATCAGAACAACTGAAAAATATTCTGCTCGATAAGAAATAATATTTGAGATTAGTGTTATACAGTTGATAGTTAAGGAAGATGAATAATCTAAATCTGATACGTCGGGTACCTAAAGAAGATTGATAATCTCCTAAAACTGTTTTACGATAGTCGATTTCATTTATTTTGGTTGTATACAAAGTAAATATTTTAGCCCTATTATTATTACGTTCCTCTTGTTTAGCACATAAACTGTTAGTTTATCACTTTCCATTTATGAACTACAGTTACTTAGTTGTGTAAACGTTAAGGTGGCTAAAATATGCTACGTATGCCCAACCAACGCTTACATCGATGAGCAATGCTGTCTGGTGCAGAAGTAGATTGGATAAAAGATAGCGGCAGGCAAACCAAAACATGGCACCAGTTCATAAAGTCATTGACAATTGAGTTGAGCCATGTTAATAGATGCTGACTACTTGATTGGGGTCCACGTGATAATCGTAACCAATGGTTAGAGACTTTGGATGACATGGCTCAAAATCGTTTACAATGGCGCAGGTGCATCTATTCATTGTCCTCCTGCAAAGTCTAAGCTTCTAAATTCATCATAATTTCCTGTTTACTGAATTATGTTTTTTAAAAATCTTATCTTCGATTTCTGATCCTCTCCGTTAATACTAACTCTGTTTTTACCTCCATTACTCTGCAGTTTGGTCCGACAATCTAATCTGTATCCGTTAATCGAGGCATGACAACTTGAACTGATGCACACACGTAATAAGTTCTACGTTGCAACTGACTGACTGAGGGACTTCAGCACCTTTAAACATGGCTGGCCGACAACCACTAACTCCATGCTTTGGTTCCGATCTCCAGCTTCCTTCTAACTATCTTCTCCGGTCAAAAACGTATCGTGGTAGACAGTGGTTGGACAAATGTAATACATACCCTAATCACTTCAGTCGATTGACAACCTTATTAACCGACTTGCTATTTTTCCTTAGTACTATATTTCTAACCACAGGGTTTCCTAAGTGGTTGTTCCAGGATACACGAGCAATGCTTCGATAGCATCCATAATCCAGCACCAAGAAAAAGTACGGATTTTATTTCCAAAGCCATAGGTTAATACAGAATAAACTGTTGTTAAGCATACTTTCCCTTCTGTTAGTAAAAGAACATCTTTCCGATGTCACGAGCCGCTGAAGGCTTACGGAATCCGTTTCAAGATTTAATTAGACCAATCATCAAGAGCTAATAAAGATAAGTGAAGTGATTTACCCACCCACCTACTTCACTTATTATGATCAATCGAGAAGAGAAGGTAGAAAAATCCTGAGGCAGTTTTGGAGGAAAAACAAGTTATAATTGTCAGAATAATTGAAAAATATTACAGCAGTTAATTAAAATTTAGACACGAAACGCAACAGTAACAATATTACTGTCCTAGTACCCTTTATTTTCAACATTATTACCGTGACCTATAAGTTGATTATTTCATTTGACCTTGATTTTCATGCTCCATATGACTTATCCACGAAATAACATTAGTGACAAGTAAACCTATGATTAGACTGTTTGAAATGTATTGCATACAGATTATACACATAAACCTGATACTGAATCGTCTAAACAGACAGTCAACTTGAATACATAAAACAAAAAATTCTCCGTATAAACGTTCCCTAGTATCGACCAAGATGTCATAGTGACTGAAATATCACAAAGGAGAGGTGACAAACAGTTGTTAATATAAAGCGTTGAGTTCCACATCTAGAAGGCTGGTTAAACAACCACTACTAGGAAACACTAGACAGATGTTTCGTCCTAGTAAGGGACTCCTAACAAAGTTCCAATCTGAAGCCGTGACAGGTGGGTTCAACGTCGGATGTGAAAAATATCCCCAACGGCATAGGAGACAGTAATATAATATCGCAAATTGAGAATGTAAACCGCTGGATGATAGCTTAGTGTACCGAAGGCTAAGATGTTGCTACGAGCCTTGAATGTTATGGGTCTGACCCCTACCTAAACTATTAGTGCTGACCGTTATGTAGTTCGACATTAAAATGACCCATATATTTGGATCTTCCTGTTTTTTCGATTGTTGTTGATGTGGAACTTCATAATAGTTATTCTGAACAACGTTGAAACATTTTTAAAATGTGTACTTTTTTTGAGCGACCTTGTTGAAAATACATGTTCGATGAATACTTTATTCCTTTCACGATGAAAAATACGGTCTTATCTAAATTTCGTGTTAAACCAGCATTATTTCGACAACAAATAAATTTAAGAAATCTGTCTTGTAGTTGATACCTAGAAACTGTATTGCATTGACAATAACCAAATCCTGTAAATATTCAATATTATTAAACCTGAAACACTTATCAAAACCAGTAAAGGTTTTCGCATTCAAGAAATTAATACTTTCTAAGCCTACGATAGGAAAAATACTTCAATTAGGGTGAAAAAGTGAAATAGTAGTGTGGGTAGACAGTCGCTCGAAAGTCATTTTCTTCAATAATTGTATCCGACATTTTGGTAAAAGTATGTGTATACGTGTAGACTAGGTATCCAGTCTTCAGCAATGATTATGCGGAAGATGGCGATATACTGGCTTCCAGAACCTCATCTGCTGTTAGTAGAATAGATGTGACAAACAACTAAGCGCAACCGGCAATACTATGAACTTGTGCTTACTCCGAGTAGTGAACAATTAGGAAATCTGATTGTATCCTAAACTACTCCTTCATACATTTCAATCATATTTCAATGATGACCGCTTAAACAGTATCGAAACACTGACCTATTTACTATAGGAATGAGATTTAGCTTCGATTTTAAAAGCGGACTAATTACAGCGCTAAAAAATGCCTAAAACAAATGTATTTAGATAAAAGAATAGATTCATTTCTGACTATAGGTTACGTATATATAACAAGTAATTTATTTCTTAATTGACAAGTTCTAAAGTTATTTACGACTTTAACACCAGTGTGTATAAATCACACGAGTTGGAAGCCAATAACATGTAATTCGTTAAAAACTGATCCTTTTAAATTCACTAAACCTTCGATTTCTTAGATAAGTATGATCCGCTTACGTACCAAGTACAAATGTCTGTACTAGGGTTTGAATTACATTTTAGCTGTGTGAGAGCAACATTACTGTGGTTGCCTAAGTAGGCAGGGTAGGATTCGAACATGATACCTACCAGTCGAAAGTCGAGTGTACTAGTTACGAAATATACTGTGACTAGAAAAGACTGACAAATAGGCTGTTTTTCTATAAACAATGATTGTTAACTTAAGAGTACAATTTCATGTAAGTGATATAGTGAATTCCGACAAGAATAACCACACATGAAGTATAAATGTATTGCGTTTTGATAGTAAAAAATAAGTAAAATCACTACTTTCTGTTAACGAAAAAACATAAAATGATAAAACGCTGAGTGAACGATTATTTGTTATTACAGTGTTTAATACCTATGACTTGGAATTTTCTTGAAAATGCCATAAGTAAAACCAGTAGAATTAAACGATTGTTTGACAATGAAAACTATTTTAATATGTTCAGCCTGAACCATGATTTGAACAGATATCATAAACGAGTTGATATAGGATTGTCAACAATTTTATAAAATATCTCACTATTGTCACCATGACTTCAAGTCATATTTCTTAACTTTAAAAACATCTGGCGAACGTATCAACCAGCGATGGGTAACACGATATATTCAGGTTCAGTGAACTTTGAAGACAATATGATAAGATTTCTGACCCTGAACTAACTAAGAAGACCCATGACAAGTTCCACTGCTTATGACTATATGACACATACAGACATAAGAAAAACAGATGATACTTGCCTTGTGGAATATTCATTACACCTATTGTTAAACCACCAGAGATATCTTTCAAAAAATCTGCTCGCCAGTTATAATGCAACAGTGTCTCAATACATGGAAATACTGATTTTATAATGTATATAGAATATGATCTCCATTGTTTCTTACTACAACATAGTATTGATTTCAAACAATAATTACGACGTTTTTTAGAGGTTGAATCCTCATCATGTTGTTTGGACATCAATGAATCCCAGTCAGCAATTGGTCGATTGAATGCAATACGTCCTAAGTGCACATTTGTCACAAATTTACTGTCATTTAACACAGTTCCATTTAAGTTTGATTTATCAGATGTATTGAAATGTGATTGATAATAAATAATCTCATTATCAACTGTGTCATAACTTGACATTACAGAAATAAATTAAGTCACGTAAGCTTTTTCGTCGTAATTACTTTCAATTTATATGATTACTGAAAATGACAACTGGCCGAACCAGAGCTAATATATGATTTGTAGCTCATTAATAATCCAATCATACTACTTAGCAGTAGGGAATACACACACATACACATGCACATGAATATACTGTTACGTACTTTGTACGCACAATGATGAAATGAATAATGCGAGCCTGTCGAAAATTTTAGTAATAATAATGCTATAAGCATGTGCAATGTGCGTAGATATTCAATAAGTATAACAAAACAAAACACAAAAACCGTAACACAAAACAAAAAAATAACAAAACAAATTAGGCAAAATAGATTTTGGAAACAAAAATGATACACAGGTAAAATTTAAATTTACCAAAATGTGGAGAGTCAATTTACATGGGTAGAAGAATGAATACAAGGTTCATTCTCTTTTTTTGTATGTGTGCATATAAGTGTCTTCTTGAAATTATCAACATCAGTTTATATTCACAAAAATTGAATTTTCATATATCTCTGTGTTCGCTAAAGTTTATATCAATGTAGAAATATTTAATAAACCACCGAATTCACTAAACTAGTACAATAAGTGCGAGTAGTAGTGAAAACAGTGATCGTATAACAAGTACATCAATTGATCACTAAACGGACTGTGGAACATTTAGAGAAGTAGAAAAAAAGTTTATATAGCTACAATTTCAAAGCATCTGATAGAAGGCAGCGAACATCTCGTTCACTAATTCGATTAGATGATACAGGATTCACAATAGATAAACTAACATCCGATGCAGCTGAATTCCAATTGCCAAGGACTTTAAAAACATTAACATTTTCTTCTCCCATACCATCTAAACTGGAACACGGTAAAGAATTATTGGACTTTGACTTTTTACTCCCGGAACCAACACGACTGTTGTCTTCGGATTCATCTATCGGTTCAGTGTATTCAGATGCACAACCGGTTACATTCTGCTCCATTTGTAATTTCTCAGATGCTATACGCAGCATACCTTCTTCTAAAGTACCTTCAGAAATTAATCGTATGACGTGGACAGGACTACAAAATAAAATGAGATGGCTCGTTAGTATAGAATTTCAAATAAATACTAAATCTCATCAAACATCAAAAAATAACGCTATAGGTCCCCAATGATGTCACTCAATAAATAGTGGAATTTAGCTCGTTTACCCGACATACATTCGTTTACAAACCTTCCAGTCAAATTTTAAGTGTAATAACTAATGAAATTACTTAATTTACCAAATCGAAGGACTCCAGAAATGACTTGGTAAACTGAAGTGGGACACGTCAACTACTGAGTAGCAAGGGATTCGTCACACAAAGTGATTATTACATGGTTATCAAGGTAACGATCAAAGCTGTTGAAATTTACAGAATGTTAATTAATCGAGAATGGATATTTCAACAATTAGTATGATGACAACACAGTACTGTCACTAATTCGTTATTCTGAAGTAAATGCATATTATATATGTTAGATATTAAAATCAATTCTTTCATTTTATTGATAGATACTTTTAACGAAGTAATTATGTATGTAAATCACAAAATGCACTTGCGATGATGTCGTAAGATACAAGCAGAAACACTAATGATTGGAATAAAAATTTTCTTGTCTATTCATTGGAAAAAGGATCTAGCAAATAAATATTAATGCACAAGAATAGCCAGTTATAAGCAATGTAAAATGTGGCACGTAGGTGGCATTGCTACTAGTTGCCACACCACATCAAAGAACCACCAAGATCAATATAAAAGTAGTAGTAGTATCAGCTGTTACAAAAAAACTAAGTATGCAGAATATGATTCAGAAAGAATCGATTCACAGAAAAAAAGATATGAAATAATTTTGGGAATCAGTATTTTAGGGGAAAGAATGGATGTACACGTATCACTGTTACTGATTCTGAGCTATATAACCCAACATCCGTGTTTATCAATATGGTACAAGCCAACAGTCAATGATTTTATGGACTAATGGTCGGTTCGGCTATGGTTACAAATAGTTTTGCTGTAACCTATTCCAGTGTCTATTCTACAAGGCATAGTATGAAGTAATTGTTGAAAATAAGTACCACATAAACATTAATGGGATTTGCTTTAATATATCTTTTCAATAATTACAAATCCAATATATGTTAAGCTTAAAGTTATAGTAATAGGCCATATTTTGTTCGAAGAATACTTTACCGTAATTAAATATATGGGCAATGAATAAAGGAAATATCAGAATTTGAATTGAAATACATTGATGATATTAAAAATATTTCATGGTGATAGATTAACTTTGATAAGAGATTTACAATCAAAAATATAAATCTTAAAACAACAAAGCACATAAGATGTATGACAGAAAAACATACTTTTTCTGGCCAAGTCGATGACAACGATCCTCTGCTTGTCTATCATTATACGGATTGAAATCAATATCATGTATAATTACAGTATCAGCACCAGTTAGATTTATACCTAATCCTCCAGCACGTGTAGATAATAGAAAAACTTCGATTGATGAGCTATGAGGAAACAAATTACAGTGGTTAAAAAATTAAAAAATAATCAGCAGATTTTTAAAGTAATCAGTTAACACTTAACAAGTTAGTCATAAAAAGAAAAACATTGCATACATGCGCAACGGTATAAGTAGTCAACGCTCATCAGTACAATAAGATAAAAACCAGAGAACTATAAACAGCGATACTACCAATGATAGCAAATAATGAGTGCAGTAGATATGATCCGACAAGGAAGAGATGATTCTCAGAATAGAAGGCATAAATCTGAATCCAAGGGATGATAAAGTGAATACATATAAAAAAATCAATCGGTAAATCCCAGACGACGTAGAATCTGGAACATGTGTGCGCATAGGTCCAAGTAACAGTACCAGATTAACACAACGAGATCAAATTTGCGAGACTAACATAACATCAGAATACAACAAGAAAGAACAAAGCAAAGGTCTGTAAGAAAGAATGATGGAACATAAGATCAGGAGGATACGGAGTGAATATGCTTGTGTCACTGTGGTCGATTGTGAGTCACATCACCCAGTGACTTCGGTCACTGGTCGCGATTATCACATGAACCTCAAAAAAGTCGTCTGTATCTACTAAGCAACACTTCAAATATCGCGTTATGTTACAAACTATCTACACTCAGTGGCTACGATTATCACAGTGTTCTGCATTATAAAATTGATAGACTAAGCGAGTTATGGTTTAAAAAAAAATAAAACTACTTAAAAAAATGTACAGGAAAAACACTAGTCAGGTTGACTAACCAAAAGCTATCCAGCACTCTACTACACATATTTATTCCCATTTAGCCATCTAGAAGCAAATAACCAATATTTAGTTTTTTGTAATATCATTGTTACTAAGATTTGTCATTTATCTTATCCCTCTAAAGTGAAAGCAATTTAGGCTAACGCATTTGTGCTAGGCTCTTAAGTTGATTATCACTGATAAAATTAAGGACATATGAACAAGTTTTCTTATTAATTTAAATAAAAGGTTTTTGGTCAAACTGCTTCGAAGACATATTTATATTCAAATCTAGTTAACAATTAAGAAATCCGAAAAGCTATTTTATGTATTCATAAATATATATAACCAATAGTTTTGGTTCAGAATAATTGCCACGTGAATATCTAACTCGATAATCAAGTTGCATATATTATTTCTTATGTCACAAAATATCTCGGAAATTAAACCTACTTTCTTTAATAAACTACTGCGCTTTGATTTTGGAGGGGAAAACTTCTGCTGAGATATTTAAACCTTTCTATTAACATCTGTGTATTGAAGCGAGTTTATGCGAAAAATAACAATTTCTTTCCTATAAATAAATTTCTACCTAATGGCTTAAAAAGGAACACTTTGCTTCTCAAGCATTTGTGAAAGAAATAAGACTATCAAATTCAAACACAATTATAACACTGAAATTAAAGATGCAGATTTGTTTAGAATGCATTGAACACTGAAAACGTCAGTACTACCTTTCGACAATTTATACTAATGGATAAGTAATAAAGTGAACTTTTATCATGAATGAAAATGAGCACTAAACAATTAGAACTACTGACGCAACAACGACGAGAAACTTACCTGTTGAAACGATCTATCAATGTCTGTCGCTCAGAGACGGGAGTTGACCCGTCCATTCGTATATAACGTCTATTAGTTATCCTCAAAAATTCCTCTAATATATCTAGCATGATAACGAACTGACTAAAAATTAAGATACGATGTCCTTCAGAGATTAATTTAGGTAAATTCTCATTCAACCACTCAATTTTTCCAGATCCAGAAATGATTGCATCAGAGGAGAGAGTATATGGTGATAATACCTAGGTTTAAGAAGATATAAGTTCATATAAACAAAGCAATTATAGTTACTTCATTATATCTAGTGACACTAATTGTTTGTGGGAAAAATATATTTGGATGATTAACAAAAGTAGTTGCAGAGCTAACCAAGCTACTTAATTTTTAATTCAGTAGCAGCAGGAAAGCCCATGTAAAATTCCATGGGAAGAAAATTATCCAATATATCGGTATTTGCAACACTCATTAAAGTAGTTTGATCAATAAGACCCCTTTTAGTGAAAAAAGCTCCATAGTTTGCACGCATATTCGTGGAAAACTCTTTCAAGTATTTGTTAGCAATCATCGAAGCAGCGAGTGTTGAACATGAAAAACATAAATAAAATAATTAGGCACAACTAGATCATTAACAATCCGGAAGTTCAAGTCAACATTGATTTACTGTCATTATTTACTAATCATATGTTTATTTTTTTATGAGATAATGTCTCTTATTAAGCTATAAATGGAGCTGGAACGACTAATGAACTTTGACCTTTGGATTGATGTTTCTAGAATACTCTTATGATTTTGCTGAATTATTACTTATGTGCACGATATGAGAACAAGTTCGTAAGGTAATTCAAAAGCTAAATCAAACTATTAAAACTATCAGCTGCAATAATTTTAAGTACAAATTAAGGATAAATGTAAAAATCAAATAAATTAGGTCTAAAATTAAGATGATGAGGAAATAAGGCTGCTAGTACATAAGGGACGTGCATAACGAGGGATAATAACAATTCAAGTGTGATTATTCAACATAAGTTGACTCACCAAGTACGGATCCGTGTACTGTTGTCCAAGCCATATACTTATTTAGGCTAGCGATACTACTCGGTTTCTTAAACCAAAACTAATAAGACGGGATTCTAACTTGCAATCTAGTAAACAGTCGAACAATTCAACAGCATCACTTCAAAAAAGAGATATTTCAGACGGGTGCACGCACACTAAGGTAGATAAACATTAACTATATTCTGCCAATTTACAAATTTCATAAAATTATAACCATTACTGTTATCTTGACAGCTAATGAGTTACTTTAGCTAATCTAGTAAGATCGGAAATAGGATATCTTTAATGAACGAATCTTTCAATGCAATTTCTTAACTACACGTTAAGCAATTAATGTTAGAATATATAGTGGATTTCGCATGTTTAGAAATAACTAAAAGCAATTCACAACTAACAAGAGACCTGTTAATAATTACAATGTATAAAAGCTTACCTCATAAAACTGACAAAGTTTATGTACTTGATGATCGCTCATTGCAAGTAAATCTTCATAGATAAGATTGGGATCAGTATTAGAATGACTCGGATCTAAGTGCAAAGACTCTGCGATATCTCGGAGGTTTGAATCTGTGTATGCAAGACCAGAAAAAAGTGCCATGTGGTTTGCTGCCTTACGTAACGCTGTAACCATATTGCACGGGGACTGAAGAGATTCAGAAGTTGATTTCGTGACTGGAAATGATTTCGTTGCGTTTACTAAATAATTAAAACGAAAAAGAGATGACAAAGTCACTGGTTAGCGTGATGAACTGAATACAAGTAGCTCGTTATCGAAATTATTCAAACATTTCAATTTTAATAATGTAAATTATGGTGTTTACAAAGATATGTGGAGGAAATGGTGTGATAACTTTAAATAATGCAATCTTAAGAGACCCATGCTACCTAATACTTGCTAGGTCCATTTTGTAATTTACCTAATTTCGAATTCTAGGAAATAATATTGAAGTTATTTTATAAAAATCAAAGTTTAAATATAAGCCTCATTTTACTACTCACAAGTAGTTCGTATAAGCCATATGAAATTCAGGATTATGTAAAATCGAATCTCGATGGGAATAGGATTTCCCAACAGTAAGTAAACAAAAGAACTAAGTTCCTGCTATGAGGAATAACAGTAGAACACCTAAAGACAGTGAATAACGTAAGTGGAATAATTATGATACATGAAAACAGTATAGAAATTCCTTTGCAAACATAAGAGAAATGAAATGAGGCGAATTTTAGTTGTAAATATTTCTTTAAAATTTAACTGATTACCAATAGTATAATTATCTAGGCGAGGTTTTTTCCTTGGTGTACATTCCCCCTTTGAATCACCAGCATCTGGATCAGCATTTTCATCACCATCTTCACATTTATTATTAAAGAGGAGAGATGGATCTTGGCCACCATTGTTGTTTGAGTCTTTTGATGATCGTTGTGAGCGTAGTCTTTTAACAAGATCATGGTAATGAGCTGCCTGGGACTTTGTCATAGATACTGAAACCACTTCAGTGGTTTTTGGGGGAAGTTGACTAAGAACCTGTAAGGACAAAATAAACAATTAAATCAGTAAATCATTAAAATAAGAAAGGAAAAATGACAAAATGACAGGATACGTATATACACAACACTATATTTAAATAGGTAAAGAAACAAAGAAAGCAATTTCAGCATATTTAAAACAACCGGTACGGCTTTATTAGGTATTATGGAGAATGCGGAATTTAAAGATCCACATCCTATTACATACGTAAACTACTGGATGTAAGATCAATGTTCTAAAGGCTAACCACTCGCTGCGAGAACTGAGTCATGGGCATAACCTCTGATTGAATCGTGAATACGCATTATTGAGAAATTCAATGCTTGAACGAAACAGATGACTAGTGGTTGCTGGTTTCGAACTGTTGTCGAAGGCTAATTTGTAGCGTTAAAATTTAAAGACAAAAAAGACGTTTTGATAAATAATTCTTTCAAGTTCTAATTACGTCGAAATGTATTTTTCATTGGTAAAAACAAATTATAAACACGAAAAATTACATAAAATTGTCATACACCCAACAATATGAAACAAAACGATTAGGAACAACATATGAGAAACATATTCGAATCAACAGAAAGAATAGTAAACGAGAGAATCAAAAGGTTTTGGAACTAACTTGTGATTTTAGCCGTCGTAAACAAAATGGTTGAAGCAGGTTTTTAGCCTGAACTAAACGCTCTTCTTCAAAGCTGCTTCGAACAGAATTACTGTTTGCTGACGTTTGGTCTTCATCACGGGAATTCATGGGTTTCTGAACAAGCACGAACAGTAAGGATATAGTTCAGATCACATGAGAAATTAAACAAAAGATTTACAAGTGAAATCTCTGAAAATAACGCCTCGATCGGCATTCAGTACAAGAAAATGAAGCAGCAAAATTACAAGACGTATACAACTGCTACTTTTTACTTACAATGATATCTTACAATTCCCCTTAAAATGTAAACGAAGAATTGCTAAATTACACACATTATTAAATATTAGCGTAAATTTTGTGAAGGTTAAAATAAGTGCGGATAGTGATGATGAAAACACACAGTCCTCTATTACATTTTTTGGAGGATAATTCCAAAACGAACAGAAAAATATAACGATAAAGCAGCGCTATGAATATATTAGGATATATAAGTGCTATGAGCTCTTTATCAAATTAAGCGCAAACACCACAGGAGTATTGGTCAAAATATCGAATTAGACACTAGTCGTCAATTATTACTCAATAGTAATACTTATCCTCTTAGACTAATTAATGGATCGATTTGTGCCGAACAAAAATATCAAACCTTAAACCAATATTCACAAAACCTAATCATATACTAAACATTATTAAGAACACTAAATGAAAGTGAAAACTAATTCAGTTCGTTCTCTTTAGTGAATTCAAATGAAATTTCGTGATTAAGGAATACGCCATTACAAGCATAAGTTCATGAGCACGTCAATTACTTGATTTAAGTATATATGTGCTAATGACTCTGGAATTATTATATATGAAAATTGTGGAGCTTACTGAGTAAATTTGAAAAATCCTTTTCAGTAGATCTGTACTTTTCAGGAACATCTCTGGCATAACAAATGATAACAGAGATACAAGCTCTAATAAATTGTTTTGAAGCGGTGTGCCAGTTAGAAGTAAACGTCGCTGAACTTTAAAGTTCATCAGATTTCGATAACGCTGAGAAGTCATATTTTTTAGCATATGTGCTTCGTCGAAGATGCCGTAGTGGAAGTTGATACGTTTCATTAGAGCTCTATCTTCAATAGCACTTGTACCAACAGCATAGCTGAAATAGAGGGCGCAAAGTTTGAGTGACATAAAAATATTAATACATACAAAAAATGAAAAACATGTTTGAGGTAAACACAATATGTTAATTTATATTGCCTAAGCACTTAAGAGTAAGTAACTGATCACAAGCATACACTTGTTGTTTCTCGAAGTAACTATGTGAGATAATAATTTATGACTATATGGTACTCAAAGTACAGAGGCGCGTCACACTTTAAAGATATAAATGTTATCTAAAATCAATTTTAACGATATATAGAAATTTTAGTGCACAAAAAAGGACTTATATACAGTTGCAGTCATATAGTTATGGTCGTTGCTATACATGACTGCTCAAGTAACTACACTTGGTGGAACTGGGAATAAGAAATAATAATATGCGATGATTAGTTAGAAACGAATAATCGAAATGCCTAGGTACATTTTTGAACCGAACACGTAAAGCTTATTTTGTTAGATGTCAGTTTACTAGACATATAAAAGTTAAAATGCTTTTAGAAAAATAATTCACTTATCACCAATAAGTTCGTCTATAAGATATACTAAATAATAGGACAAGTTAAAAGAAATCAGTAACTTGTTTCTACTTCTGTGCCTAAGGGATCAAAATAATATTTAAAACTGCACAAATTTAATCATCAAAACTGTAACTTGATGGGTTAAATTTATTTACAAAGTAAAAATTCTTGTATTTGGCTTCAAGTCACTATTCGATTGCCTAAGCTGAAACCACAACTCTACCAGAAGTTAACTAAAATTTGTATAAGAGTAATATATGTGTGCTTTAGAAACTTACCAATTACTAGGTAGCCATACAATCATAAAATGACATTGACTTTACATAAACAATTCGATAACTGCACGCCAGAGAACTTCAGGTAAACTCAGTTGAAAATTAAGGAAAATGTAACTTAAGAACACCATTTACTTGTAACCGAGTAATTATAGTTTGAAACGACAATTTCAAACAGGCGAAAATATACTACTGTTCAGAGCATTAAAACACATCAGTTACTGATAAGCAGTCTATAATCTGACATATTCGCATCAGTCCAAGGTGCAACATAACACTAACACGACGAGATCGAATTTTCAGAAAGGGTGCAAGAATAGTAGTTGTAGAATAAAAACAAACAAAGAGGATTTGAGAATGAATTCGGAAAGTTATACGCATAAAATAAATAGCGTCGTTGTAATCTTGGTTGTCTGCGAGAAACTCAAAGACGCCACATTCCTGTACAGTCGGTAGTACGATGTCGCCTCCAGACCATACGTTTACCTATCGCTGTCTTACCGTTTTCCAAATGACGAGCTCGATATGGTAGGATCTTAAGGAACGATTGTTGCAGCTAGTAAAGTCCTTTCGGTTCATCATGAGAGACAAGCCCAATCATTACATCAATATGACAGTTAACATTAAGATGGATAAAGAGTGAATGTATCTGCATTTTACTGTGGCTGATTTCGACATCACTTTATCATTGATAATGATAATCATGTTAGATTAAACTGTGTTACCATAAAAAATATTCTGGAATTATAGGAGCTATTAAGAATACTCACCTAGTTAATAATACATTAAAATCTGGTTGAGACTCAGATTCATAAATTTTTAAGCGAATGGCTTTCCGTTGTTCTGCAGATCCTTGATAAACAAGCACTTTTAAATGAGGACACCAAAGACTTAATTCACGTTGCCAGTTATCCTGAGTTGAACTTGGACAAATAATAAGATGTGGGCCACGATTTCCACTTTCCCAAAGACTAGCTAAGAAAGCGATAGCTTGAACTGTTTTGCCTAAACCCATCTCATCTGCTAATATTCCATTGACTTGCTCATGGTGCAGCAGTCGAAGCCAGTTCAGACCAACAAGTTGATAAGGTTTGAGCTCACGCCTAGAATGTATGAAGAAAGTGTTAGAATAAATGCGAAGGTAACGCATTTAGTAAATTTAAGTTATAAACTTACAAAGGATTTAATATAGCTGGTTGCTGAGTTACAAGTTGAACGGCACTACCATTTGTTTTGTTTATGCAGAATTCATCGTGCTCATGATCAGTGATAGCATTTTCAGGCAAATTAATGGTGCTTTCAAGTAAACGAGCCGCATGATCAGCAACTTGAGCAGTTAAACGTTCACATTTATTTAAAAGACGAATAACTGAGGAACGAACTTCTAAAATATCTTTACAACATTCATATAAATTCGAGGAAAGATGACGAACTCCCGACAACTGAGCAACCAGGTCCTTTGTATTTTTAAACGGGCGCATATTAATTATAGCTTGTGCTGTTTTACGAGAACAGCCTGGCATCAAAGTGAGTTCTTCCATTACAGCATCATTGAAAAAGGATAGAAGATGGCGACGTTCCTCATTGGTTAGATCAAGACTCTACATAAAAATTAGAAAACATCAAAATATTTAAAAATTTCCAAATAAACAGAATGTCTAATTACGCACTGAATAAATAATGAATCTGACATTATACTACACTCATACCCAAGAAACAACAAATCCGAGAATACGATTCTCAGAAAAACTGCTACAATTTTAAACTGTCAAAATGGTTATAATCTTCGATAACCAAACAAATACACCAAAACCATTATGTCTGGAAAGACAAGTAGGTACCGTCACACCATATCACAACGGTTTTCACTTCCAAACACCTCTCAGTGTGGAAATATTAGACACACTTTTCAGAGGATGTATGTATGTATGAACAACAGAAAACCCAGCAGATGTGTGTATCAGTCCAAGTTGTCATACCACAAAAGCACAGCAAGATTAACATCATATTAGTAAGAGTAGAAGTAACTTCAATGATAATAATAACGAAAACAAAAAATGAGTGCATGTATGGAATATAGTTCAGAGAGGAAGAATCGGTGCGTGGAAAGAAAGCGATGAGATAATTTTAAGCTCACGATTTAAAAAAGAACAAAGAGTGGAGATACCTGCGCCACTGTGACCGATTCTAAGCCATGTCATCCAAAGTTTCCAACCACTGGTTACAGTATTCGCGCGGACCCTAACCAGGTAGTCCGTATCTATCGATGTGACTCAAACCAGCAATCAGTAACTTCATGGACCAATGCCATGTTTCGGTTTGCCTGCCCGTAGCTTTCTTCTATCCTACCCATATATCAGTCATAATTGCGCGTGTAAGTAGACAGTGGTTAGGCATACGTAACACATGAACCAACCACCTCAATCGATGAAGACTTAATACCTCATAGACTGGTTTACTAGCTTTCGCTAGTACGCAACGTCTAACCTCTTATCATTTATTAGATTGAAACGGCCAAAATATCGTATATTCCATAACGCTCACGAAATGATAAAGGTGTCCGTTATTTAAATAAACACGAAAATTGAATTCCGTTGTATCACAGTGATCCATTAATTGCTTTAGACAGTCCAGATTCAAACATAAATGTTGCATAATGTCAACAACAATTGAATGGAACTAACAATATATGAAAACATACTCAAACACTATTAGTTGTATCAGAGCATATGGCGAACTGTCATCCGAACTTGTAACCTCAAATGGTATCCTTCAAGGTTGCTTACTGTCTCCAGTTTTATTTAATTTCATAGTTGATTTACTGTTGGAAACTACACTCTCATCGTTTGACTTTTCAGAAATTGATCTTCTACCAGGAAATCCACTTATTGACCTAGAATGTTCTGATAACATAGCCCTGTTTGGCAAAGACGATGATAAGATGTAGAATCTTTTAATACCAATAAGCTCCAATCCAACCATGTTCGGAATGCGTTTTTCACCACTTTAAATGCAAACTAATGTTCCAAGACTGGTCTTCGTCAATAACTGAGCTAAAGATAAGGAGTGGGGTAGTTGAGCACGTCAACCACTTCACTTATTTAGTAATTCTGATTAGCCCCAATGGGTTGGTTTCTGACGAAATCTCAGTACGAATTAAAAAAAGCTTGTTTGGCTTTTACCGACTTACGTCCCCTACGGCGTAAACGAGATATTCGTTTTTCAACGAAGGGAAGAGTGTACTGAGCAACGGTTTGCTCTGTCTTACTGTATGAGTGCAAGACGTAGTCATTAAGGGTAGACGACACTTGAAGGTTATTAGTTTTGACCATCGATATCTTCGAAGCATCGCTCGCCTTATCTGGGACCACCGAGTAAGTAAGAGGTTAGACGACGGGTGTTAGACAAAGGTGGTAAATTAGTTGTGGATCTTCATCGACTGAGGTGGTTGGGACATGTGTTATGTATGCCCAACCACCGTCTGCTTTGATGTGCGATGTTAGCTGATACAGAAGTAGGATGGAAGAGTCAGAGGCGGCCAAACTAAAGCTTGGCTTCAGTCTATGAAGTCAGTGACTACTGGTTTGAGTTGTGTCGGTAGCTGCAGACTACCTGGATGGAGTCCTCGCGAATGCTGTAACCAGTAGCTAGGAACACTGAGTAACATTGCGCAGATGTAGCCACTCATTGTCCTTGCTTAAATAGTCGGCTTTAAATTATTTCATAACTTTCTTTTCACGCTCCTTGAACCATATTCTATATGTTCACACTCCTTATTATTATTATTATTATTATTATTATTATTATTATTATTATTATTAAAACAACTACTAATGTTGTGTTAATCTTGCGGTGCCACAGAAGTATGGCAACTTGGACCGACTGCACACATGTGCCAGGTTCTATGTTGATCATATATACATACATACACTAGTAACACAATGTCATTAGGATGAACGCTAAAAGATTGAAATGAAAGTTTAAACTCAGCTTCATATTCGGTTTATCCAACCGAGTAGTATGTCTAGTCTTCGAATAATAAGGACTAGTTCAAAGATGATTACAAACAATTTTCAACCAGTTACTGATTTTCAATCTTTATTTCAACAATATCGAACATTTACAAGCTAGTACAAAAAGTGAACTCGACAGATACAAGTAATGAGTAAGAATCACACATTCTCAGCAGAAAAATATATTGACATCATTGAAAGTATTATATTATATGATGAATCAAAGACAAACTAATCTGATGATTTGTATAAACGTAATGTTATGTGTTTACAATAAATGATATAATCGTGTTAATTAAGTCATAAAACCTACTGTCGACTTAGTTTCAAACTACTTTAGGTTATAGTAAAGATATATATTTAACCTAAAAACGAAAAGATGGGGTTTGTAAAATATAACCAGGCATTTATAATATATATTTTAGCCATTTAACTGACTTACATCATCTTCAGTAACGACATCAACAGGAAGTACAGTGTCTGTTTCATTATTAATACTCTGAACTTCTGCTGATAATTTTTGACGAGTTGACTTTCCTCGGCGTGAAGGTCGTTTGCGGTTAACTATGGAGTAATAATAAGCACAGAAACTTAAATTAAACTTAGATTCTAAGTGTCAACATGTCCATGCATCAAAATTTACCTTAATGTGATTTTCACATCTAAGTCCATGTAATATATATATATATATATATATATATATATATATATATATATATATTATATATATATATATATATGTAAATGTTTCAAGATTGTATGAAGTTCATTTCACCTAAAAAAACAAAAATGTTCCATCTACCACTAAATTAGTCCTTTGATAATCGAAAAAAGTTTGAGATCTTAGGCACCCCACAAACTTTTGGGACAAATATTGGTCACAGGAGGAATGAATGCCAGTGAACAAAAATTTTTTTTCTTCATACTAGTAGATATTCGCGATGTAGGCAAACTTGACATACGTAACCTGAAACAGGCCAAAAATAGTTCACAAATTCTAAATAGATTTTATATTTCAGTTTATTCGTATTTCATTAATGAAGTAACGATATTTTACTTTCATACTACACAAATGTTGGATCATGGAACAAACAGTCGGCGAATAATATGTACCGTACATTATGTAAAAAAACAGGCGATTGGGTGATTCGGAAATGAATTAAAACAGTAACTTACCTGAATTACTTACAACGCCGACTTTAGCAAGGTATTTAACAGCATCTCCCGATTTCCTACTGGAATCGTCACTATCTAAATCAGATCTAATTACTGGTGCTGCAGTCAAACTAGTTCGATTAACTGGCGTACTAACTGTAGCAGTTCGCATCTCGCGATTAATGTATCCACGTTTCTTTTTTTGTGCCTCACCGACATGATCAGTACGAAAGAATTTATTCCCTGATTGCTGGAAAGTTGCCTCTTCGGAATTCGATGTTTCGGCATGATTATCCTAATGAAAAAAAAAACCAAGAGGTTTCGAAAATAAAAGAGCCATACTATGTCTAGAGACAAATTAAAAATATTAAGAAAAATAAACGTCACATTGATAAAGTATATACGTCTTCAGAAACGACACTAAAATGAAAATAGTAACCACGATATTTGTAACAAATATCAAAACGATTTTGTGTTACATCAAAAATACTCAGAACAAATTTGATTTCTTGCTTGGTTCCATAACGAAAAGGGACTCACAAATATCTGAATGCCAAAAGCATGCAAGATACTAGGAAAAATGGTGAAAACTATTTTTTATGAGTCAATAATGTTTGTTATGAATGTCAGTATGTGTAAAACAGGTAGATATTGGAGCTCGCAGACTAAAATTGTAAAAAAATGACCAGGACAATTCTTCTAGAAACTTCAAAATAGGTAGAGTATAAATGATTCTGTAACTATTCGGAATGAAAATAATAAAGACGAGATACAAAAAAGGCATTATTAAACTCATCCACTACTAGTCTCATCATACACTTTTGGAAGACCTTAGTTACAGAAATATATTTGAAAATGGCGTATAGATACTCATTATCATCACTTGTGGAAAGAAATAGAGATTTGTTACTTCCATTACAGTTAGAAATAATATTTGTACTAAAATAAACACCTATCAATGGTTGTAAACAGACTGACATGAAACTATATTCGGCATATTTCTGAGATCCTATACATCTACCAGTTTGTTATTTTAATTGTACTATATTTATTCTAAAATTATTAGATTTATAATTTTTTAAAACATAGAGTCGACCACATGTTTAGCTGATAAAAGCTTGGGTTTCATTTAGATCGTGACATAAGTTTAATTGTTTTCATTAAAATACTCCTGGGAAGTCTTGGAACGTTTCCAAAACAGCCCCACATTTGTGAACAGTTCTACGTCTCATCAATAAACGTTTACAGCAGTATAATGCCAACTCCTATGTTTGAAGTTTATACTTATAGTAATTTAAGTAGCTTATGTACAGTTGAGATTTAATGGTCAAAATGATGGGCTAGATTGGTAGAGCTCTTTGAATAAAACTTACACAGTCAATGACTAACACTTTTGTCAATAACAAAGGACAATGCTTTCTACTTTATCATTTCATTTAAAATTTTAATAAATTAGTAACTTTTACTGAGTGCATGTAAAATGAGGAGTATATCCCAACTTCGACTGTGGTAATGTTGTAAAGAGTAGTAAATGCTAATAAAAAGACCTTTACACCATGATACGAAATACTTAGAGTAGTAATAAGAATAACGTGAATGAAAGTACTTAGGAAAAACACTGTAAGTTAAAAAAGTATTGAAATCAATCGGTGAAGAAAAAAAAAAGATTACCGATGTTGATAACTGCTTTTCTGATGGTTTAAGCGGACACTGCTTGAATTCAGCTAGTTGGTGAATCGGAGGCAAGACGGTTGACATAGGTGGTACTTTTAACTAAAAACAAAAACAAGTTGTTTCATGAAGATTTTTGTTTTAATGAGTATTTTATAGATTGTTGGGTCATAAGTTTTACATCACAAACTAATCTTAGTTAGATAACCATTGAAAACAAGAAAGCATTGGACAGCTATTTCGTCCTAATAGAAATTCTCCAGTAATGGATATTCACGACCCAAGAGGGGGTCGAACCAAGAACATCAAGGCCTTTTAGCGAACCCTCAAACTTTCGACTGAGTCGACATCCAGTAGTTTGCATTGTAAATTTTAGTTAATTCACGATATCGCCATATTTCAAACATTAATACTCATTATTAATTGCAAGATTTCGCTAAATCTATCAAACGCAGAACTAGGTATCATATGTCCTAATTCGTCACTTGTCTCAACTAAACGCGGCAGCAGAGGCATACACAGAAACCGAGAGTAGTAAGTGGTAAGGAAACTACAAGGTAAATGTAAAAAATAATTTAAAGTAAATATAATAAGATTGAAAAGATGAATATCGCTGTTAATATTATGGAGTTGTTTAAGAATGGATACTATTAAGATCCTTTCTATATTTATATTTGTGTCTGGGATCATCACATTACGCTTAATTGATAACATAATTAAATATAAGGAAGCAGATGACTTGAATTCCAAATTCTTTTTCCAGAACTTGTGACTAAAAGTATCAAAACATTTGCGAATAACACAACTACTTTCATTGGATTTAATTTACCATGAATGCATCAGAAACAAAATTCTACTTACTCCAGTGAATAGTGATGGTCTTGGACGTGGTAGTTCACAGTGAGCAGGTGTTTCTAATACTGAACTCGATAAACCCGAAGAGTCTAAAAATTTTTGCTCATGTTCGTCGGCAGATTCAACAGTGCCTTCAGGAGTAACAATAACTCGACGATAAAGTGAATTAGCAACATGAGGAGGACAACGACCCAAAGGCAGTCCCATACATAAGAAAGCTTGTGACTGAAGAGGTAATTCTGGACGAGGGTGAGTTTTTGAATCTGCTGCTAAAACAAATAGAACAGGGCAAACGAATGAAAGATGTAATAAGACTAACAAGATTCTAATTTCTTTTAAAACACTTTTTGCTTGGAATTGTGTGATAAATACATCATGAATGATGATTTTCATTTAGACGACATTCATGTAAATTATTTTATGGCAAAATGATGTTCAAATGTTTTCTTTTGAGAATTTACTCAATCACGTACCCTCTTCAGAAATGTTTTTCAGAAATCTGTGGAAAAGACAAGGGAAAATCCGGAACCTCCAACTAAGCTCAACTTTGAACTGGGATTATAAGTTTTCATTCGACATAAGGCACTATGACACCAACCTTTTTTGCAATTCTGTTTATCGTGATTAAATAAAAGGTTATGACACCAAAAGATGATTTTTGTTTACTCTAACCCACGAAAGATACTATAGTTCACGGGTAAAATCTGATACCTTTGCAACACACTGCAACATAATCATGATCTAGACCAGCACTCCGTGAATAGTAATAGTTGTGTAAACATTCATGACACAAGAAAAGTAGATAGTTGCAATACAAACATTTCGGACCCAGAATAACGACAAATTAAAGATTGCGATTTTAGATAAAATGAAACAATCACTGTTCATGTTTTTAACAAACAGAGTATTACTATTAGTTTGGAAAGTTTTCTGAACTAAATATGCTACACGCGGATGTTGTCTACCAGTTGCTATAAGGTACATAAGATGGAGAAATCAAAGTAAAGCATTATTTTATTAGCATAAATGAAGGCGCATGTAAGTGAGTATCGTAATTAGAAAACAAACAAAAATGGCACTCACAACGTTTAGATTCAGTCTTTGGTGCTTGAATCAGTCGAACCTTTGAACATCTTTCACGCTCTCGATCATCTTCCTCTTTCAGTTGTTCATAACTCTTTTCATAACTAAGCATATTGCGCGTGAAAACTCGATTAATGTAAGCCCTCTTAAAACGAGGGAACAATTTTAACAATTTCGCAAGCTCTTGTACACAATCCTTGCCTTCATATGTCCTTATCTTTTTTTCCATTCTGTGAAAATGTTGAAAATTTTACAGAAAATGAAAACAAATTGAAAATAGGGAGTAGTTGCTGTACATTAAGACGAACTACAAAATTTGTACTTTGTTTGGTGCAGAACGATATATACACAAAGTAATGAAAATATAAACAAGTTTCACTAGGTGGAAGCAAACTCTGACATTAAATAAACGACCTGGATACTGTAGAAATAAATCCATATACAATCACAAAGTGATTACTAGTGAAAATAAATTTGATTTCCAATAAAGCAAACTCCTTAGGAAAATTACGAATATCATCCATTAAAGCATTTTATACCAGATGTTTTGCTTATTTTAAGATTTATTCGGTGGCTCTTTCGTTTAACCTTCCCAGTCAAAATGCACGCATAAAGCGGCACAGAATCACTAGCCAGTATAAAAAACGTAACCAGAAAAACTCGCAGATCGTCGCTATACGAAAAGTAATTTGTAGGCGGGATTATCGGATTAGTCAAGAACAATATACAGCCTCGAATGGATGTGTGTGTAAGAGCTTACTTTTCCATATGTCATAGTAGTACATGAAAATTAACAAAGCAGTAATTGTAAACCAAACACCGGAAGCATAGGGCAGATGAAATTGGCGGGTGATAAGTATTGGGTAATAAATTGTTGGATAGAATAATATGACTTAATTATTTGTATCTGATTAGACAAGGAAAATCAGATGTTAAACCGTTAACAATACAAGAATTTCAAGTATGCTGTTACAAATGATTAAACTGCTGTATTTACCAAACGAAAACTTCCTCTCTTCTTAATCAGTAGAAATAAACTCCTGAAATTATAATGAAGGGACTTACACTTTGAACAAATATCACAGGAGGTATAATTGGAAATTGTAGCATACTTTGTTTTGTTTGTCACTGACCTTGCTAGCCTCAGCTGGGGAAATCATATCAATGCCTGGCTGATTGATATGTAAAAGATAACTATAAATTAATTTCTATGTTCTGGTAGTTCATTTCCTAAGTTAACTACCATATTTGGTGTCAGATCATGTTGCATTTCGGACAAATTTACAATCCAAAAATAAGAACTGTTGCTATCAGTAATAGACAACTTGGGAGTTACAGAACCAACGCAAAATCCTGTCATTTAGACTATGATGGTGAGTGAAAGCTACGGGGTATAGTGAGAGTAGGCATTTTAAACAATAGGACGCTTATGAAAATATCCTGCACCTTATCACACAGAAATAAGCTGATGGTATATATATATATATATATATATATATATATATATATATATATATATTAGTTGTTTTGACTGATACAGCGATAGCATAATTCCCGTGAAATATATATCTTTTAAAAGGAGTTTAAAAACAAATCAGTGCTTGCTTACACATCGTCTAACGGGACAGATGAAAACCGTCCACGGCCACGTGCTTTTGAACGCATAGTTGGTGTGAAAAACTGCTGTGGTCGTCCTGCAGAATTATTGCCGCACATTATACCAACATCATCGTTTACATTAATGGATGAATTCATATCAGGAGTCTGAAGTGAAGCAGATGATTCACCAGGAATTGAACCACGAATTGGCAATGTAGTTAAAGCGTCCATATCACTAGTGGTATTGTACACTGATAAAATGATTTCATTTAAAAGTGAATGCTTACTATTTAAATTAACTATGTAGTGGGGAACACTGGGCTCTTCTGAAAGAAGGTACATAAAAGATAGCATAAGTAATTATACAATAATTAGACAAATAATATTGTAAATGAAATGATACATTTTTAAAAGAATAATACAAAACATGCAAATTAGTGTAAGATAGTGCAATCATGGATAAATAGCATAGAATTCGTTACATATACGTTGCCCTAGACTGATACACCACAATGCAACCATGGGAAATTCATAATATGCATAACGTAAAAGTAACAGTGATTGTAGTGTCTACGATATCTAAAAGGCCAGAAATAAAAAATATGATCCGAAAATGAATGAAATAGAAGACTGAAAACTATGAAACTATATTAAACACTTAGTACTTCTGCACCACTCCGATTGATTTTGAGAAATGTCATATATGGTCTCCAAACACTAATCACCATTATAATATGGACCTTAATCAAAAAAAGTATTCACCCACCAAAATATCTCAGTGCAATAGTCATTGACTATGGGTTACTTATTTACGCCTGTTACCCCTCTCGGAGGAGCATAGGCCGCTCACCAGCATTCTCCATTCAACTCTGTCCTCAGCAATCCTTTCCAGCTTTTTCCAGTTGCTGTTCATCCTTTTAATGTCTGCTTTCAGCTCTCGACGCAATGTGTTCTTTGGCCTTCCTCTTTTCCGTCTTCTAACAGGGTTCCAAGTTAGTGCTTGTCTCGTGATGCAGTCTGATGATTTCCATAATGTATGTCCCATCCATTTCCAACATTGTTTCCTGATTTTCTCTTCAGCTGAAAGTTGGTTTGTTCTCTTCCATAGTAGTCTGTTGCTGATGGTTTCCGGCTAACAGACATTCAATATTCTGCGTAGACAGTTGCTTATAAATACCTGTACCCTCCTGAGGATGTTTGAAGTAGTTTTCCACGTTTCACCTCCATATAAAACTGTCTTGACATTCGAATTGACGAGTCTAACTCTGAGGATGGTAGACAGTTGTTTGGAGTCCCATATATTTTTCAGCTGTGGGAATGCTGCCCTTGCTTTGCTAATCCTTGCCCTTATATCTGCATCAGATCATCCTTGTTCATCGATGATGCTCCCAAGGTATGTAAAGGTATCCACTTCTTCCAGAGTTTCACCATCAAGTTCAACTCCGCCTGCAGTTTTTCTAGGGTTGCTGCCGATCTCAAGCCCGGGTAAAGGAGGAAGGTTGGGCATAGGGTTAGCATCCCTATCCGATAAAACACAAGCTTGCTAAAACAAAAACGCTAACCAGAATTAAACAAACTAAACCAGTGACTATGGGTTCGTGATCTATATTTGAATCGGTTGGCATTGTGCCGCGGAATGAGGTGACTGGAAACGCATAAAACATCTGAACTACTACAGTCAGTAAGGATCCACAAGCTTATCAGCCGATGTGCCATATTTATCTGGTACTCAACCTAGATTTAACATTACTCAGTAACTCTATGTGGACGTGGTTATACAAACTAAATACTCACACTTCGACAGGTTCTGGAATATAGGCACACTTAGACGTCTAACCGTAGTTCCATTCCTTCACCTTAAGGCGGCGTCTGACCCTATCGATCGAGAGGTTATGTGGCAAAGTCTATCATTGAAAGGCATGCCAAAGGAGTACACTAACTTTGTACAGGCTCTCTATTTGAGCACTACTAGTCGAGTCAGAGCTTATGGAGAACAGTCCTCGGAATTGATTACATCAAGTGGTGATCGCCAAGGTTGCATGCTTTCCCCATTTTTATTTAAATTTATTATTGATATGCTTATAGAGTTAGCATTTTTGTCGTTTGGCTTCTCAGGGGTTGATCTTTCAGGAGATACACTTGTTGACTTAGAATATACAGACGATATAGTTATATTGGGTGAATATGCTGACAACATGCAGTCATCTAACCATCTTAAGCATCAGTCAAATCATGTTTGGGATGCGATTCTCCCCATCCAAATGTAAAATGCTGCTTTAGGACTGGCATAATTCGGCACCGCGGTTAGTGATAGGGAGCGGGGCAATTGAATATGTTAACCACTTTACTTATCTTGGGAGCCTCATCAGTCCCGATTGTCCATTATCTGCTGAAATCTCGACTGATATACTGAAGGCTTGATTAGCTTTTACCAATTTGAGTCACTCGTGGCGTAGACGAGACATGCGTCTACCGATCAAACGACGCGTTTACTTAGCAACAGACCGATCCGTCCTACTTTATGGCCATGAAACATGGTCACTAAGGACAGAGGATATTCGTAGGTTAGTTGTATTTCAATGTATCGATGTCTTCTAAGCCTTACTTGTGTTTGCTGGGACCACCGAGTAAGCAATACGTAGGTTAGGAATATAGCACTAGATGGAGACGGTAAGTCAATTGATGAAGTAGTGAATCTTCATTAGCTGAGGTGGTTAAAACATGTGTTACGTATGCTCAACTACCGCCTACATCGATGAGCAGTGCTGTCTGGTGCAGAAGTAGATTGGATAAAAGATAGCGGCAGGCAAACCAAAACATGGCACCAGTTCATAAAGTCATTGACAATTGAGTTGAGCCATGTTAATAGATGCTGACTACTTGATTGGGGTCCACGTGATAATCGTAACCAATGGTTAGAGACTTTGGATGACATGGCTCAAAATCGTTTACAATGGCGCAGGTGCATCTATTCATTGTCCTCCTGCAAAGTCTAAGCTTCTAAATTCATCATAATTTCCTGTTTACTGAATTATGTTTTTTAAAAATCTTATCTTCGATTTCTGATCCTCTCCGTTAATACTAACTCTGTTTCTATCTCCATTACTTTGCAATTTAGTCCGACGATGTAGCTCTCTATCCGCTAATTGAAATACGACAACCTGAAATGATGTACACACGTAATAAGTTCTACGTTGTAACTGACTGACTGACGTATATAATATCTCGAGGAATATAATACAGCATATAAGGCCAGTCATGTCATAAATTATTTGAAGGCACTAAATATTGAACTAATATCTATAGATACTAATAACTTGTATTTTGACTTATGCACACAGATCATTACCTAATAATCAATTTGTAAGCCAGTGGATTCTTTGAGTTATACTTTCACACATTACATCTATTGTTGTATTCAACTTCCAGACACTAAGTTACAAGCTGGAACTTCTCTCCACGTACTTTGGTTTGAGGAACAAAGTAGTATCATCAGCCCTCACACCGTGGTTGAAAGCTAAAGATACGAATATGTAGCTGATGAATAGATTAATTACTAGCATAAGGATGAAAATTATGGGAATTAAAATGTTGCCCACAAGTCTATAATAAAAGTCAGATAATTTCAGCTATGTGGAAATGCGACTGTTAAATATTTTCTAAGCATTATACTACTAATAGATAGTGTTAGCAAGTATTGAATCTGCATGATACCATGAATACAGTGGACCACGTCTCCTGTGGCTTTGCGAAACGTTTCCTCACTGTAATCATATGGTTTCTACAGTTCCCTTGAGACACATGTTCACCACCGACAACTCATGGGTTTGATGACAAACGTCCAAGACCATGAAAAGTTTGAATGAGGAGCTAGTGGTCTAAGCATGCTAAAGTGTTCGAAGAAGTAGATGCGCCTGGTAATTACTAGGGAGCTCTTATAACGCGTCTGAGTCGGTAGCGTCGCTCCCGACCTATACAAACTGACACCATTGTGTTTAATATACTGAAAAATCAACAGAAATGTTTGACAATAGTTGGCATCAGATCAAACTAAAATGGCTAAAGATGCCTTTTATTTAGTCATAATCGAGGAATAAAGTGTGAAATAATACTAAATCTGAAGACTTAAGCAAAGATAAGGAGGGGAATTTACATGTATCACTGTGACAGACTTTGAATCATGTCACCCAGAGTTGCCAATTACTGAAAGTGATTATTATATGAACTCAAACCTATAAATCCCTACTCATAGACATGGCTCGACCCAACACTTAATGACTTGATGAAATGATGCCATGTCCTGATCCGGCTGCCTCTCGTATTTTTTTAAAATATATTCCTATTCCAGCCGATTTTCCGCCTCACTGTAAGCGGTGGCTGGTTATAAGTGACACACCTTTTAGCCAACTAAATCGACGAATGTTTGAAGGATGCCCTGATTATATGAATCACTTTTTGAATTTACTGATTTTCGGTAGGCAAAGACGTGCAGACTCGCTACTCGAATTGCACTTAATCGGCTAATGCTTGTATATCAGTCATGAACAACGCAGAAGACGTCCATATACCTTGAACAATCGAAATACTAGCAATAACCCGAGTATGTATTCACAGTCAATGCAGAATCGTTGAAAGTAGTCACATTTCTGCATTCGAATGTTGATATGATAAATGGTGAAAGCTAAGGGCTGCATGTTAATCCTGTCAATTTATGGTGCGGTCTCAATACTATTCTTGATACAAAAGTTATATACAACACAATCACGTGAACAATCTTGTTCTACGCTTATGAACCTTAGTCCCCATGCCATTCAAGACTTTTGATTACTGTCTCGAATAGCTCACACTAGGTTGTAATCACTGCAAAGGTTTTATAAGGTGAAAACTCGTCCAATTAATAAATCAATATTGTAACACTGAAACTGTTGAACTGAAAGTTTTATACATAATTTTAACAGCACCTGTACTGTGCACTATCTGTTGCTGATGAGTTGTAAAAGGAGACAGTTAATGACATGTAATATGAAGTAAATGACAGTTAAATCCGGTTAATTAGCTGTTTTTGTAGATGGGGTTCTACAAATAATGATAATAACTGACATCGGTTACTACATATGGCTTCAAATAGATGTTAGCGGCTATTTCATGGTTTATTTTGTACCCACTATGCGTGATTTCTTTAGATGAGTTGATTCTGAACGTAATTTTACCGGAAGCATATTTTGTAAAATTCTTATTCACAATTGTATTGTGATTTTCTTTTAATTTACATGTCACTTCACAATTTGTTATCGACCATAGCTGTTATTTTGACGTAGTGATTGAGCTTGTTTATTATAATGAATGGGCCGAGTTATATTGGTTGGAACACTCATTTCTTAGGATACTAATATATCTGGAAAGTCAGTTGAGAAGTGATAACAGTAAAAGCTGTAAACTTCGGTTCCGATAACGAAGTAGTATTGTTGACTACGTAATGTTCTGGTGGCTGTAAGGTGATTTCATCAGACAGCCAGTATTTGTGTCAATGCTATTTTCGCGTATCAAAAAAGGTCAAAAAAATCAACTCTAAAAACATATACTTCATTCTGCTTCCGGGGTTCCCCACCTTTCGGTAGAAACATTTGTAAAGCAGGAAGTTGACAAATGACTTACTCACAAAAAGGCTACATGATCGATCTAGATCAGTGTATGTTTGATGACGAAACCTTAAACTATTTTTTGTAACGGCTACAGAAAATATAAAGCCAGGAGTTACAGAAACTGTGGCATGTCTCAAAACCGATTGCAATGGTGCAAATAAATTCAACGTTTTTAATGGTACGGATACAGTATCCCCACTAAAGGCACCATTTTTAAAAGACAATTCATATAATGAAAATATAAGTTCGGCAATCAGTTTTCAAATACCAGA
Source organism: Schistosoma japonicum (assembly GCA_025215515.1). Classification (NCBI taxonomy): domain Eukaryota; kingdom Metazoa; phylum Platyhelminthes; class Trematoda; order Strigeidida; family Schistosomatidae; genus Schistosoma; species Schistosoma japonicum. The sequence continues at coordinate 65,844,350 of CM046069.1, read as the reverse complement.
AAAGTAGTCAGTCAGTTACAACGTAGAACTTGGCACATGAGTACATCAGTTTAAGTTACCATGACCCAATTAGCAGATAAAGATTAAATTGTCGGAGCGAATCCCAGAATAGGGGAGGTAGTAAGAGTAAATAAATGAGAAAAATACTAAAATAAAGCTGTCATTGGCAAGTAAAAATAAACTTCTAAGTGTGTATTGATGACAATTAGAATAACGAAACCCGCTTCTTTAAATTTAAACAGGAATATCTCAATTTGTTATTAAGATCCTGTCTGGCATACCTTTAAAAGTGGGTATTTACAAAAGCTTTGTTCAATATACCTAGATCACAACACTAGCTGGTTAGTATTCCAAAATAAAGTCAATGCTTGGGTAAAATTCATTGGACCTAAAAGTGTGCTATAGATGCAAATAAATGCTAACAATACACACGAGGATATGTATACCTAAGAACAACATAAATCAAATAAACTGTATTAGCAGGAAGTTAAGATTATGAAGCGAGTATATCATGCTATTTAACAGGTGATTATCTAATGTGTCATAATTTGATGAATATTGAACCAACGCCTATGCAGTAGAAAATGACTAAAAATTTGACGATTAGAAACAGCCTCCAGAGATATTCGAAGTGAAGGAGAGTAGATATGCATTTTGGCCACCTTTATTACGTGAGCCTACTGACAGAGAGGTTCGTAATTCTTCACAGACCGCCAAAACATGCGTAACAAGCTTTCTATAAGTTCAAGGAGATTTAGCAACAATGTTGAATTACTGGTAACCCCAGATAGTTTCTTAAAATCGAGTCAAAATAAAACCATCCGAGACACTCCCATGAAACAATTTAGAATTCTATATAAAACAGCTGTTTCAAACACGATAAAGCAATGGTTCAGAAGAATTCATTTAGGACAGAGCAATATTAGTAGCGTATATTTTTTGTAAAAAGAAACTTATACTACTCATATATTAATAGTAGGGTAAAGTGGGTGGGGAAAAATAACGAGAGTTTAATTGAAAAAGGCAGCCTAGATTATGCACTCATGTTAAAAAAAGTTACCTGCTTCACCGCCCGTATCGATATTGAAGCTTCCTAAATAGTCGGGAGGATCAATAACAGGTACCACACCGCTTTCTGTCACTTCTGCACAGGTTTTGACTTTAGTTTCGTTTTCAGTTTTCATAATCCGGTTTTCTGAACTTACTAGAGGGAAAATTAGTTTATAAAACCGAAAAGAAAACCACTACCAACGTCAGAATATCCATCCGTTATCAGAATGGAAGGAAAACAATATGTCCGCGCAACAGTCAAACCGTACCATTCAAACAAAGCTGTCAAACGATGACCAGAATAAACACCCACTAAATGAAACTAAGTACAAGAATAATATTCGATATTGTGGTTTTTCAGCATTTTACACAAACATTACTCGCTCTTTTTTATAGGAAGAATGTTAGTTGTAAACAATTACATAATGGTAAGTCGATGTGATGTCGTAAAGAATTATAAGTGTTGGAATGCTTATTAAATGTTGAATACAATATACCTTTACATTAATTTAGGGTGTTACTGTTTGTCCCTGAGGTTATCCCTGAGTTTCTGTTCAAATTTCTAGCAGTCAATGCGTAATGGTTAAGATAAGCTAGGTTCTTGTGCTTTGGATATCAATCCCTGTTCAGAGATACTTGAAAAATACATGGGGAGTTTAGAATTATATTATGTGACGTGAAATGGCAAAAAGACCGAAATATCAGAATGTTTACATGCCCTATTTTTAAAAGTTGTCTTGGTATTCTGAAGAAGCTAACTTTCTTAATAAGTTTATTTCATTGCAATATGAAGGTTCGAAGGATCTGTTGCTTTCCCCTCGTTAAGCCGACAAGAGGAAAAGAGTGTCTTCTTTGAAAAAATTCTAAAGTTATCTCTAAAGGATAGACTGGTACAAATACGAGAATCTTCGTAAGAAACTTGGAACAAATTACAAACATTGAAACCTTCATTCAAGCTACGGTGGGTATGATGTTTGCATGAAACAGTTACAGTACCCCATGTAGTGATGGTGTGCTAGTTAAATTTTGAATACAATATATATTCAATTTCAAGAAGGGTTTTTTGGTTAACATTAAAACCTGTCAGTGAATTGCACATCAAATTTCTAATAATTCGCTTAGTCTAGATCTAATTTTCGTTTTTATTTTTTGCTTATTATCTTAAACAGTAGATTTGGATACAGCTTTCCTTAGGCCGTTTTAGTGTTTCGGACACGATGTAGTAACGAGGCCTTCAAGCGTAACCTCTGAAATTTATCAGTCCATTGCCTAACCTTAACTTTTCGTGATGCTACTATAAATCAGGATTTTGACAAGAAAATGATTATGGTGTTCCGCAGCTCAGTCATTTAAAGAACAATGACCAAAAGATATGAGGAATTATATGTTCTGTTTTTAAATACTTCACTACAACTTGTAGCAACCACCAAGAACCCTGAACACGATGTTTTAGCTGCTGTACATTCTTTTCTTGATATCCATGCTACATTATGGTTGAACAGCGGAACCTCTGTTACCCGAGCTCTCTTAATTTTGTTTGTTTGGTTTTTACTCGCTGAAATAGATTTTTTAGTGTAAACTAATTTTTCGCCTATTATATTACACATGGAACCGAGTCGAGTACCCAGACGTTGGTTGAAGATACTTACTGAGTTACACAGTTCTATTTCATTTAAGGAGCTAGATAGATACAGATGGCTCAGTAGAAACCGCAACCAAAAGTTTCACTGTTCTGTCGTCGATTCCTGCAAACTCTATTAAACTTCTACGTTTCACTAAAAATTAAACACATGATTGATATGTCTGACGATGTTCCACAGCAAGTTGTGATACTTATAATATGCTTTGTGACAGAATAATTAAAAACGATTGATGAACAGATACACTGAAGAGTTCATCATTAACTTAGTTGAATGCTCGCTAGGAATTTTTGCCAGAATCTATTCTATGTCTTGCCAATTTGTATGTCACATAATTATTTCTAGAAATCTTGGTGCAGACTAAGATTACTTTCAATCATTCCCTATGACGCATGGACATGATAAGATACTACATAGAGTGATACAAGTGGACTGCCAGTAATAACTTATTAAATGGCTGAAACAAGCAAGCTATCATTGCACAAACGCAAACTACTTTTATGTAATAGTATCTAATAGTAATAACTGGAGCGGTTTACTATCTTATTTGCTTTCGGCAGTACATAAAACACTACTGAATAGTGAACAAATAGTTCATTTGTTTGAGTAAAAAGATTTTGCTGAGCAGAGTGTTCGTGTTATAATTGGGAGTCATTGTCTCCCAGAAGTTATTTGTACCAGTATAGTTTGATTCATTGTTTTAAACTTCATATAATCTTGCTGTCACCGGGTGAAGTTATACGTCGTATCGTAACAGCTTGCCTTGGTTTCAACTTGTTGATTAGGAATAATACAGTTACGAACAATCGTGGTTTGAATTTACTCTCATTCTGGAAGAAGATTCACGCAGTATTGTGCAACTCTATGATGAACTCAGCTACAACAAACCTGCTTGACTTATTTGATAGTTTTCGAAAGTAAGCTTGTATTTTGTCGCTGGTCAGCTGAATCAATTTTTGTCGACGGCTGGACATCATGTATTTGTTTGAACCTGTCCATTTGGATTTGGAAATTGTCATTCCGGGTTTACAGCTGGATATCGTGTACTTGAATTTGGCCAAATACCTTGGTCTTCAAGAAAGAGTGGGGATTGCCTTTTAGAACGGTGAGTTCTGATAACTTTGATGATGCTTATGATGTCTGATGTCTGTTATAAAAATATGTTAATACACAACCTATTGCACTGCCCGATTAGAACATAATGATGCTTAAAATTCCTGTATATATTTCCGGGAATCGCTACGACAGTTCGGCAGATTATCCCAGATTTTCAAAAGAATTAATCCTGCTTTCGTCTGATGAGGGTTGAGTGATGAGACTAGATTGTTGTATTTGCTAAATCGATATACAGGATTGGCAGCCAGAGCTATTAAACGTTGCAAGTTATCACCATGATCAGGAGGTTATTTTGAATCAGGATGGTTGCTACGACAAAGATTTGAACGGCCAGATATGTTGACCAGAAGAGTTTCTGGTGAGGTGCAAGGGGGTTCGGATTACCCAAGAGAAGTCACTGCCCTTCATGTTAAGTTCACGACGTACAGAAAAAAGCTAAGCTCTCTGAATATATTGCACAATTTGAATTCCATCTCAGACATAGAAGTTGCTGTCAAGTTTTCCCCCACTCATTCAAAATGAAAGTGGGTTAAATCTATCACTCTTTTATAAGACGAAGATGGGAAAACCGTTTATCAGGTATTTTAAGATCAACCGAAAAATGTAAATCGTTAAATAAATAGTTTTGTATGACTAGTGTAAAACCAGATTGCAGGGGAAGTCAATAAAATCAAGTACATCCATAGAGAATGAAGGCAATGATCCACAATTTTCAGATACCTTAGGGTTAGTTGAACGAAATATGAATCAGTCTTTGATTAAATTGTCTGGCATACTACAACCTACAAGAGAATCAGATAAAACGACAGCTTGACGTAGATTGTCTGTAGCAGGAACTTGTAAATCTGGTTTAGAAGAAAGTAGGTTCCTGTTCCGTAAAGGCAGACATTAACAGGTGTGACAAATTTTCGGATTCAAGCTTACAGTAAACGTTAGCCTTTGTTAAAGGTGTACAATTGTGTTTTACTCGTTAAAAGGGTGGACGTCCTAGCAGAGATTGTTAGAGAAGACTATTCCAGAAGCCTGGCAATGCAGTCTAGAGACATCTACTTGTAAAGGTAGCTTCTTGAGAGAGTCTACGTAAAGCGAACTGCATTAATGGAAATCCAGGAGATGACCATGTTTAATCGGGGATTGTCCTTGTCAAGGTTCATGGACCCATAGTCTTTGAAGATACTTATGCATTGTTGTATGGTAGCTTGAACGAAACATTATTTGACGATGGGTATCAAGGGTATGTACAGCAACTTAGTAATTAGTACTGTGAATTTTTCTGAAGCCATGAAAAATGGTGTCCTCCGACTGATAAAATTATGATCAAGGTTTCATCCTTTTACATAACCTACAAACCAAAACTAGAACGGGCATCAGTGCCTATTGGTGACCAGTTTAACATCAAATCTTGCCTGTCCGACTTGGGTATCCCGAAACCTATATATAGAAAAACAAAAATCTTGATCAGGTGTAACGTCCTAGAGATTTATAGAGCCATAGAGCAGATGTTTTAGAATGACTTTTAGCTCTGTACTACCAAAATCTCGTTGGGTTGGTCAGTGAGAGACCTAGTTAACTTATGTAAGTTTCCTGCGCTGCCGTAAGGTTCACGGAGAATGTTGAGTTAATGATAAAGGATATGCATGAAGAGGAATTCACAGTTGATACTCGAGGTAACGATTCATAGTCAGTCGACAATACTACCGCAGTTGTTTCCAGAACAGTTGTGCGAATATAATAATGCTCACTTTTTCAAACATCTTTTGAAAAGAGAAGGAAAAATTCCAGAATTGGATGTTAGAAGTTTGAAGTGTTTGAACGAAAGTTAAAAAACTCAACACGATCTATGAGTAAGATATAAGGAGGTTATACTAAGACTAGTGGAGGAAGGATATATCTAGGCTACTATGAGTGGGACACGGTAAGTGGTATCTACCCCCATTATCTTCTTATAAATCCGGAGAAGCTAGTAAAGACACGAATTTTATCTAACTGTTCAGTAAAGCATATGGGCATCATATTGAACGACGTACATTTGAGTGACCGTAGCTGGATATCCACTTTACAAGATCTACTGCCTATGTTCTGTCAGTCCCAGCGAATATTAAAATGTTTTTTACAAGTTAAGGTTCCTGGAGAAAATCGGAATTATCTGAGGATTACTATAGTGGGAAGATTTTGGAGAAAATTATCTGAATTAAGAATTACTGTTTATCCATTTCATGATGCGTATTTTCCACGTTGTGCTAATTACGTGTTAAGTCAAGCCATGTTAACATTCAACAACGATAAACCAATGATAAGGGAAACAGTTAACAGACACCTTTATGTTGATGCTTGTCTAGCATTGTTTGAAAAGTAATTTACGCAGAATCCTTCGTGGTGGAAATCGAAGGATCTCTGTTAGATTCTGGCTACCGGATAACAAAGTTGGTTTCCAATTTTAATAAGGTGTTAGATGTTGTACAGCAAGATGGCAAGACTAAACTTTTGAGTAATAGTGATAATACATAATACTAGTGATTGACAACGGTAAATTTATCCATAGATTTACTACCTAAACAACAAACAATAGGGTTGAAGTGGGACGTAGTTGGAGATATACTGAGTTTTACAGCAGAGGAAGCTAACAAACCAATCACTAGTAAGAGTTTGTTATCGCGTCATTCGTCGCGATCAGTTCCTTTCGGTTTTGTTGCACTTGTTGCCGTGTATGCAAAGCTGATATTTTTCACAAACTTGTAGGTTGTGGTGATCCTTTGAATCAAGCCATAGCTGATCAGTAGATGAAACGGACCCATAGTATTAACAATGCAACCCAACTGTTTATAACATGTCTACAAAACACCACCAGTTTAATAATTGACATATATATTCAATGGTGCGTCTGAAAAAGGACATAGCGCTGTGGTTTACATACGCTCTCGGCTAGGTGATCAGTTAGTTGCACGTATATTAAACAGGAAGGCAAGAGTTACTCCTCTCAAATCCATCACCACGCTACGCTTAGAACTACATGCTGCCGCCTTGGCAGTTCTACAGTTTTGACTATCAAAGTGCTGTTGGATTAACAGAGGGAGGTGAAGTTATGGACTGACTCTATGACTAGTATATATCATCTGAAGAGTGGTTAGCTAATGTATTCATGCTTCGTTGCAGAAAAAATATCACAAATCAGTGACCCATAAGGATCAGCGGAAGCATTTATCATCGAAATTAAACCTGACCGCATTGGCATCGAGATGGATTATGGATGCAAAGTGCTCATATATAAGTAGCTTAAAGGTCCAAAATTCTTAAGGGAATCTGAACATAAGTGACCCAATAAGGAAGGAGAACTTTTGATTCGCTGAAGTGCATTAAAGATAACAGCTACTACGTGGTACTGTGAACTGTGGCTGGTATAAACTGGTAAGGGAAACAACATGGTTATTAAGATTTGCCAAGCCTTTTTACGATAATTTATAGTCATTTTGACAGTAGTCTTGACATCCCTGTTTCGTAGTTAATAATCCAATACCATTGTGTTGTTGAAGGTCATTTATAAACGACTCAAGTATTAACAAAGGTAATAGAATAATACTGGATTATACAGGTAGGGTCAACTGTGAAAGACGTAATCAACAAATTTCAGGGGTGCAGAAAAAGAAATGTGCAGCTGGATCAACAGATGATGGCACTTTTTTCAGTTTGGAGGCTAGTGAGAGGTAACTATCCCTTTGACCACGTTGGTGTGGGCATGTTCAGGCCATTCGTTGTCGACAGAGGTAGGAAAACATAAAATCCATATGGAAGTCTATTTACTTATCTTAAAATGAGAGCAGTTCACTCGAAAATTGTTGATTCTCCATCGAGAGATTTATTTATTCCAGCTGTTTAGAGATTTATTAATCGCAGGGAAATATCAAAGTTAGTATTCAGTAACAGAAGTACCAATTTAGTGAGTAATGAATAAGCTACTTTTACCAAGGTCTAATGAAGGAGTATAGTCAAATATGTCTGTAGAAAATTATGTCGTTCGAAAGTGGAAACAAGTCAAACGTTAAGCAAACAAGTTTTGTGACAGGTGGCTGAAAGAATATGTAGTAGCTCTACACGTACGGGATATAATGAGAAAACCGTGAAAGGATTTATAGATAGCTGGTAGGTCAACCTTCGACAATTGGTCACTAGGTGTAATATACTATGTTCATATGAGTGAATATGGCTTAGTAGTGGTTAAAGTGATAAAGAGAATGTTTCTCTTAACAAGAGATGTGAGAAGATTATACTTATTTTAGGGTTCAAACGAGCATCAGGTTAGAGGACATGCGGTTGATGATTTTCAAACTCAATAGATTGTTGTGATTGTGGATGGAGCACATCATCATTGTGCAGAATAATGTGATGCTAGAATACACGACAAGGACCCTGGCTTACTGTTGGAATTCCTGAGAGATCCCTGTCAACACAACATCACACTTGGTGTACTAGTTGACAAATGAAAATTATGGTCATAACAATTATGACATCATATATATATGCTCGTAGTGTTCTTAATCTAACCACGTTGTTACTCGAGTTCTTAGTTAACTATAGATCGCTCGACTGAGGCTGCAATATAGTGCACTACCCACTTTCCATTGTTGGATTTGTTACTTTCTTTATCGCATATTTATTTCACATCATACTCACACCCACTGTAACTTTATGTTTTTATTCTCTTGTTGGGGCTTCCAACTTTTTGTGTCCTCATCAGAAGGTTTTATCCGTTCGAAAGAACGAGAAACCATGTGCCATGATAGCAAAAACCTTCGCCTTACAAATTACGTGTACTAATATTCCACTTGAGAGACAGCATAATTTGTTGTAATAAACCGGGGAGAGATGGGTCGATACGTATTGTGTTGGTAATAGCGCAAAATGAGTTATTGAGTATATTCTAATTATTTATTAAGTCAGGACAGGCTATTAGGTTGATCAGGCTAATCTAATTATAGGTACATGGTTGATTGCAATCTATAATACAGTCGGTGGCACAGATCACCATGATCCTAAGTGTTCGTAATATTTGAATTTGTGGAAGAAGACTATGTGTAGCATGTTTAGACTTGTTTATGTGTCTTATTTTACGTTGTAGGTTCTGTTATCACTAGCCCAGGCTAAACATATTGTCGAATCTATCAATTTAACAGGAAAAAGAACCACGCTTTTTACCGGGGAGTATCATGTGAGTTGACATGATGACAACATTAAATATTGTTTGTTTGAATTATCATCTATTGTTGGGCATTTGTAGTTTTTAAGTTGGTTGGTCGCGAATCTTATTCAACAAATAGATAACCAATATGCGCCCAGAAGTACAAAATATTGTTTGTTACTTAACGATTTCGGACTTGTTTATATCTTATTACAGTCAGCGTTTGAGTTATAAGCGCTGTATTATCAAGTATTTTGGTCTGTTTAAATAATATTGGCTTACAACCATGCATTATTGCATTGATCTGACTTTCGGGATAAGAACAACTTCCAATCAATACTTCTAAAAAATATTACCTGTACGTCTTCAGAGCTTTTCGACTATTCACCTACAGACAATAGAACTTTCCCCTTACTGGTAAATAGTGCTTTGGAATCTCGTAATGCCTTTACATTTCCTAGAGATGATGCACCGTACCTCTTATTTCCCTATACTGTACTTTCCTGAGCTCTTCATCCTAGAGTAGATCTAAAATTTTTCGCAGCTATCTCTGGTATTAGTCTATAGAATTTTATATTATCATTCTAGACAATTTCTGCCAGTGGTTCTGGTATGTATGCCTCGTATGCAGGCTTAACTCTGACGGACCGTCGAGTGTAGGAAGCACTAGCTTGTCAACCGAGGTCATAAATACCCAAGTGTTAGTGAGCGACATCCCACAAGACGTTGACGACTCACACGCCCAGGGTATAATGATTCTGTCTTAACACAAAGCACCTCGACAAAGCGCAAGAAAACCATGCGCCTAACCGCAGCCCATAGGCAGCCTAGAGAGAAGAACATCCCAACAGTGCCTAGCGTAAGCCGGAGGGACATAGTAACTTTCGCTAGTGAACGCCCTGGTAACGATAAATTCCTTACTTTAAGTGACTCTCCAACGGGAAATTCAGTTCACGGCCAACTTTTGGTATCTGGCGGGCACCAAGCAGAAGCAGGAATTCCCACTAGAGCAGTAACTAGGCCCAGTCATAACGAAGTCTGTAGACGCACTTTATTGATCCTTTTCAATGTCATGGCACCTATAAGTAGCTTGATGAAAAGCTATGATAACTTCGATAATCAGTAACGGCATGAGTGCTGTCATTTCCCTGGGATGGAGGTTCCCCCTCCAAGACTCTGCATGCTCTACAAGGGAAGCAACACCATATCGACTAGCCCTCCTTCTCTACTAGCATCGTTTAGCACACTTGAAGAGGCGGATATGACATCACCTACCTCTCAAAAACCATCCTTCATGATAAATACTAGGATTAAGGCTAAACCGGGGTCAAACCAGGGCTAAGAGAGCGTTTAAGAAAAACAGCCTACAGATTTGAAAGAAAACACCTCCATGGTTGAACATCAAGTCCCTGAACTGCCTGACGGTTGTCCGGATGAGCACTATTTGTACGATCTGCACTAATCGAAATGGCCGTAAAGCGAACTGGACCTTACGGAGGTCACGGTAGTAAGTGTCTGCAGGCTACCTCACCCTGCCCACCTACGAACAATAAGCTTACTCCGACCGTAATGATCCGACTAAAGTTCTAAGGGCTTGGCATGAGGTGAAGTATGTCCTACATGAGCATATTCGATGCTGTGCAAGGAGAACCAGGTCTATATATTAGAGATCAGCCACAAGTATGGCTTTTACATCCTCTCCAGGGGAAGAACCGACCACAGTAACTACTGCCTCCACAAAATGTTCCCAAGGCTAGTTCCAAGGTAAACGGCCACTAATTACGCAAGAACAAGACTAATAACACTGAACCATAGGTAATAAACCAATCGAAGGAGAATAAAACAACCAGGAAACCAGTTGGCCGTCTACTTATCAATATGCGGGGCTTAAGAAGCAAGATAACGGAGCTCAATTACCTATGTACATGTCTAGAACAGAGGATAGTTATACTCACGGGAACATGGCTCTTACCGGAAATTTCTGACGGTTAGGTAAAAATCTAGGGCATGACACCGCTAAGAAAAGGCAAGAAATATACGGTAGGAGGCGGAGTCGTAATGTAAATAAGTAGCCTGATCAAAACAATACCCGTAAATAATACCGGGTTGATGAGCTTAACAGAATCTATGTGATACCGCTTCAGTATTGACAGTAATTAGTACCTGATTAGCGGGACATACTGCCTTCCCACAAACACTCACGCGTACAGTGAGAATTTACTCCAAATGATTTTATCACTCTCGAACGGGAGGGTAGATAAGATGATGGTTGAGGAGGACTTCAACGGTCAGCCACTTAACCTGGCAGAGGGGACCTAACTAAAGGGACACTGCTAATAGGCTTCTGGTTGCCATCAAAGAACGGAACTCATAGAACGGGTAGGTTGCGATACCTCACACTAAACTATGTATCGGAGCTTTTAACGTTCGAACCTTATGTCAAACAGGACAACAAGCTTTCTTAGCTATGACTCTAGAATCCCGCTTCCTCGATGTCTGCTGCATCTCTGAAACGCGTATACAGGATCCAAGCACAGTCATTCGCTTGACCTCACCTTGTGAAAATAATGAACCGGCCCTGTTCACCCTTCGTGTTTTCGGAAACCTTTCCGCTGCCACTCGAGGCCTTGCTGGTGTAGGTATAGTACTAAGTTTAAAAGCTGAACAGGCTGTTCTCGACTGGATTCCAATAGACAGTCGCTTGTGAGGTGTCCGCCTAAATGGAATGGTAAGGACTCACAAAAATAGGGACGCACGCCGTTACCTCGTTGTTATCTCTGCCTATGCTTACATCGGTTGCAGCTCAGATGAAATAATATATGAATTTTACAGAAGGCATTCCAACCCCCTTTAAAAGCTAAGCTCACTGATGTAGTGATAGTGGCTGGTGATTATAATGCCCAAGTAGGTAGACTAGATGAAACCGAAAGGCACCTAGGTGGACCATATGGTGTTGAGGCTCAACGAACAAACAATGGCGACCGGTTACTACAACTTTGTTCAGATAAGCGTTTATTTCTCGCAAACACCAACTTTAAGCATAAGGAAAGACATCGGTTGACATGGCGGCCTCCGAAATCAACTCAACGCTGGACTCAAATAGACCACATTGCTATTAGCCATCGTCGATGAGGCTCGATAGAAGACTGTCGCTCATTCTGGAGTAAATGTTTAGACTCAGGTCATGCCTTAAAATGAGAGCGTATTAGTCTGCGTTTCAATGGACGTAAAAAATCAACGACAAGGATTCACCTCAGAGTTCAAGTTAATGATGAAAAAGTCAAGAATACGTTCCAAGAACAACTAGAAAACCACTTAGTCAACTACGTAAACTGTACTCATTCCAAGTTAGCTTGGAATGATATCCTAAAAGCTGTTGAAAGAGCAGTAATATCTACTAATAAACTAAACCAAAATGTCAAGAAAACTCAATGGATTTCAACTGCATCTACTGAACTGATAGATACTCGGTAACACATCCCGTCTACTTCTGAACATGATGAGGAGCAAAGGTAATTTAAACACAAGCTAGTTAAAGCTACGCAATGGTCGTGAGCAGTGGGGGGTGACAAAAGCTAAAGAGATGGAAAAGGCAGCGTCAATAGGTAACAGTAGGAAAATGTTCAGACTTATCAAGGAAATGGGTATCCGAAATCCGACTGTAAGTGGAACCATTTTAGAAAAAGATGGTTCCACTATTCACTGTCAATTCAAAAGATCAGACCGATAGGCAGAACACTTAAGGAAACAGAATCAACTGGTCCTTCGGCGGCATCCCTGTTGCCCATCCCCAAACAATCCTGAATGGCAAATAACATTGGTCCCCCAAGTCTCAGTGAGGTTGAGAAGGCTATATGAAACTTAAAGCGAAGAACTGGACCTAATCCCATCTGACCGGTCTCGATCACTAATCATCCCGATCTATAAGAAAGGACAGAAGTCTTCGTGTGACAACTACCGAGGAATCAGTTTAATGAATATAGTGTCTAAAACATTGGCTTCACAAATGATTCAACGTCTAAGGCTGGTGAAGAGTGAATTCGAGAGAACCAAGGTGATATTAGACCTGGAGATGGTTGTATAGATAGAAGTTATCCGGATTTGGCAGGTGTTGGAACATAAGTACACTTTAAGACGCCCAACAATAGCTGTATTCCTTGATCTTAAGGCGGCGCTGATTCTATTGATCGCAAGGTTATGCAGCAATATCTATCATTGCAAGGCGTACCGAAGAAGTACACTAACCTTATACAAGCTCTCTACTCGAACACCATATGTCGAGTCAGGGTTTATGATGGATTGTAGATCGAGTTGATCACCATTAATGATGTTTATCAAGGTCGTCAGCTTTCCCTAATTTTTTTTTAATTTTTCGATTGACATACATTTAGAGTTAACCACTTTACTTATCTTGGGAGCCTCATCAGTCCCGATTGTCCATTATCTGCTGAAATCTCGACTGATATACTGAAGGCTTGATTAGCTTTTACCAATTTGAGTCACTCGTGGCGTAGACGAGACATGCGTCTACCGATCAAACGACGCGTTTACTTAGCAACAGACCGATCCGTCCTACTTTATGGCCATGAAACATGGTCACTAAGGACAGAGGATATTCGTAGGTTAGTTGTATTTCAATGTATCGATGTCTTCTAAGCCTTACTTGTGTTTGCTGGGACCACCGAGTAAGCAATACGTAGGTTAGGAATATAGCACTAGATGGAGACGGTAAGTCAATTGATGAAGTAGTGAATCTTCATTAGCTGAGGTGGTTAAAACATGTGTTACGTATGCTCAACTACCGCCTACATCGATGAGCAGTGCTGTCTGATGCAGAAGTAGATTGGATAAAAGATAGCGGCAGGCAAACCAAAACATGGCACCAGTTCATAAAGTCATTGACAATTGAGTTGAGCCATGTTAATAGATGCTGACTACTTGATTGGGGTCCACGTGATAATCGTAACCAATGGTTAGAGACTTTGGATGACATGGCTCAAAATCGTTTACAATGGCGCAGGTGCATCTATTCATTGTCCTCCTGCAAAGTCTAAGCTTCTAAATTCATCATAATTTCCTGTTTACTGAATTATGTTTTTTTAAATCTTATCTCCGATCTCTGATCCTCTCCGTTAATACTAACTCTGTTTCTACTTCAATTACTCTGGGATCTGATCCGACAATTTAATCTCCATTTGCTAATTGGGACATGGCAACTTGAACTGATGTACGCATGTACCAAGTTCTACGCTTTAACTGACTGACTGATCATTAATGAAGCAACCTTAAGATATACCTATGTCAGGAAAAACAAATCAGCTAAGACGCACTCATAGTTAGGACGAGGGAATGTATGTCTTCTTGAAGCAGAATGCAGAACCAAAAGAAAGGCTCCTTGACCACGATTCGTAAGTTTGTCAACGGGATAGTTGCAACGTGGGTGTCATACACGGCAAACGAAAGCTTCAGGCCTACCTGATTGGGGAGTTTCAGGGAAACCCAAAACAGTATTACAGATTTATGTCCTGGAGATCGTCTACCAGACCAAACCTCTTAACTCTCGCAGGCCTGTTGAGTAAGCTTCTCACTAAAGCCTTGGTGGTCGAGGTTTTCAGCACCCACCTCGGCAGACAGCTGACCTGCCTTTCAATAGTGATCACCAACCTGGAGAGCACATTTCCGAAGACAGGAATCCGGTGTATTAAGATTAAACCAAGGTTAACCTCGAAGAAATTTAGCGAATTAAAGCTCAACAAGTAGCCGGGCTACGATAACATGAGGCGAGTAGTTTTGAAACAGTGCACCGAAGCAGTGAACCTTTAAAATAGTAATCCCTTTCAACGCTCGTTATAATCGAATACGTTACTAGAAGATTGTAAGCATGCGATTGTATCACCAGTCTATAAGGTAGGGGACAAAAGGGACTCCACTCGTTATAGGCCAATGGCTGAGCTCCGAATACTATCAAAGGTTTCAGAACGTATTGTGAATGTTGAATCGCTGGAGTTTCCCGACGATAACAACCAGATTCACGAAGCACAACACAGCTTTCCGTGGTACATGTCCTGCAACACAGAAATCCTTCTGACCTAGGATGACTGAAAAACCTGTCGGGACACCAACACTCCGGTTAATAAAATATTCATGGACTTCGCAAAAGCTCATGACACTGTAAGCCATAGCTTGCTCTTCCGTAAGGCAGTTGCAATAGGCTTCACATAACCGTCACTTTGATAGTTACAGAATTGCCTACTGGGGCAGGGGTTCTGTAGTAAGGTAAATAGGTTGTACTCAGAGTGGAGCCCGGCCACGTCTATAGTATCACAGGGCTCGATCTTCGGGCCACTGCTGCTTCTAATTTTCATTAATGACCTTCCACTAAACATCCACTCGCCCATTTTTATATATGTGGACGACGTCACATTGTGGAGAGCTATGGTAGAGGACAGGGACACGAAATTCTCGCAACAGGACCTGGCTAGGATAGAAGAGTGAACAGACAACAACAGCCTGATTCTAAATGTATAAAAATGCCATGTAACGTACTACCATGCTCTAGACGGTACACAACGGGACTATCACCTTGGAGGGCAACAAATGATTAGTGCCTCCGAAGAACAAGGATTGAATTTTACCTTAAGAGCAGAGACTATGGAAAATCATCAACTGGGTATCCTGAAAGTATACGCCACGTTGCACTGAGTCCATAGGCAGATAGGCACTCTGATATCGGACCTTTTCGTCACAATATTTGAGACAGACATGACACCGCTTTTAGGAAACCATAGTATTGTCGCAACCCCCCCCCAACCTTAAAAATATATCCAGACCCTCTGGAGAGAGTCTAGATGCGAGCAACAAAATGCCTAACCGAACACCGGAACGAACAATACTCTGACCGGCTACGACAGCTGGGGCTGTTCATCATGAGATACAGACGGTCGAGGGGAGACCTAATCACTGAATTCAACATATTAAGCACGACTAGACATCCAGATAAACGCATACTGGCCGTCCCAAATATTCATACACTTTAAAAAAACCCATGAACTATTTCCCACCAGAAAGTAAGAATATGGGGGAGGAAAAATTTTTGTCATTAATAGTTGGTTTTACTTTGAACGCGCTGTCAGAGGAAGTAACCACAGCCTCCACCTTAGTCCGATTCAAAAAGAAGCTAGATGATTATGTGTACCACCATGGTGTAACAACAGCCTCCTTAAACAGAGGCTATAGAATTTGATATAAGTTTCGAACCTTTAGCCTTAGCACTCTCAACCATTATCTGTTCTACGGTATTCTTTTAAACCTTACTCACGAACCAGACTACCCAGGAGTGAATAAAGGAAAGCATACTAGTGCATTACAAAGGTTTTAGACAAAAAAGAAAATAGAAAAAAATATAAAAAGGGAGGAAAGATAAAGAACAGTAGGAGAAAATTTTAAAAGAAAAAAGAAACACAAGCCGAAGAAAGAAACGTTTAAAAAATGATAAAATATAAAATAAAAAAACCCAGCTGAAACTGCCTGGTTAAAAGCGGCTATGTAGCCAACCAACTACGGAAAAAAGCTGAGTACCGGGAACCGAAACGGCGTCACTCATTATACGAGCACAAAGAAATCAGTCGATTTAGAACAGCTTCTCATGTAGATATTGGATATTGAACGAGCCATTGCCGTCCTTTTAGAAGGTGCGCTACCGTGTAAAGACAGGTGTGTTGAAATGCTTTTTCATATTCACGCTAATAGGTTCTGTTTAAGAAACATGTATAAAATGCATGGATATGCATGAAGGGAATTTAAGGTTTGGGAACACTGTTTGTGCGCGATATGTGGTTATATAGACTCGTATAACTTAGCATTTATGCTGGTTATATGACCATGTGTTTGCAAATGTTTTGGGAGTGACGGTTTTTATTTAAGTGCACTGGGCTTTATTCAGAGCATGTATGTTTTGGAAAATTTTCAAGTTCACCATGTATTCTGGCTTCTAATGCATAAAAATCAGTTAATTTCTACGAAGCTCGACAAGGTCATAATCGCTAATCGGCACTGTAAGTTAACTCTACCAGGGCAGATTTTAAATTTTTTGGTAAACATGACATATGGCTAAACTTAAGTGCCTGTTAAATGACTTTGGAAGCGAAATGAACCAATCACAACCCTGTTAATCAGAATCAAAGATTTCTCCTCAAATTCTAGCGGTTTGTTAAAGAACTTAAAGCCAAGATTCATTGTAATATGCCTCATCCATGAAAATCGTTGGTAAAAGATGAAATATGCATATGTTTCAAAAAGTATCAGGCGCTAACCATAATCTGAAATGCGATGGGGAATCAGGCAATTTCTAATGAATTGTTTATGACTGAGATCGAAATCTGTAGAGGAATTATTTTTATTCCATCAAAAACTTGTTAAAGTTATTCTTGCATTCGTTCAACTTATTTTCACGTAATATTTTATGAGTATTCGTCTAAATGATGGCATAGCAACCTCCCTTGAGATCCAAATTACGGTTGCAAATGACACTTTAGTCAACTCCACATTGGTTCAGTATTATCTGTATGAACTCCTGTTGATAAGTCCAAGAAGTATTATCCATTATGACCCTATTTGCGTAGATCATATTTGAAAGTGAATTTTAAGGCTTCCAATTGTCACTACATATAGTTCCAGGCAGGATGTACTTTTTTACTAGTCTAGACAGGGTGACTAATACAAGAACTTGCATCACTTATAATGTGAAATAAGTAAATAAAAAATCCAGTTTGGTAGATTTCTTATACCAACATTCAGTGCATCGGAAAATATCAATCTCGAGTTACTTGTGTTTTTATAAAACTGTCATTTCTACATTCACGGTTTAATGCATTTTTTAAGTCCCATAGTTTGTTAACGAATTACGAGCTTACTCTCATTAATTAGGTTTAGAAGACCCTCTGCGTTCAACATGATGTTTTCAGGTGGCCGCTGTAACCTTGAAACGTCCCGGTCGTTTCTTATTATATAGGCCGTTAAAATCATATCCGCTTGTTTATAAGCTGCATGTTGTAAGTTGCTAGAACGTATTAAGAGGCACTGACAATGCGATGCTAGTTCTAAGGGTTTATTTAGCATGTAACATAATTGAGGTATTGCGTTATAGTTTATAGCTCGGACAAAAGTGAATGAGTAAAATTCAAAACGTTTCGTCCGAATGACTTTAGATATATTTAACTCACTAACTGACAAGTAATGTAATAAAGTTGTTGTACAAGTATGCCATTAGTCAGTTATAATATTCTCAGCTGTATATGTCCATCCACTGGTTACTTAAATGGTAATAAGCTGGTAACATAAATTGTCTTCTCATTGGCCAGTTACAATTTGTTCTGTCGAAATACATCAGGAATTAAACTTTGAGTGTGTAACCTGAAACTCATAAGTGTAAATTCCACAGATATCCTTCACATATTATACTTTGTGTCTTTACGCTAGTGGCTATGGTTGATTAAAATAACTTGGGAGGATTTGGTTCCAAAAATCAATATACAGTAATTATACGTTTAAGTAAAACCTCACTTTCTGCACTGTTGTTAATTGAAGCTCTCCCTTGAATATATCGATCTGCCTGTAGAAGAAATATATGGGTCTCATTTCTTCGCGAAGTCAGCAAGTCAACCAAGGAAAGGAAATTATTACAGAATGCCCTGTTGGAAAAGGTAATGAATGTCCAATGAACGATGGATATGTGGACCTCAACTCAGACAATCTTGTAGGTTATGTTTCACATATCTTAAGCTTTTGTGAGTTTTATCCTTATACTACATCCTTGCGAAACACAATACTTTGCTTACTCAAACGTGAGTAGCCTGAGTTTTAATCGAAAAATTAGCGTTTATTGCTCATCAGCCTCTATATTTTCGTGGAATTAGTTTGTCTACAGTTAAATGCTTCAAATCCTTGGTCTGGTTAATAGGGTACTTTTGTCATCAGTCATAATAAACTATGATACTAGTATCCAAATAATCCTCAGATCGAACTATTCTGTTGTTCTCAGCGTATACTTCACAGGCTTTAGATTAATATAAAAAACTGATTTAACATAATTTCTATTGTAATCAGTGTCTAAGACAAATATACGTGCTATTGTGTCACGGGGTTTAGGACTTTTACTTTTTATGTTTTTTTTGTTATAAACTAGACACATTTTAATGCAGTTCCAGAAAACGTCGTATTAACAATGTAACTAGTGAAACTGTCTTCATTATGCTAATAGAACTTTTGTGATACGTTGTTTCACACAGTTAAGATATTTTGCGTCAGGTAGATTCTAAGGATTCTGTAATTGAATAATTAAGGGGTAAGCGACCTAACCTCTTACATGGTCGTGCATATGTCACACTGATCATCTCAGTTATTGTAGAGGTCTCGTCACTATTCTGTTCATTTGTTGTAACAGCTATCGTATGTATGTATGATCAGCTATCATTATATCCAATTATAAAATGATAATCCATACAATTATTGATGGGAACAAAAATTGGTTATTGAAGTTTTAGTTGTTTTAAATAAATGGGAATCACTGTTATGTTTGTCTGGTCCTGTTTTCACTAGTCACTTTTCAGTGAAGTCAATCTGTATATATTGATCTCAGTCCTACAAATGGTCAGTTGCGTCCCGAATAATTCAGTGCTAATGGCGTCATACTAAGAAACTGGGTGATTCTGAGTCGAATTCGTGATGGGGCACCGATACTCCAACAATCGCAGGTATCCTTTGCTGACGATCATCAAACAGCATACGACAGAAGCTCAGGGTTGCCTTCCGACTGCCTTCAACCAATTTAGCGTCAGTAACAGTGTATATAGTGTCCAATTACGCACACTAGTGATTACATTATAGATTGGTCCTTAGAATTTTGATCAAGCCTAAACAAAATCACATTAGTCACTATTCAGTGTTAAGTCAATGAATGATGCAACAAATTATTAAGAGCTTCATAGTTTATTCATAGCCCAGTGGTCAGGATTTAAACAGAATCTTCTGGCTCAAACTCGTTACTTCTAATTTGTGGTTTTCAATATGTCAGTCTCAAGAGACGTAGGACCCGGTGCATACGCGTATGTGTCCAAGTCGCCATACCACATTAGCACGATGAGATCAGGTCTACAAAGCAATTATTACCATGTAATTCAACAGAAATGAATGAAGCGAATATGTATACGTAATTATAATCGAACTTAAGATCTAGACGTTAAAGAGTGATTACACTCGCACCACTTTAACCGATTTTGAGCCACTTCACTCAAGGTTTCCAGCCATTGATCGTGATTATTATGCGCATATCAACCAGGTAGTTTTTACCTGTTAACACGGCCTGTATCAACTGTCAAATTTATGGATTAATGTCATTTTTTTGGCTTACCCGCTCCTGGTTTTATTCTACTATTATCCTACACCTGTTAACATTGTGCGTCATGGTTGGGGATATCTAATATATTTTCCTACCCCGCTAGTCGATGAAGATCTATTGCCTCACTAATCATTTTTAATCTTCCTGTAGTACTTTGTGGCTAACCTAAGCATTTGTTACTCGGCCGCCTTAGTTTACGGGAGCGATAGATCACATATAGCTTCTTTGACCTCGCCGAGAGTCGAAGAACATATTTTAGTCTTCCACTCA
Source organism: Schistosoma japonicum (assembly GCA_025215515.1). Lineage (NCBI taxonomy): Eukaryota > Metazoa > Platyhelminthes > Trematoda > Strigeidida > Schistosomatidae > Schistosoma > Schistosoma japonicum. The sequence continues at coordinate 65,823,706 of CM046069.1, read as the reverse complement.
GGTTATATTGGGATAGTAGTTAACTGAAGACCAAATGTATTATTCTTTGAAATGTTCCGCTCATCATCACAAACGTCCATGGTGAAAACAGATAAAAGTCTCGTCTTTTCTGAAGTAATCTTATTAGCACTCATAATAAGCTCTAATCTTTAAAAACCAATTGCTATTGTCCTCATTAATTGTAGTATTTCATAAATAAAGAATTTTATTGAAAAGTACTGTTTTAAGATATGGAAGTAACATATCTCCGTGTTCATAAGTATCCTTTCTGAAGCTATTGGTTTCATTTAGATGCCACCCCCTAACCAACTCCCAAGTCCTGGACAACCTTTCCCATTATCTACTGAACGTGAAGTTTCTTCCATTCCAAAGGCAGATTGTTCAGAGGGTGAAAAGTGGGTGTACCCTTCATCTCAAATGTTTTGGAACGCCATGCTACGTAAAGGTTGGCGTTGGCGAGATAACGATATCAAACCTGAAGATATGAATAACATCATACACATACATAATCTAAACAATGAACTAGCTTGGCGCGAAGTTTTAAAGTGGGAAGCTTTACATGCTGAGTAAGCGTGTATTTTTATTACATAAATACTTCACTTATGAATTATTGTATCAATTTTCTCGCTTATGATAATGGTACTCAGTACCTAGATTTCTTAGTAATAACCGAACCTCATGCATATTTAGTTACTCTGTATTATTTGTTGCAACTCCTCTACTTTTCATCAGATTAATTAGCTTCTTACTGAGGTAAATAATAACAGTTTGCATGGATATATGCGTTTTTTCCAATCCTTGAAAATTAATTCGGGATTTAAGTTTTTGTTTTTCTGGTGACACATTTTGTGCTCTTTAATTTAAAATATTCATAATGCTTAAAAACTATCACTTAAAACCTTATAAAAATATTTTAACCGTAAAAGAATACCACTAAATCCACCAGAGTACTAGTCAAAGATGACATGTCGGATGGTACTGTGGATCAGCATCGACTGACGTAGTCCGGACATATATTGCACACGTCCAATCATTGCTTGTCTCGATATGCCATTTTGGGTGGAATAGAAGTAAGTTGACAGAAAGGTAGAGGCTAAATCAATGTATAACATCAATTAATGAGGTTATTGTCTATTTGTCTGACGCATATAGATAGGTTCAGCCTCTCTGGCTGGTGGCGGCGCGATTATCGTGGCCGATCGTTGAAAACTGGTGGTATGTCTAAAAATCAATCACAGTGGTACAAATGCGTTAACTGCTGGATTTATTTTAAATTTTTACTCCCAAAATTATTCTGTGACTGTTTATCCCATGAGCTGATTTTCTATTAAGTTCTATTTTCTATGTCTAGTCTATTTTAATTTCATTGATACCATTATTTTTACTTTCATCATGCTGTAATATGGCTACTTGGGCTGATGCATTTATGTACCAAATTCTATGTTGCTTGTGATTGACTATTTCATTTGATAAAATTGACTTGTAGATAGTATCTACGATAATTAACTTACGGGAACTGTTACTTAATAGCCAAAGCATTTGAATTTCATCCACTAGGTTGCAAGTTTGAGTAACACCTCATCTACCTAAGTTTGTGTAGCCGAGTAGCAGTCCTCATATATAAGGTGTGACCCAAAGCTGAGGACATAAACCTATAGTTAGTGAATAGGCTAAACGAAAAGTAATCATAACTCAGTAAGTTATAAAAAACAGTTCCTAGTACGGGTATACATCGATTCTATTTGCCACACCTCGTCAACACAGCAACGTGAATACATTAAAATAAAGGTGGTATTAGCACCAGTAATTTTAGAAAGGATTAGACGTAGAGAGTATGATTTAAGAAGAAATAGTTACTTTGTGGAAATTCTAAAGTTCAGGGTCTAAGGGATGACGAAGAGTGGTTGCACCTGCTCGATCGCAACTGACTTTGGGTTATGTTACCCGAAGTCTCTAACCATTTTTTCGACACTTACGCTGACTCCAGCTGGGTTACAGTGATTAAGTAGCAGTGAATTTGGTATTTGTCTAATACTTAATTTCGACTGGATTCCATCAATCAGCTCTATCGGTCAGTCTTCACGATTCCGTAGTCAATGCAAATTCTTAGCAGAAACCAGTTTTATTATTTAAGCAAGGAGAGGTTTTATGTATATTCGGTTTTAAGCAGTTACACAACACTTAGATAATTTGCACTTATTCTATATTTGCCAGAATTGTAGTTCTCATGGTGATCGCTTTACTAACTGGAAAGAAAGTTATTTTACTATTCTGTATCATATAGAGCATCGTTTTATTTTGAAACTTCTCACTAGGAATTGTGCGTAACTTCTAATGCATACTCTAAAGTGGTCATCATGTTATTGTTTTATTTCTCTTTCAAACGTGGTCAATAAAACAAGCTGAAATGTAATAAAAACTTTACGTATTTTTTTTCAATTACTCGTAACGTTTCTCTCTTCTTAGTAATATTTTCTTACATTATTTTCATAATGTTAAAATATTTTTTCTTACGTAATCTATAACATTAATTGGGCTGCAGGAAATTTTGTTATACACTAACTAGTTGTACTCAACACATTATGAAATAGTTTTATATCACCTTTTGCTAATATTTACTGGAAATCGTAGAGCTTTTGTTTCTAGAGAGTTTTTGTAACCAAACATTTAACACGAGCGTTGCTACTATGTCAACGTGGTGGTTGTATTTGCAAATTGTTATTACCCTGATTAAAGAGCTCTTTCCTTTAGATCCTACCGTGTGATCTATTTTTGTTGGAGGTCATTCAAAACGAAAGCTTCAAAAGTCTAAGGTAGTAGTCGTACAACTAACTGTGTAGGTACGTGAAGGCAGTATGAGTAGTTCTCTCGAACAACCAGCAACTGCACTAATACTGCCTTATTACAATGAAAGAAGAGGATTAGAAAAGATCGGGCATAGAAATAGAGCTTTGGATTCCTCTCTTTGGTGACAAGTTCCTACAACACATCAAGAATTTTTCACAAAGAGATTGAGTGGCCAGTCTTAATAAGTTGTTCTTTGAACTTTACAGTCACTCTCCCAGTTTATCATAACCATCACTAATCATATTTCCTTCTGAAATCCCTCACAAAGAAGTGCCTATTCACTTCATGGAAACTAAAAAGTAACAAACACCTTCATACATCTAACGGTACGCTGAATCACATAAAGACGCTTAGCTTAACCAATTTCATGTGTCGTATTCTCAAAAGGTTAAGAAATATCAGTGGATTTCAGCTGGATCTGCTGAAATGATAGATGCTCGGAAACTCATCCTGTCTAGCTGTAAACACTGAGGAGCGGAGGGCGGAATCTTGACAAGGGCTGGTTAAAAGCCTACGCAATGATTGTGGGTAGTGGTAAGTAACGAAAGCTATTGAAATGGGAAAGGTACCGACAGTAGTTAATAGCAGGCAACTGATCAGACTTATCAAACGAACAATCTGGACTACTACAGTCAGTAAAGATCCACAAGCTTATCAGCCGATGTGCCATATTTATCTGGTACTCAACCTAGATTTAACATTACTCAGTAACTCTATGTGGACGTGGTTATACAAACTAAATACTCACACTTCGACAGGTTCTGGAATATAGGCACACTTAGACGTCTAACCGTAATTCCATTCCTTCACCTTAAGGCGGCGTTTGACCCTATCGATCGAGAGGTTATGTGGCAAAGTCTATCATTGAAAGGCATGCCAAAGGAGTACACTAACTTTGTACAGGCTCTCTATTTGAGCACTACTAGTCGAGTCAGAGCTTATGGAGAACAGTCCTCGGAATTGATTACATCAAGTGGTGATCGCCAAGGTTGCATGCTTTCCCCATTTTTATTTAAATTTATTATTGATATGCTTATAGAGTTAGCATTTTTGTCGTTTGGCTTCTCAGGGGTTGATCTTTCAGGAGATACACTTGTTGACTTAGAATATACAGACGATATAGTTATATTGGGTGAATATGCTGACAACATGCAGTCATCTAACCATCTTAAGCATCAGTCAAATCATGTTTGGGATGCGATTCTCCCCATCCAAATGTAAAATGCTGCTTTAGGACTGGCATAATTCGGCACCGCGGTTAGTGATAGGGAGCGGGGCAATTGAATATGTTAACCACTTTACTTATCTTGGGAGCCTCATCAGTCCCGATTGTCCATTATCTGCTGAAATCTCGACTGATATACTGAAGGCTTGATTAGCTTTTACCAATTTGAGTCACTCGTGGCGTAGACGAGACATGCGTCTACCGATCAAACGACGCGTTTACTTAGCAACAGACCGATCCGTCCTACTTTATGGCCATGAAACATGGTCACTAAGGACAGAGGATATTCGTAGGTTAGTTGTATTTCAATGTATCGATGTCTTCTAAGCCTTACTTGTGTTTGCTGGGACCACCGAGTAAGCAATACGTAGGTTAGGAATATAGCACTAGATGGAGACGGTAAGTCAATTGATGAAGTAGTGAATCTTCATTAGCTGAGGTGGTTAAAACATGTGTTACGTATGCTCAACTACCGCCTACATCGATGAGCAATGCTGTCTGGTGCAGAAGTAGATTGGATAAAAGATAGCGGCAGGCAAACCAAAACATGGCACCAGTTCATAAAGTCATTGACAATTGAGTTGAGCCATGTTAATAGATGCTGACTACTTGATTGGGGTCCACGTGATAATCGTAACCAATGGTTAGAGACTTTGGATGACATGGCTCAAAATCGTTTACAATGGCGCAGGTGCATCTATTCATTGTCCTCCTGCAAAGTCTAAGCTTCTAAATTCATCATAATTTCCTGTTTACTGAATTATGTTTTTTTAAATCTTATCTCCGATCTCTGATCCTCTCCGTTAATACTAACTCTGTTTCTACTTCAATTACTCTGGGATCTGATCCGACAATTTAATCAGCATTAATAAAAATAACTATCTCCACAACAACCCCTTAAATGTAACTAATTATCAGCTCACTAGTGACTAGCTCCTTGAGGTAATTCCTGGAGTTCTAGTGTGAAGACGTGACCGGTGGAGTTCAATCGTGTCGGGTGTGAGACAGTAACTCACCGGATGACAATAGATGAGGTCGCGCAAACGTAACACGAATTGACTGAATTAGAAATATCAAGCATTAGGAGCCGGCCCAGTGGTCCAATGGTAAGGCGCTCGTCGTTGAGCCAGAGGGTCCTGGGTTCGATCCCCACCAGGGTCGTGGATGTGCGCTGCTGAGGAGTCCCATACTAGGACGAAACAGCTGTCCAGTGCTTCCAGGTGATCAATGGTTGTCTGGTTCAGATCAATTCGTGATATCAGCATTAATAAATTAACTATCTGCACAACAACCCCTTAAATTTAATCTCCATTTGCTAATTGGGACATGGCAACTTGAACTGATGTACGCACGTAATAAGTTCTACGTTGTGACTGACTGACAATTGGATATATGTTAAACTTAAATGTTTCTAATGGTTTGATTTGTTTCAGTGAATGTATGACACCGAAATTGCGTCGCTTTGCTGGGGATGCAAAAAACTATTCTCCAAGGGCTCGCATCCGGCATCTAATGGGGTATGTACTGAGTTTTTTCGTAGAGCTTCAGATATTTATAATTTACGGTTGTTGATATTGTAATTGAACAGCCTTTATAGTTTTATGTGTATCCTTATCAAATTTCCTTGATACAGCTTTAAGTATCTTTGGTATGCTGTTAGCAGTGAGTGGTAAAGTATTATGATCTTATTTTTATTTTAACATCAACACTGGGATGTAGATGCATTCGGCTGATGAATTCGTCATAAAACCATACACGTGTTCTATATACCACTGCTAATCGCATATTAAAATAAAACTGACCTATTTTTAAAATAGTACTTACAGTTCAACACAAGGCATAAATTAGTAAGTTAGAATAAGAGTTACATTCACATTTTTAGAAATAAATTTTCATCAGAGTCAATTGATTCAAAGAGCAACTGATAACTTTTCACATCCTATTAAATTCAGTGAAGACACTGACAATATACAGAGTCTCCTAAACAGTGTTGAATAACAATGCATGCATATTTATAATGTGTTTCTCTGTCTCTAAATGAAAAATGTTACTTCTGGACCGTTCCGCATCATCGCCAACATTGATCATAAGGAACGAAGTAGTTGAGTCTACAAACCACTCCACTCACCTCAGAAGTCTTATCAATCCTGGTGGGTCAGTGTCTCACGAAACCTCAACTCGGATTCACAAAGTTCACTTTGCTTTTGTCAATTTACATCACTTGTAGCCTAGACGAAATATCCATCTCTTAATGAAAGATTGAGTATACTGCGCAGACAGTCGACCTGATTACTAACTTATGGATGTGGAACATCGACTATGAAAACAGAAAATGTATGTAGGCTTCAGATCTTCGATCACAGATGTCTGTGAAGTATCATCTGTATCTCGTAGAATGATTGGGTAAGTAATCTTGATGTTGAACTCAGAGTACTAAGGAACCAAGGAAATTTAGTGGGTGGGGTTGTGAACCTTTATCAAATGAGGTGGCTGGGACATGTATTAAGTATACCCAACTACCACCCACCTAGTTGTATATGATGTCGGTAGTGAAGGAGCAGGATGCACTTGCATCCTTGTAACCGATTATCAACTATGACCCAGGGTCTCTAGCCACTAATGATGATCATCACGCGGACCTCAACCTGATAGACTACATTTACTCACATGGTTTAGTCCAACGTTTAATAACTTCATGAAATGATTCTATGTTCAGGTTTGGCCGCTATTAACTTTTATCCGTCCAACCCCTTCACCAGTCAACTCGTGCGACCAGGCGGGCGGTAGTCTGGTATACTTAATACATGTCCCAGGCACCTCATTCGATAAAGGTTCACAACCCCACCCACTAAATTTCCTTGGTTCCTTAGTACTCTGAGTCCAACATCAAGATTACTTACCCAATCATTCTACGAGATACAGATGATACTTCACAGACATCTGTGATCGAAGATCTGAAGCCTACATCCATTTTCTGTTTTCATAGTCGATGTTCCACATCCATAGGTTAGTAATCAGGTCGACTGTCTGCGCAGTATACTCAATCTTTCATTAAGAGATGGATATTTCGTCTAGGCTACAAGTGATGTAAATTGACAAAAGCAAAGTGAACTTTGTGAATCCGAGTTGAGGTTTCGTGAGACACTGACCCACCAGGATTGATAAGACTTCTGAGGTGAGTGGAGTGGTTTGTAGACTCAACTACTTCGTTCCTTATGATCAATGTTGGCGATGATGCGGAACGGTCCAGAAGTAACATTTTTCATTTAGAGACAGAGAAACACATTACAAATATGTTTGCAGAATTATTCAACATTGTTCAGGAGACTGCGAGGTTCTACGTTGTGCATACTAGTGAGTTCATATTTTGACTATCTTATAATCATTTTGAAATTTTTATTTCGGTTTCAAGTAATATGACCAGAGTATGTTTTGTATATTTTTGAGTTGTTAAGATGCCAATGAATGAAATGTTGGTCAAGAGTTAAAACTTATTGTGGTTACTGACATATTTGGAAGAAGATATGTGATTGGTTAATATAGTGAGACAGACATATGAGTCAATGGTTAGAGCTTATATATATATATATATCTTGTATATTATGGTTGTTGTAATACATGCGTGTGAGTGACTAGTTGACTTCTCGATAAATCAGTCGGATTATTGTGCCTGAGCAATAGATTAAGGCAAGGCTGGGTGCTAGCTGCAGGACGTAGCGCTGCAAATAACAAGATCGATAATATCGACCATCCCTGCTCAGATACAACAGTTACTTCCAGCGACACTGAATTATTAACCTTTAATTTAAACAAAATAAACTGCTATCAAAAGACAACACAAAATTAGTCAGTGGAATATAGTTTTTTATCTGTTCAAATAATATATTTGTGAACATGATTTTCAATACACAAATTAGTATGATTGGATCTGAGCTGTCTTGTTGTTGCAGACTAAGTTGTTGAGATTTGGACGATAATCCCTATCTGTTGTTGAAGACTTTTGGTGGTATTACTTACAAATAGTCGACATGAATTAGGTACATTTACTGTTTGTCTTCCATATATTAGGTTGCACTTTTCTTTCATAGGAACTTTTTCATTACTCCTTGTTAAATTATCCGTCTTGTTAATCTGAAAGCTTGAATTTATAGGGTGAGCTTCATTGATTTTTGGTTAGTCTTACATAATATTTTAGTATCATGAGTCAGGTTTGTGTTTCCATTTTTCCACGCTATTCTGAATCAATTGATCGTTTTCTGCATTACAGCTGATTTCTAGCATAATACTGGATCCTGCATTAAGAGTTTGGATTTTTCTATAACATGTGTTTATCAGTGCTATCTTATTCTGGTAATACTTAGGGTTGTTTTCATTTCACGTCTGGCTTTGTAGCTAAATGTCAGGCATTTTATTGTATATCTCAAAGACCGGTATTTAAGCGACTTCTTGTACTCACTTTATAATTGTGCGTACACCATGTTATTAAGATAGCGCTGGATGTTTTTCTAATTGTGAACTAACTTCACTGTTCAGATTCGGTGTCACTAGTTGAGTAGCGGGTTCAGTCATAATTACATCCGACTTCCAGCTATTAGGTCATGGGTTTGAACTTCGCTCAACCTATTTTGGTTAGAGCGATCAGTTAGCTTTACCAGTTATCAAATTTGGAAAGTGGCTCGAAACTGAGTACACGGATATGTGCTTAGTAAATTAGTTCGTTGCCACTGGCGTAACTGCGTAAATAAATCGAAATAACGATTAGAATGTAATGTTCGTAATTTACTTTCAATTATCGATATTTTTTGTTGTAATTGTTTTAATAGTTACATTTAGGGAGAAGTAATAGGTTAACGAGCTTTTTGTTCCTTTTTTCAGCTATGAGTTACCTTTTGATCGTCATGATTGGGTGATTGATCGATGTGGTAAAGAAGTACGTTATGTAATTGATTATTATGATGGAGGTTCTGTGGATGAGGCGTATCAGTTTGCTATCCTAGATGTACGACCTGCATTAGATTCATTTGGTGCATTTTGGGATCGCGCTCAAGTTGCATGGATGCGTTTCACATCCCCTGATCCCCCACAAAAACCCCATCCGAAAGACACTACATTTCCGAAAAAACAAGAAGTACCTTAACTACGATATCTTTGTTACTTAACTCAATTAATTTGATGACGTCTATTCGTGTCGCTTTCAGAAATACCTAGTTTAGTTATCATTTAATCTAACTCAAAAGTACTCCTACTGTATGTGTACACAAGATGATAACTGTGCATCTATCATTCACTTGTACATTACTAAATTAAACATAAAGTCCTAGTGATCGTATTCATTGTTGATTTTTCTAAATTCTCAAGGCATACATTCGAAAAACGTGAAGTGTGAGGGATTTCGATGCCCACTTATGTGTTTATGACGTTTTCGTTAAAAATTAATTTGCCTCAGGCATCAAATTACTATTCAATAAGATATACTAAAGCCAACTTCTCGCCTACTTTAAGATTTATTTGATTGTGAATGTATCATAACCCACCTTTCTGTAAACGTGTTGATACACAAACTCAGTTTCAGTCTAGTCATGGATTTCAATTAATGTCGCTTCACGACGTCGGTAATTTAATAACTCCATTGGTTGGACATTAGTATAGTGGTTAAAACACTTGACTGTGGAACACTGTGTCATAGACTCGAATATCCATCCATTTTTTTTTATCAACAATGTAGTGTCACTACCCCTAACATGTTCAAGTTAAAATTCCTTGTTACTGTTTGTGAATAAGTGTCTTTCATCTTAATCACAACTTAACGTGCTAATGCGTCATTCACTATTGACACTTGAAATTGTCATAATAATAAAGATAACTCAGCTGTAATGTCCTTTCACGAATGGAATTCTGATCCAAAAACTGTCTGTTTTATGCTCAGTACTCATTGTTTTAATATTTAGTCTGAAAATGCAATGTTAGCTGTATGTTGGATTCTTGTAATGCTGCGAACCAATGTCTAGAAATATCGTTAAGTGTTGCATCAATTTTATTGTAGTCCTATTTTTTACATTCGTATGAGGTAATTAGGAAATTGAAAAATGTCCCCTAACTATGTTCTTGCTGATTTTTGAGGGAACTGACATTACTTTCCGTCTTTCCCTTCTATTTCCCGGCAATTATACATGATATTTTTCAACGAAATGTATAGTAACAACAAATAATGACTTGTAAGGGCACATAATTCACTTCTGTCAAGGGTTAAATAGTAAGCCTTATTTGTATTCTGGATTTAGAAATAAGGAGAGAATGCTGTACTGTATGTTGCAGACGGCCGCTGCCATGCAGTAGCAATTGCTCAGTGGTTAATGTCTTTAGTTTCTGCTAGGTTGTATGTTCGGACACACTTTACTAACTTCGATTTGAGCAACCGCCTAATTTCAGCCTTCATACATAGTATGCAGCTCGAAGCTGAATAGATAAGTCTGTGTATAGTAGATGGAATGATAATCTGAACCAAACTAATTACATTACCAGGATCGTTTAACGTGTATTCAGATTTCTCTGCTTTTCTATTCCTGATTTCACACTGTAGCATCTAGCTACTGAGTTTAACTACCCTGGTGTAGTAGTAACGTGAGAGATGTCTTATTTTCTCCCGACATATCTCGTGTAATTTCTGAAAGCAATCACATTCAAGATGGATGGGTTTTTATGTCAATGATGGACTCCTAAAATTAAACTGAATAGCCTGTTTTTAAAACACTGTCGTCATAGTTAGGTTACTGTGATCGATTAAGTGCCATTCATTGATTTTAACCACTTCCGTTAAAGTGTTTCTGATAATTATAATGTAAATCTATCTGAGCATTCATATAACCGAATTCAGAAGGACATACACAATGAATTGTTGCCTAGATAGATTTTAATGCTTAATAGGACGGTGCCTCAGTATACAAGGCGTATGGCATTCACCTAGTAAGTCGTAGGTTCGATACCCACTCAACTTACGTGATCTCGGGAAACTAGCCTTCGTACATGATGTGTAGCTTGAAACCCAGTACATTGTTGTGTTCGAGTGTTGGAAGAGGAGTTAAGCATGAAACACAGTAGTTCGTTATTTCGTTGTAACGTTTTGATCTCACAACACATTGTAAACTGGATTCATAGGGCCAAATCAACTGACTAATTAGTAGTAAGTTATGTTTATTCAAAGTTTAGTCATTTTTGGTTATCTCTTAGGTATACAGCTCTCTGTACCAATTTCTCGGTTATCCTTTGGTCGAATATAGACATGTGTTGAACTTTCGGCCATTATGTCGTACGTCCATATCTCACTTCACATTGCTTTGAACAATAGAATAATGTCATCAGCCATCACATGATGTTTGTGACTTAAAGCTAAATACGCAGTTCTGTATCTGGTCAATAAGTTTAAAGAGAAGATCTAATCAATGAAGGTTTCTATAATCAGTCTATGAAAAACAATTAAATCGCACTTAAGATACCCATATCAGAGTGAAAATTATTGATTAGAAATAAAATCGACCAAACTTACGTTGGATAGGTATTGGTCTGTTCTCATATAATTTCAATTTGGATAATTATTCTGCACTTTTATATTACCAGTGACTATTAAACTGTTTTTTTTTTTAAGAAACAGGTTTAGGATTTCCTATTTTATACATAAATTTGATCGCTAAACTATTATTGTGATTGTAACTAGTTTATTCTGATGATAAAAAAGTATTTCACTACGACTACGTTGATACCACACTTGTGTGTTTTGTTCAACATGCAAACGGTTTCAGATGAATCTTCAGAAATTGATACTCTCAACCTGCAATAGTTGATTTGAGATCTGATGAAACTAACGTAAAATCTATTTTCCTGTTAAATAAACTTTAAAACTAAAATTTAAAGTGGAGTGCTTGTATTTGGATGATGAAGGATATACAATTTGGGGTCGAAATTATTACTTATTTCTCTATTTAAACTAAAATTAAGGAGATAAATGTTGAAACATTGAACTAGGTTTGGTGCTTTTAGTTTTACGGTGATTTTGTCAACTTTTGATGTACGCATGATTTGAAATACAAGTTAATTTACTTAAGTGTATCACTTATCGACTAAATGTATGACTTCGCGTCAGTTCAATTACTAACAACTCTTTAAACAAGCTATCGCTACTTGAAACTTTTTCGTAGAGGTACTGTACTAATTCAAAAGTAATGCTAAACAAGAAAAACGCTTTATTAAATTATTAGAACCTTACCAGACATTAAATAGAATGAACTGAAATTAAGTAATGTTCAGTGGTTATTATTTGGTGCCATTCTAATCTGTATGATAATACAAAAGAAACTGACTGCTATCATTATAGCTCTTCGTGTTTTAGAAATATCAATAGTAACAAGCTATAGATGTCAATAAATTAAGTGTATCGAACAATGGATAGACAGTCAATCTTACTGAATTTAGTTTTCATCACAACTACTTTACTACTTGTCATCTCGTGTTTCACATTAATGTTTTTCTAATCAACAACTGTGACCACAATTTATTGTCTTAAACTGATACTTATCAATAGTAATTTTTATTAATTTTTCAATGTTTGGCAAAACAAATACTCTATTTTTTGGATCGATTAATTTTGTATTAAAAGTACAAAGCCGTTTACTTAATAAAGACATATTCACTGGCCACTGTCACTACTAGTTGCACAACTTGACTTCAAATAATTTCTATATTCTGTAAATTATAGGTATGTGATCAAATCAATTTCCGTAACATTATATTTATACCAATTCGAACATTACTCCCAGAGGTAAAACAAATTTGTCTTAGAAAATAATAAGTTCCACTTCCAAAATTTATAGCTCTGTAGTATATAAGTAGTAGAACTAGTTGATACGACTGATAATTCAATTATCATACAAAAAATGAGCCAGTTTTCATGTTTCTAACAATCTGGTTACAAGTCCCCCACAATAAATCTCTATAATAAACTACAAAACAGCATGAATCTATTGGATTTCGATTGTCCGCTTTCTCCATTTTTATTTAATTTTATAATGGACATACTTTTAGAGTTAACATTGTCATCGTCTGATTTCTCTGGGGTTGACCTCCTTCCAGGAGATAAACTTACTGACTTAGAATATGCCGATTATATAGTTCTACTGAGTGAAGATGCTGATAAAATGCAGAATTTTTTGGCAACCTTAAACATGAACGTAAGCATGTTTGGGATGCGATTCTCCCCATCCAAATGCAAAATGCTGCTCCAGGACTGGCTTAATTCGGCACCAAAGTTAGTGATAGGGAGCGAAGCTACTGAATGTGTTAACCGCTTTACTTATCTCGGGAGCCTCATCAGTCCTGACGGTCTGGTGTCCGATGAAATCTCGGCCCGTATACATAAGGCCCGATTGGCTTTTGCCAACCCGCGTCACTTGTGGCGTAGGCGAGACATCCGTTCACTGACGAAAGGACGCGTTTACTGCGCAGCAGTCAGATCCGTTTTACTTTATGGATGGGAAACATGGCCTTTAGGGAAAGAGGATATTCGTAGGCTCCTAGTATTCGATCATATATGTCTCCGAAACATTGCTCGTGTTTGCTGGGACCACCGAATAAGCAATGCGTGGGTTAGGAATAGAGTACTAGGTAAATACGGTAAGTCTATCGATGAAGTAGTGAATCTTCACCGGCTGAGGTGGTTAGGACATTGTGTTACGTATGCCTGACCACCGTCTACCTCGACGAGCAATGTTGTCTGTTGTAGGAGTAGGCTGGAAGAAAGCTAGGAGCGGCCAAACGAAAACATGGCACCAATCCATGAAGTCATTGACAGTTGGGCTGAGCCATGTTAATAGATGCAGACTACCTGGTTGGGGCTAGCGTGACGATCGTAACAAATGGTTAGAGACTTTAGGTGATATGGCTCAAAATCGTTTGCAATGGCGCAGGTGCATCCACTCCTTGTCTTCCTCCAAATTCTAGTTTCTGAGCTTATTATAATTTTCTCTTTACTGAATCACTTTTTATCTCAAATCTCATATCTGATCTCTATGCCTTCCCATTAGTACTTACTCTGTTACTACCTCCCCTACTCTGGGATTTGGTCCGACAATTTAATCTTTATCTGCTAATTGAGGCATGGCAACTTGAACTGATGTACGCATGTACCAAGTTCTACGTTGTAACTGACTGACTGATTGGATTTCGGAATCAAACATATGTGGTAGATATACATCTTAATCTGATTGTTTCTACTGATCATAAAAACCCTTACAAAATGATTCACATACAGAATTCCTAAGGCTTCTGTAATGTATTCCCGGTTTGACGATTATTTTAAATGTTGATGTAAACTAATAATTATTATTAAATCTTCAAAATGTTATTAACAGATAACATCTGACATCACTCTCAGACTATTTTTAACATTGTCTTCTTTTTATAAAATGAAATCTAGAGAACTAGTGTTGGTACAAATATTAATAGATGGCTGAATAGTACACTAATCTCGAAACGTTATTATCCAGATAAAGCATATTAATTAGAGTAGTAACTGAAATACGTTCTGTGTTAGTTAGTGTGTCACTTGATTGTACTAATTGAAAGTACTAACCTAGTGACTTACATTTTGAGTCCTATTGACTAGAATAAGTGGTTGGTGATACCATATACTAACAGTTGGGTGATAATATTGAATATATACTAAATTTTCTGAAACCCCTTACCAAAAATTAGGAATATTTAGCATATGTTTAACAAATGTTGACTGCGGATGATAAACTGCTGTTGGGATTGGTCGGTAACTAGTTTAAACACGGTGAACTAGTTGTTCGTTGTGACTGACTGATAGTGAACTACTTGAGCGTTGTGTTATATCAGTTCTGATAAGATTATTAAATTAAAGTATGTTCAACAAACTCACCTACTCTCAGGAAACTCCTATTGCTAACGGAGTATACCTGATTATTCTTTAGGCTTGTAGTATACAGACAGTACTCTCTTCTGTGCGATGCTGCAACTGTAAGAAATAATCGTTTACGTCGAAGGTTACGCTCGTACTATAGGTTTCACTACGTCAACAGAAACAAACTGGTTATTCAATAAAATGACTCAGATTAAAATATGATGTAGTTGAATAGAACACAGAACTACTGGCACTAACTTCGCAGGAATCTGGCTTATTTTGACTAGTAAAAATAGCTGCTCCTGGACCTTTTCAAGTAATGCGTTATTAGCGTTAATAAAAACGATATGAAACTTGAAAATACCAGAAACAAATAATATTTATTGGAACGAATCCTATAACAGACGTACTGAATTAAAGTCTCTTAAATGAATATTTAATTTGGTCTGTACATCTGCTACATTTAAAAGTTATAATACGATTGACTCACTATAGAATGGCTTGAGATCATGATTAGTTCGACTGGCCTCCGGTTACCGTTCAACTACCTGGATAGAAAATTGGCTCAAGCCTTACCCCCTCCCGAACTTCTAGTGAAGGTGAAAAGGCCATAAAGAATTTGAATCGATGGAATACAATAGGACCTGATAGGTTGACCTTAGATATCTTTAAGGATGGTAGTCCAGTTTAGTAGGTAGGTTAACTGGCAGCTAGATTTAATTCTTTCAGACTCGTCTCGGTCGATGATTGTCTCATTTCATGAGAAGGGACATAAATCCTCATGTGATAACCAGAATAGTCAGTTTACTTAACAGTGTCTAAAATATTATACCCTGTAATCAATCGGCGATCATCGGGAGCTAGGGAACGACAAATCCAGAAGAACCAGGCTGGTTTCAGGGTTTGTTGATTAGATATTCACTCTCTGCCAGATTTCGAAACATAAGCATAGTTGACAGAATTCAACAATGATGGCATCCCGTCACTTGAAAGACACTTTCCATTCCCTATACTGACAGCCTCTATGACAGTCTTTATCGTTAAAAAGTGTGCATAAACCTTAAGGAAGCTCTCAAATCGAACTCTACTGGTTGAGTTAGGGTTTGTAACGAACTGTCAGCCACAAGTGGTATACATCATGATTGCTCCTTATTTAATTAATTTGAATTCGTCATACGTATCATCCCAGGAGCTACATTTTTTTTTCATCTGACTTCTCAGGAATCGACCTCCTACCATGTCAGTTTAGAATGCATAAACGATATTGTCCTATTCGGTTACGACGTTAACGCAGTTTCTTAAACATGATGAATAACAATGGGATCACATTTGGGAAGGATTTTCGTCCCATTTAGTGTAAAATGTTACTTCCGAACCGTTCCGCATCATCGCCAACATTGATCATAAGGAACGAAGTAGTTGAGTCTACAAACCACTCCACTCACCTCAGAAGTCTTATCAATCCTGGTGGGTCAGTGTCTCACGAAACCTCAACTCGGATTCACAAAGTTCACTTTGCTTTTGTCAATTTACATCACTTGTAGCCTAGACGAAATATCCATCTCTTAATGAAAGATTGAGTATACTGCGCAGACAGTCGACCTGATTACTAACCTATGGATGTGGAACATCGACTACGAAAACAGAAAATGTATGTAGGCTTCAGATCTTCGATCACAGATGTCTGTGAAGTATCATCTGTATCTCGTAGAATGATTGGGTAAGTAATCTTGATGTTGTACTCAGAGTACTAAGGAACCAAGGAAATTTAGTGGGTGGGGTTGTGAACCTTTATCAAATGAGGTGGCTGGGACATGTATTAAATACACCAGACTACCGCCCGCCTGGTCGCAAGACTTGACTAGTGAAGGGATTGGACAGATAAAAGTTAATAGCGGCCAAACCTGAACATAGAATCGTTTCATGAAGTTTTTAAATGTTGGACTAAGCCATGTGCGTAGATGTAGACTATCCGGTTGAGGTCCGCGTGACAATCGTGATTAGTTGCTGGCGACCCTGAGTGGTAGTGGTGCAAATGTATATTTACTCCTTATCTTCTTCTAGATCCTACGTTCCATTATTCATTCGTACAAACCTTCACTCTATTCCCTCTCTTTGTTATTCATGAAAATTTGGTCTTGTCGTGATGAAGCATGGGAATCTGTATATATGCGCACATATGCCAGGTCCTGCGTTACTCATTATTGGCTAGTACCTCCGGGGTGACGACTCGTCTTGTTTGGATACCATCCATGATCCAACTCTGCTGCCTCATAAGAACGTAACAGAAAGCCTAGATATCAGATCGACATCTGTGATGCGTAACCTAAGTCCTGACCACTGTAGTGGATTTAGTACTAATATTTAGTATTCTGAGCTTAACATTAGTATAGCTGGCAAAAAGGTGTCAATACACTTGAGTAGTTCCAAGATAATTATGATACAATGCCTGTATCGTAAACATACATTTCCTATGCAATAACTGTTTTGTACTCATAAGTGATACACTGTAGACTGCTGTATACTAGACTCAACCCATAATGGATAACTCAGCTACGCACATGGCTTACAAGAGGCTTAATTATACGAGAGCCAAAACGAATTACACATTATTGTTGAGATTTTACAAGTTATTAATCCACCAAAGCTGGCATAACTGCTGAGATTATTGAAGTGACCAACCCGCTAAAGTAACTCCACTCGTCAGCGTAAAGCCAGATATTAACACAGACTATTCCTAAAGAAATAGTTTGCACTTTAAGAATGTTTAAACCATAAAAAACTGTGTCAGTGCGTTATTCCCATGTTCTAAAATGCATAACTACCTTCTTAAGTAATTAACTCTTGATATTCAAAGTCAGCTCAAATTCCTGTAAGAATAAATTTCTTAGGTTCGCTAAGGCACAAACACGCCATTACAACGGAGTAAGTTTGGAGTGAAGAAAAGATTATTTATTCGAATCTACTTAAACACACTAAATGTGGTGCAAAATGGAAATAAAAATATCTGCACCAAACAAGCAGACGAGTAATATTGCAAACAAAATAGAGACAGGTGGTAATCAAGGGGAAAAGATGAAATTTAATAAGACAACAATAGAATGACAAGACAGGAGATAAAACTCTGATAGAATTATGAATAAGATTTCATACCTATCAAGAAAAGTTACCATACTTTTACGAAGATTTTAAAAGGAAACTGCACCAGAGTCGTTACTATTTTCGATTCTATACCATATCTGATAAGATTCCAAGCCACTGAGTTGCACTATCTCTAGGACACTAGCAAAACGTCGAGATAAGCAGACAGACCAATTCCATACACTTTCATCCATTCCACGGCTACACGTCATAAACTGATCATCTCCACTTTCTTTAACCAGTTCCAGAGTTGGTAAATAATGCACAATATAGAAGCCACTAGGATGACGTTCGTAAGATACAACCCTGCCAGCGAAGCCAGTGTTTCAAGATGGCGACACTAATTCAATTGCCATCATCGGGCCTGAATATACAATACCGAGTCTCAGAATTACTAACATAACGTTGACATTGAATGCCAGCGTTTCTTCGGAGGCAGTGATTACCGAACACAGGTGCTAAACAGTTTGGGGACGGGGTTTCACAAGCATAGAGAAAAACCGCTCTAATCGGAGCGTTGTAAAACGTACTTTTTACAGTCACATGGCACGCCAGAGCCAAAAATGGACCGGTCAATCTGAATTTCATTATGCGCAGATTGATTTCATCTGACAAACCACTACCAGCGCTCATACTGCTACCTAGATACATGAACCTTTACTTTTAACTGTTCACCACAAAGAATGAGAGCAGATACATATGTTTATAAATCGTGTAGAAGTACAATCATGGAAAATATATGCCATATTTACGGGTACTGATTGATTGTGATTCGGATTGCTTCTGTGTTGTCTCAGTAAGACAATATCATTTATATACTCAAGGTTGAGAAGTCTTCCTTCAGAGCTTGCTCTAGAATGTCGTCGATGGCAAAGTTTGAGAGGAATAATGAAAATGGACAACCCCGTCTAACTCTATTACTGGATTAGAATAGTGGAAAAAAGTGGTTGTATATATTTACTCTACCTGTGGTGTTTGTGTACAGAGACTGTTAATAAACTCCATGGACACATTTTTCACCAACGAAATCTCAGAGTACAATCCTGTCTAACGAACTGAAGGTTACCTTGATGTCAAAAAGCAACGAATGTTGGCTTGCGATGAGTGTAACGGTGTTCTAACATTAGGTGGAGGGTTAAAATACGTTCAACATCCATAACCTGATCGAAAACCTACCTGCTCCTCATGAGTCAGTCTTCATGTATCTTGTGCAATCTGCATGGTCTGACGGAAGCCAAAAGCATGGAAGTAATCAAGAGTAGACTTATCCCCATCGATAGTAGTTATGTTGGTTACGTGAGTCTTCTTTAAATATGGGGACGACGATTGCTTCATCACCAAATGATGAAACACTCAGGTCCCCAAACATTTCCAAACAGGATTGATAGTTTTCTGACCACAAGCTGGTTACCATCTTTAAAAGGAGCTGGAGGCCAAGCCTACTAAGCCTAGTGATCTGTTACGAATTGGGAAGTTGCAGTGAACCAAGTATTGATTCTTTTGACTAAGTGGTAACCCACAAATCAACATATCACCGTGTCCCCAGCTGGAACTTATCAGAAACAAGTAGACATCTGTATATAGTGGCCAAAATAATTCCAATTATTGCGTACTGAGCTCGAATTTCGAAATCCCGATTAAGTAAGCCTATAATAACACGTCATGAGCTAATAATTACTAAGCAAAAACGCCTGGGTTGCCAGAATTTAGACAACTTCGAAGGTATCCACCGTTAATTGAGTCTGAACTGAAGTTAGGAGTAGCATTGACAGGAAGCGGAAAGTGATTGTTTTGTGGTTCTTTGTTCTTGCAGTCCCAGCTAGTGTGACAGAACAATGGGGAGTGGGATGTCCCATCTGCCTTTTAGTTCAACTACATAATCACAAGTTACAACTGAGGATATATATATATATATATATATATATATATATATATATGAAGGCATCTCGGATTTGGTTGTTTATTCGACCTAGTGAGAGATCCAAGTATTTAAAATTCCATCAAAAAAATAAAAGTACAGTAAGTAATTTTCATAAACATTATTTCATGAGCTATAATCATTCATACTGACAACATATTTAGACAAGGCCAGTAGAGCAGAGCTAGCCATATATTGCTGGTGGCAAACGCGATATGATTTTATGACAAGGATTCGTGTGAAAACCACGATTCGTGAGCGCCATCGTAAACCCAGTCTGGGACACTTATGCGTTAGTTTGAATTACCATACACTGGGGAGATGAGATCAAACTAAAAAAATTCATATCGTAATACATTTCAGCACAAAGCAGTGAAGAGGTGATTATGAAGGAATACAGTAATCTAAAATTCAGAAGGTAGCCAGTGAATGTACCCTTTCCAAGGCGACCAATTTCGATCCATGTTACTGACTGATTAGAACAACTAACGGCAATTATCGAGTGGACAACTAGATAGTCTAACACTGCTACCTTACGTAGAGGTGCCAAGACTTGGTCAGTTACCTGCAATCGGTGGCTACCAAGAGCCAAATTACATTTTAAACAGAAATAAACAAAAGCTCATAAATCTACTTGAAAAAAGATCCTCATATAAGTCGAGATGTTTACTACTGCTCCTTAGGCATAGAGCTAATATGTACAACACCAAACAAATATACTAAATGACTTAGAATTGCAATCCTAATTAGTCTAGAAGAAAGCTAGGATTTGGATAATATCATACTAGTGGCAGTATTGATGACTAATGGCTCAAAGTCGGTCACAGTGGTGTAAATGCAATCCCAATTCATACTCCTTTAAACTGCAAGCTACAATTTATTTTATACCTTTCTGTGAACTAATCCTTCCCGACTACACCACACTCTACATATCTGCACTTTTCCTACTATCAGTGAACCACTACTTCTAATTTGGTGTATATCTAGCTATACTACGGTGTGGAAACTTGGACAGGTGAACGTATGTGCCAGGTCCTAGATTGTGTATATATACACAGCAGTGACAACTATGAAGCGCGGTTATGAACAATACTACTTTGCAAGGAATGATAGCATCTTAGTTGTTTTTAAGACCAGTGACTCATACTAGATGAGCATATCGGAGTGAATGTTGAGTAAGAACTTAACTTTTAACCACCAGTCAAATCCGACGGGCACTTAGCTACTTCACTCTTAGTAACTGAGCATTATTAGTAACCTTTACACCGAGGTACCATGAAGCTAAGTAAATGAGCTAGTAACGGGTCAAATCACTCGGACTCCACTAATAGTATAATAGGTTTATAAAAAACCGACTGCGTAGTAATGAACCTATTAATAATAAGTAGGCAAGATAAATAATGACTACGTAGTTAACTGTTAATTATGACACTCAAGAACTAAACAGTTCAAACCTAGGAAGTCCCAACAACTGAGATCGTGTATGCTCGTGTCAATACAGTAACCAACTAGTTCCGACCGCTGATAAGTTACATAATTATTAAAATGCATCCCCTCAGGAACCTAGCAAATGGAGACCGAAGCAGGTTGATTCGAGACCTAGTCCTGTATCACATATATTTAGACCATTAAAAAACTAAGGATACATTAATGTTGAAGTCTGACGGCCTTAACTCAGAACATTTGTTATGCACCGCAATGGTGGGCAAAAGACAAATAGGAAAACACCAGACTCACTTCGAAATACTAATGGATAGCGATAAAGACGAGCTTACCCAGTAACTTGTATAACTTCCACTAACGAACAGTTCGAAAAATTTAAGCGATCTCACACGAGGACAAAACAAACGCCAGGCAGAAATATTTAGTGACAAAATCAATGGAGAATGTTTATTTAGTATATGTAAGTATGATAGGCAGATTTAACAGTGATATATCTTAAGTGTAATGCAACAACAAAGTATCCATTACCGTATCAGTAAGTCCGACTAATGGAAACATGCTTATTAAGACAACAAAAATATTGGTTTGTCATTCAACAAATAACTGACACACTGCGATTGTACAAAATTAACATAGTCTTACTATGAGAAGAAAGTATATGTATGAGAGTAAATCACATTGCTTGAAGAGCTCCATTTCCACACTGACGAACAGTTCTGTTGGTAACCTGGCCATCTACTTCCTCAGTAACGGTTTCAGTACCATTTTCCACCACTTTCGTTACACGAACCATTTTTCCGTTTACGTACTTGGAAGAGGTTGAAACTGATCTGAAACCACCAACAGAAGGAGACCCGCCGAAGCTACTAAATATAGAAGTCGACGAAGTACCCTGGGGGTTTCCGAATCCAGAATTAAAAGCCATCAAAGGATCAAACAGTGATCCACCAAATGGAGAGTCGAAAATTCCACCCATGAAAGGACTTGCGAGCATGGAATCATAACTTTGCATTTGATTAGAGCGTCCTGACTGAGCATGATGGTAAGGAGACCCAGATTGTCGACCAGCATTGCGATGAGAGTTAGAACGATGGGCTCGGCCCAGTTGAGGGCCAAAGTGCAAATCATGAATGCTAGGCCCGAAGAAGGCATCGAGTCCAGAGCCTCCAAACACTTCTCTGAAAATATCCATGGGATCTCGGAAGTGGAACTGAGTAAACATCGAGAAGGGATCCGAACCTTCAAATACAAACGCCTCATCAGCATGAGGACCCCTGCCTCGTCTGTCATATATGTTGCGCTTTTTGGGATCCGATAAAATTTCGTATGCCTCACTTATTAGTTTGAATTGTCTTTCCGCTTCTTCTTTTTTGTCTGGGTTCTTATCTGGATGCCATTTAAGTGCCAACCGGCGATATGCCTTCTTTATGTCATCACCTGAAGCAGTTTTATGAACACCTAGAATTTCATAGTAACAGGTTTGTGCCATTGTAAAACCTCCAAAGATAAGAAGTCGTACGAAAATTCCAGATGATCAAGGTCTCAGGCTGTAGTTGGCGCCTAGTTGCTAGAGTACTATTTCAAACACTTTTAAAAAAACAAGAGGCATCCCACAACTATCGTTTATTTATTTAAAGAATTGGATTTTGCTGTATTACTCACTTTGTTTACGTAGCGCTATTTAGTTACCACCAAGGTGATGATATTTGTATGTAAAATCCAATATAGTTGTAATGAGCAAGTATAAACCTAGAGGCTTCTTGGCGTTGCCATTTTGATGCTCTTGGTTAGGCCGTGGGTCTATGGAGTGACCCCATGGTAGTCATTTAGAGTCCCAACTGTCCTAGATCTAGGGTAGTACTAAGGAAGATTACTGATGACCTCTTCCGCATCACGTTATTTATATGCATATAATTTTTTTTGTTTTTCGCTTTTCCCTATGTTTCCTCCGTTAACTGGAGGGGCTTCCCCCAATTTTTTTAATTAATGCTAATGTTTTCATTTTACTAAATATTTTTCTGTATCCATTTATCTTTTATTTATGTCCACTTCTTGCCAATGTTGTAATTATTTGTTACTACTGCGAGATAGGCTCTGAATGGGCAAGTATGCCCCCTGAGTCACGATCAGCCACAGTTTAGGTAACTCGAAAGTAGAGAGGAGTGTTGAAAGGCAGATGAGGAGGGGAACGTAGGGTGGGGGGAATGCCAAATAACAAAGTGGAGCATGTAGTAGTTGAATTTAAAAAGGTAGTATTATTTCAACTGTTGAGTAAATTGCCTGATTATGATTGTCCAGCACACTAAAACCGCGAGTATTTTCTTCAAATGAACCCTGTTTATGTAAGGCATTATACTGTTTACTAAGGTTTTGAAATTTTTTCATTTTGCACATTAAGTAAATTATTTTGTAGTTTAATATCATTATCCTTATATACCAATCGTTTATTTTTAAGTCACTGTTATCCATTTCTGTAGCAATTATAGCAGCAAAGTCTCGAAATATTGTTCGATTACTATAGTTCATCAATTACAAATGGCTACAAAAATGTGTTTTCGCCAATGCCAGCGCAGTCGTTACCCATTTAAAACTGTCATGGAATGTGATGACTACAAAGGTTGGTATCCTAATCTGTGAGCTAATTTAACACTACTAGTATACAAACGGTGCAGTAAACCTGGAAACATATGGCTTTGCCCACACTGTTGTCTAGAATCAAACACCTAATATCAGACGCAGTATCACATATGAACATGGCTAAGTAACACATTGCAAAACAGAATGGTGTTAATGCCAAGAAAGCATGCGATGACAGCTGCCCTGTCGGCTCTGTTAACCCTTAAATCGATACCAATGTGGGTGACTTAACCCCGTCTAAATTTTTAGCGGCTACGCCTTTGATGACACAAATCACATAAAAGAAACAATACTAAACTCACCCAAAGTGGAAGGTAAACGCGTAAGTTAAGATAGGCTATAAAGAAGGAAATATAACCCTCAAGTAGTGTAATTGTAACTGAGAACGAGGAATTGAAATGTGTAGTCTTAAGGGATCCTTCACAGAAAAGGTGTAATACTACATACGACTGGAAGCATAATAAGAGAAAAAAGCTAACAGGGACATTTTCGTTAACAAACTTGAAGGAAACAGCCTCAAAAGCCAATAATGCGAACTCAAAAGTTGTCTACTCTTACCAAGGTCTAATTATTTGAAATATAGAGGAACCGAAGGTCCTAGAGCTTGCCAAACGTCATGCTTATGACCTTTAGTTAGTTGAATCAGCTATCAGATATATATCACCTGACAAAACACGGGGGGTTTACATTTCAAAAGTGATTAGATTCAGCAAGTGGCTTGATGGTGAATCACAAAATGGACAGATTGTAAAGATCGTCCTGAGCAATCAGAATGAAAAATTATAGTGTCGAAAAATGCTCACGAAATCCGTAGGCAGAACATACGTATTTGACCAAAATGGTCGTTTGAGTATCGCATTAGGGTAAGTGAAGCTATCACTGAGCTAAAAACAAGGTTGTAAAATGAAGAGGAAATTCTGAAAATTCAGGGTTTTTAAGTGGTGAGGTCTTGGAATCTGATTCTTCCAAGACCTGTGTGGGTAAAGGGGGTACGCTGAATGTATTGTATTCTAACAACCTAAAAAACGAAATGTTTGAGTTAGGTATCTTTGTAGGAAAAATTGATCCCGACAAGATCACATTCACGAAAACGTGGTTAATAACTGATACAAATCCTACGCCAGTAATAATAGGGTATATCTATATTATGTCTGATAGGGTCACTAGCCGTAAGGGCGGGAAGTGGAATTATCTAACGCAATCGAGATGACTTACATATCCAACATAGTATGTCGGCAGCACATTAAGGTGACACATGCAAGACACATGCTGCACTTTCAAGTCTGCACGTAGTCAAGTACTTTTTGGAGTGGTTAACTGTGGTCCTAGCCGACAGCCAACGATTTTTTGAGTCATATTTGCTGGTGGAGTAAAGCTAGTAGGTGCCTTATTGTTGGGGCCTTCAACACACCTCACAACTAGGGGGAGATCACATCTATAGGCTGGGGCCTTGATAGAAACTTGTTGTTAACTAGTCTCTAGTGTACCAGAATACAAGCTATCATAATCTCAACGCATTTCGATCTAGACTACTGATTGTCACTCCTCGACATTGTATTTACACATAACTTGGTTTGGAAAACAGTATGCAGGGTTACTGGTTAGCTTGATCTTCACTCTGATCTAAATGAATTGGCCCGATGGTCTCAAAATTGGGGGTTAAAAATAAACTGCGGTAAGAATGCACTAATGTACATTTGCTGCAGTAACGGTAACCAATACACACTGAATAACACACCCCTTCCACAAATAAAAAATTTAAGGACTTAGAAGTAATTTTAAGTCATGACTTGGAAACCGCTGCATACTGCAACGCAGTAGCAGTTAAGAGGTTTTAAGTATTATGTTCACCCCGCAGAGCATTCCAATGTTTTGATGAAGACATGTTCGTGATCTAATATCCCATGTACGTGAGATCTCACATTGAATACTGTATCCACTCAGCAAATCCCTATCTTATTAAGGATTTCAAGACACCTGAGTGGGCTCAACATGCAGGTACTAAGCTAGTAACAGGCTTTTCAAGCCTTCTCTACCACAAGCGTCTGAAACGCCTAAATCTTTTCCCTTATCTTATTGTAGAACAAGAGGTGATCTTATATCTTAAATAATGATTTAGGTGTTAGTTTGTTTTATTTTTTTGCCCCCCTGGAACCAATCATCCCAAAGGTCACCTTAAAATGGTTCAAAAATGAAGGTCAAATGAACTGAATGTAGGAATCCGTTTCTCACACCGAGTAGTCAACGGCTTGAACGTACTACCTGGTCAGGTGGTGTCAGCTTAATCGACAAACCCTTTCAAGAAGAAGCTGATTATACACAGGAAAAACCACTAGAGGGATTAATACTGGTCACCAGGTCTACTAATGTTATGAATGAAGACTAAAGACTCCTGTAGCTCTTCTATACATAACATTTCGTACATTGTATATTTTTTGTTATATGTATGATCAACTGTGCGATTGAATTCAATTTGAAGGTTACTCACTAGCGGCACTTATCTAAATTTAATGCTTGTTGGATTTATACTGTTCTAATATTATTCCCATAAATTCATCGTTACCAACTTCTGTTATGCATACTTACTCCACTGTTTATGCATGTGTATTAGTTAATTGGGTATATGATGATTTATAGATAATTCGGAATTACAGCATTACGGGAAGTAGTACTTTCGTAATCCAGTGTTGACAAGCCTTAACGTTTTATATTGTAAGCAGTCAGTCAAGTATGTAGCCTAGGATAAATCATATAGTGATTATCTGTAAATTTAACATTAACCGTAGTCAGCCTGGGCTTCGCTAAGCGTGAAAAAAAGGGTTTGAATAATGAACAAGCGCTGTAGAGAGGGAAAGAATGATATGATCTGTATGGATACAAGTGTTGGTGATTTCTAGGTAAGCCGTTCACTTCAGAGGGATGATCGAACTCCAAACAAGCATACAAGGTTATATAACCTCTTTTTAAAGGGCTCTACAGCTGGTCTTGGGATAAATGTTGGGACGCATTTTAGACCGAGCTTGTACTAAATGAGAAGAAGCGAGGTCCCACCTATGTGGTAGTCCTTTATTAGTAGATTTTCGGTAAATCACTTCGAATTCTGATAGTTGGAATGTGAAGGGATAAGTCGGCTAGGGTTCTCTAGAGATGGAGGTACTGAGACTAACAAGCATTTATTAAGTCAACTCGAAGTCTTCTGTAGCTTTGTGCGAAGTTTATTTCAGTATGACTTGTTCCATTAATCTGTGACCCTTCCAGATATGCGTCTCAGAACTTACTCCGAAAGACCATCATCTCTTTGAATGATGAGACACGAAACTGGTACTTTTGATAGTACTCGAGGCATTGCTACTGGGCTATGATAGCTTCGATCTTTTCTGCCGATACACTTAAGATGGGTGCGCGTATGGCTTCTTCTGTTTTTTTGAGAGCTGACAGGCGTGTAGTGAATGTTGGTAAAGGTTGGGACAAGGTGATAGGGAGGACTGTGATACTGTAAGCTGGTCTGAATCAGTATTTTCCGTATATACTCAGCCAGCATCCGTTGAAGGTAGTCTCCGGATAAGAAGCAACCATGAACAAAAGCCCAGTAAGATCATCTGGAATCACTCACGTGTAAAATCTGAATTGACGCTTGAGTTGTGCAAGCCTTACAATACATTCCTTTGGGAATGTTGGGTATACATCATTACAGCTTCAAAACTTGTTAGTCTACACAGAACCGATTGGGTCATCTCGGTCATCTTTACTTGTGGGAAAAGATTAGGTCTGAAATTTCACCTTTTAATTTACCGCCTTACAAATTTCATATCGAAGGCTTCAGCTACTTCCGGGTTGACGGGGAGGTGGGGTCTTATTGATGGGTTTGTGATGATAATTGTACCTCTTTTTGCATTTTTATTTCGAACCATCAGCCGATGCAGTTGATTCGAGTTTGACTGTAGTTTCTCTGGAATGGTACCATGATAATATGTCTTAGCTCGCCGGACCCTAAAATAGTATCTGCTACGTAAATTAAAGTATACATTGTAGGCAGAGGTTTTGTTAGATGTCCTCCACTTGCACCAGGCTATTCAGCGGGTATCTGGGTACGATCTGTGTAAATAAGACTGTGTTTAATCTGCGGTAATAAAGATATTCTCTCCTGTGCAAAGAAATAACTGCAAAGTTAAGATGAGACATAAAGTTATTTTAAACTCAATTAGTAAACACAGAGGTATGGAACTCTCGTTGCCTTTACTGGTTCCTGGATAAACGAAAGTCAAATAATAGCGGAAATATAGATACTGAAGAAATGAATGGAAGAGACCTTATTAATAAGAGATCGCAAACGCCGTCAGTTTCAAAATTACCTGGAAATGAAATCAAGCACACTTAGACGAATAATGCCATATAAGGATGACACAGCCTCTACTTATAAGAGAGACTGTATCGACTTCGAAGTGCGTATAACGATAGCTGCAGCCACAGATGCTATGGAAATAACAAGGGTGTAATAACATCCGTCATGTAGTCCTAGAGCAGTAGGCAAAAGCTAGCTGTGGGGTTCCGGCGACTCTTCATGGAATGGAAGAAAGTTCATCATGTAGAGGAATAAACATAAAGGACTCTATGTGCTAATCTACAACAGGTAGAGCCAATTATCAACCCACTTCAGCCTCATACTAAAAAGCAAACTATGTTACCCTTTGCGAAACAAGAAAGCTGATAGTTTGTGTAAGTTGAAGCCCATGATTCCGAATTATCCAAGGACATTGACGGCATAGTTACTTATCAGATAAAGCGGCGTATAAATAGACGAAATTATACGTGAAAGTCACCACGGTTTCCCAACGTCTAGACTGTGTACCTTTGGCCCTCTGGGATGGAACAGCCGGACTACCAGTTGTGAACATAGAGTCTCGGTGCACACCACATCCTTAGATCTAAAGAAGGCGTTCCAAAAAATATTTCAGTCGGTTTTAATAAGAAGAGTGACATATGCTAGCCCCTTTGGGGGCAGTAACTGTCCTGGCTCGAAGAATGTCAAGAATACTAAGTATTTTACACTGGAATTATCTAACTCAATTACAGTTATACATCCTCTACATAGAGCGTTTCACAGAGCTCAATCCTTAGACTATTTCACCTCTCATCTTGATGAATGATTTCCAGGAAAATCTAACCCCATCAGTTCCCACATGTAGTGATGACGTTAAGACAAGTAAAGTTAAGGAAAGCAAACTTGGCCTCTAATAAGTTTAGAATAATCCAACGTCATTAAAAATGACAGCTAAGTGAAACAACACTATATTCAACTTACTAAAATGCCAAGGTGTAAATATTCGGGCCTAAGGCTTGCCTCAGGATAAGCAAATATTTTATGTCCATCACCTTCCAAGGATTTCATCAGAGAGACTGGGGTTCAATATATATAAACACAGACAAGATGGCTTATCACATGAGCGGTTTTGCCAGGGCCAACAGCACTTTCTGAATTATTCGATGACGGCAGGGAACCCTCACCTCTGATTTATTTTTAACACTGTTCAAACATGTTACGTTCTACCTAAAGGTTACAATGTAGCAGCTTCACAAAACCAAAAGAGGGACATAAATCTTTACAGAAAGTTCATTGACTAGTAACTTGATGGGTGGTAGTTTTGAAGCAAATCGGATGATGATCGAGTCAGTGAGGTAGGTCTTCCTTGTCTTCGGTACAGAAACATATGGAGAGATTTCACCTTGACGTAAATTACACTCAGGGATATAGATAATACTAACATGAACACTGTAGCATTCTGGTAGTTTAGTATTCGAAATAGTGGTCACAGATGAACGCAGTGAGAGCTCGGTAGTAATAGTAATGAGGATGCATTTTACACCCTTACATTAGAGACACAAACAGGTCAACTAACAATCCGGAAGTGATTTACACATGTAAATGTAGGTTACCGTGATATGAGTCGTCTTAGGAATTGTAAATGGGGAAGGCCTACTTCATGCAAAAAATGTTAGGGTCAGTACAATAAAGAGATAAGTAGGTGAGTATACAAACGACCACACGAATAATAATATACTCAAGAAACAACAGAAAATAGTCATGCGATAAAAATACAAGTATAAGAGTGAGGTGTATTGGTCATGAAACGGTCTGAATCGATTACCGAAATTCATGATAGGAATCGTCTAACAAGTGGGCTCTACTGGGTGTCCCTTTTAAGCTTGACTTTCAGTTTTACTCATAGCGAGTATACTATTACCAACCTCTATAGCAACAGCTCTATTCGCAGTGTGCTTCAACCAAAAGTTGAATACCCATGTCAGGAGATCATAAATTATACTCCACTACCTGAAACATTAAACAAACTAACCAGCTCAAACTTATCAATAAGGTCCTATCCCCACCCACCCTCTTCAACTATAAAGTAAGGATTCTCTAACTGATTATCATTTTTCCCATTTTACCTCTACTTCTCTCTGTCTCATTACTTACACCTTAGTGAACAAGTAAAATGCTACATGATGTCAGACTACCACGAAATGTAACACTGTAAACTGTCTGGGAAAAGACGAAACGAAGGAAGAATGAAAGCAATTCTGAAAACTGACTTTTTTAACAATTTAACTTCATCAACTGTTTATCCCTTCCTAGAAATACTGTACTCCGTGTGTACAATAATATGGCTCCTTACAGGTTGAAGTTACAAATTTCGCAATACCCAGTTACTATAACCAAATGTATATGAACCTTTCCATTTCTAGTCATCATTCACACACCCATATGTCTCACTACATTATTATATACTTTAACCCCCTAAGGTTTATTAATCGCAGTCTAATTCGTTTGTGTAACATTTCAACCTTGTTATGGTCTAACATGATTTTGCTGATTTTGTCTGTAAAGATGACCTGCCCATTGATATCAGGAAATGCATAAATAAGAATAATAGACCATAGAATGGTTGAGTTGTTGCACAAATAAATTAGACTATTTACCATTTGTTTATTTTGAAATAAAGTGTAAAATTGTAGACGCATCTAACCGAATCAAACAATTTATACAAGATCAATGTGTAAATAAGTAGTCATGTTTATTTATTTACACTTGACGGGTGAAAGGAACTCACAGTGTTGCATTGTCGCCTTTATGTACACTTGACAGGTAGTTTGAAAATGAATTCATCATGGCATGCTAGATAATCAAATAACCAAGCAGCCGAGTTTTTCACTAAAAGTTATGCCATTTTTCAAGACTACCGAACAAATGACAAAGCTGAGTGAAATATAACATATAGGTGCAGTGAATGGGGAGGTTTGAACAAGTGGGATTTGACCAAAGGCTATTATGTAGTCAAAGCAAGAGGTGTGATATTAGGAAATGAACTTACTTACGCCCGTCAACCCCTACAGAAAAGCATAGGCCGCTCACCACTATTCTCGATTGAACTCTGTCCTGAGCAATCCTTTCCAGCTGTTTCCAGTTGCTGTTTATCCTTTTAGTGTCTGCTTCCAGTTCGCGACGCAGTATGTTCTTTGGTCTTCCTCTTTTCCGTTTCCCAACGGGATTCCAGGTTAATGCATGCCCCTTGATGCAGTCTGATGATTTACGCAATGTATATCTCTAATCATTTTTTTAACTTCTTTTCCTAATTTCCTTTTCGATTAGAAGTTGGTTTGTTTTCTCCCATAGTAGGTTGTTGCTGATGGTTTCTGGCCAACAGACATTCAGTATCTTGCGTAGACAGTTGTTTACTTGTACCCTTTTGAGGATATTTTCAGTAGTTATCCACGTTTCAGCTCCATACAGCAGAACTTTTTCAACGTTTAAATTGAAGAGTTTGACTTTGGGGTTGGTTGAAAGTTGTTTTGAGTCCCATATGTTCTCCAATTGTTTGCCAATCCTTGCCTTTACATCTGCATCGGATCTTTCGTGATCATCTATGATGCTTCCCAGGTGCGTGAAAGTATCCACTTCTTCCAGAGCTTTCCACCAAATTCAAATAAGCTGATGCTCTCTGTCTTGTATTTGAGGATCTTACTCTTTCCTTTATGTATCTTCAGGCCTACTAATGCTGAGGTCGCTGCTACGCTGGTCGTCTTCCCTTGCATTTGTTGGTGTGTACAGAATAGGAGAACTAGATCATCCGCGAAGTCTAAATCATCAAGTCACATCCTACTTGTCCATCGAATTTCGTGCTTCCCCTTAGATGTGGAGGCCTTCATAACTCAGTCAACCACAAGAAAGAATAGAAGAGGCGAGAGTAGGCAGTCTTGTCTGACTTTTGTCCTCACTGGAAATGTATCTGTTAGCTGTTCTCTATGCACGATTTTGCACTGTAGTCCGCCATAAAAATTCCGGTTAATGTTGACTAATTTCTCTATAACACCATGATGTCAAAGAAGTTTCTATGGTATCCTCCTGTCTACGCTGTCAAACGCCTTATCATAGTCAATAAAGTTGATGTACATTGATAAGTTCCATTAGATTGCTTGTTCAACGATGATCTGTAGTGTTACGATCTGGTCTGTGCACGATCAATCCTTACGGAAACCAGACTGTTGGTCTTGAAGTTAGGCATCCACTGAGTCTTTCATTCTGTTCAGCAATACTCGGTCGAAGACTTGTAGCAACTTAGGTTGACTAGTAAGAGCTGACTTTAAACCTTAAGCATACGCCAAAACAATAAAGCTCAAGTATTCATTCATTTCCTTATTCTGCATAGGGATTATATTTCCTATCATCTTAAGATGAGTGTTGAAATTATTGTGTATTTAATAATTAGTACAGCGCTCGACTGTCTTTTGCTCACGATACAAAAATGAAGACACGTTCCCTAGTAATCTGGTTTTTTTTGTCACTAGAAGCGAACGTACCAAGGCGTTAAACACTTTCGTTGGTACTGACAATAGTTGGATTCTTCTGTAGTCCTCACATTTTCTTGAACCTCCCTTCTCTAGTATCTTGATAAGAAATCCTTTTTTACAGTCTACCGGCACCTGTTCTTCCTTCTAGATCCTCCTACATGAAACGTGGAACTTTTTATCTTTGCTTCTGTGTCTGACTTGAGTGCTTCACCTGGTATATTGTCAATCCTGCTACTTTTTCCTTTTGATTTGTCTGGTGGCCATCTTGATCACTTCCATTGCTGGTGAAGTGACATCTACTGAAGATCTGTAGATGCTGCTTCGATGTTGGGTTCAGTGGATCTGGCCTATTCAAGAGTTCCTCAAAGTATTCTGCCCATCTGTTCCTTTGTTCTTGAATCTCGGTGATTGACTTGCCTTTTTTGTTCTTGTTAGGTCGCTCTGGTTTACTATATTTGCTTGCCAGTTTCTTCGTTGTTTCATATATCTGTTTCATATTTCCTTATCTTGCACCTTTTATCGCTGCAAGACCCTCGATGTATTTCAATTTGTCGACTCTAATGCCCTTTTTTACTTGCTCATTTGCTTCTGCGTATTTGGTTTGTGCCTTGATTTTCTCTGTTCTAGTTCGGCTGTAGTTGATTTCTGTCTTCTTGTCCCTCCTTTGTTGGATTTTCTCAAGGTCTCAGTGGAGATCCATTCCTTAAAATAGTGCCTCTTGTGGCCCAAAACCACCCGACACATTGAAGTTAGTACTTCTTCGATTACTTTCCATATGTCCTCCATAGTAGTTTCTTCTTTCAGTAGATCTTCGAAGGCTTGGAACCTGCTATTGAGAGCTAATTTGGGTTCCATGACTTTGTCAGTATCTCGAAGAAAGACTATATTGAACCGTTATAATGCTGTTACTCCAGTTGTCCATTACTTGACGTTTAGCTCCCGCATCAGGATTGTCAAATCCTTTCCTGGACACTTCGCTATAATTGGCTGCAGCCTATCATGAAACTGATGTTTGTCCTCGTCAGTGCTGTCGTTGGTGGGTGCTTTACACCGGATGATATTCATTGTAATCCCCTTCTTCATTGTCTTGAAAGATGCTTTGATGATCCTGGGTTCATGTGGTTCCCATTCTGTAAGTGCATTTCGCGCATCTTTGGAGGGTATCAGAGAAACTCTCTGGGTGTGGGGAGCATTTTTCTTTTCGCGGCCGGAGTATAATAGCACCTCTCCGGTAGCCAGTGTTTTCTGTCCAGTGTGAGCCCAACCCTCCTCTTTTACCCGGGCTTGGGACCGGCAGTAACACTTGCAGAGCTACTGGTGAAGTTATTAGGAAATATAGCTAGCTTAATGTACCCCTTGCCTTTTTGATATATTTTAGACGTTACTGTGGTATTTGTCGGAAGTGTAGGGGTCTATATATGTATATCTTGGGTAGCTTATACAAAAAACACTGCCTCGTTTGGGTGCGCACAAGAGTCATATAAAAACTAACAAAAGTTTTCGTTCGTTACTTCGCTTGTAACCAAACCATGGACTCATAAAAAATGTTTTACCTCACAAGTATGGGTGGATTGAAACTAGTTCCCTCGCTATCGTGTAGGCTGGTCAATAACATAATCCTTCCTCATTTTGGGTTGTAGGCCTTTAAGTGGCTAGTGATACGAGCAGGTGGTTAGTTACACTTCAAGCTCTATATCACTCGCTCTATCGGAGCTTACTTTTCTTTACAAATACCACAGTACATGTAGGTTAAAAGGCCAAACAATGTGATTAAATACTAGGTACCTATATAATACACTAAAGTATATTAAACGCACTAGTGGAGTAAGTGTGGAGATATGGAGCAATGGAATAATTGCAGGATTATTGATTGCCTAGTGAATCTCATCACATAGCACTTATACACCAAATGTCTGCTGATTTTCTGTCTATTTCACATATTTAATAATGCATATTTTCATTTCGTTCCGGTCCATTTTTACCCATCTTCCATCACCACTTATACAGCCATTCACATTTTCGATGACAATTTAACCTTTTATTTATTTTGGGTTTATTAGTTGACTTTTAAAACCTATTCACACTAAATTTAAGCCATAACTACTTACTAAAATCTTTAGAATTTTGTTTATAGTTTCTCTCCTTAGTGTCATATATATACATACTACTTCAACCTGGCGTTTTATTCTGAACACTGTTTGTCTATGTGGATTAATTTTAATTAATGTATATATATATACTCATTTGACGGTAAGCAAAACGGTTTCTTCATAACTTTTGTTGTAATTACGTTGTATGTTATTAAAATTTAAAAAAGACAATAAGGTAAAATATAAATAGAAAGAATGGTAGATTGCATACCATCACATATTATTGTTAGTAATATCCACCAGACGATCAATTAAATAGCTTGCATACCTTGATTGTTTTTTTGCCTTTTTCCTACTGCATATTAAGTGGTATAGGGCATCCACTTAACTTACGCAAGTTACACTTTCGGAATGCTCGTAATATCTGTCCCACCGAAACCTTGGAGTCCAGGTTTTCGATCAAAAGAAAACTGGTCAGCGTTTTAATTGCATCTAAGGTGATAACAACAAGAAATGCTATAAACATAGTAACACACGTCTTGTTAAGGCGAGTCCAGTATAACACATTAGCTATTCCAAAATCATCGGCATAATTCTCGACTTACCTTTTTCAAACGACGTGATGTTCAGTGGGCATTCAATATAGACAACGATAATTGTAGTGGGGTTGAGTTTTCCCCCCTCCTTACATCACCGACAGCAGATGTAGGTATTAGCTATCAATCTCTGCTTTGGGTGCAAATTGTGTGTAGAGGCCTCTGATAAGTAATGATGTCTAGAAAATTGTACCCTAATGTTGTTGAACTTCGTTTAGTTCGATCGAGTTTGGTTGTTGGTAGCCACTGATTTTAGAGATTATTAAACAAGTGTTCGAGTTACGCTAAGAGCTGATGTTGTTCAGAAGTAAATTTCCATTTACTGCTTATATTTACTGTACTCTTTTAGGCTTTATGCATTAGTACCGACTTGGTTAATCAAATAACAGTTTTGTGACGACGTGCTATTATTCCGAACTAGCCACAACCCAGTTAGACAATTAGGAGGGCACACGCAAAAAGAAAGGTGTGAGGGGAGGGGGTAAATCTTTAGAAAAATAGGAAAGTGTAGTTCAGGTGGGGTTCAGAGTTTGTCAACGCTAAAGTCTGGGCTTCAGGTACAACATTTTGTGTTCATGAGATTCAGTTTCTTATGTTTCCTGATATAAGGAACAAACCAGTTACCTACTGAAGGATTCTAGAAAAGAAAGAGAGATGGAAACTAACAGTAACACACATAATGGACGTGGAGTTGAGTGATACAAAATGAGATAGATTTGCTGTCACATATTAAATGAATTATCTATTAACCAGCAGCCAAATTGCTCGCAATAAGTATGCCGTCGCCGAAACATTCGGAGGTTGAGACTGTCGTCCTCACCGTCAGGCACGCTGACTAGTAACATCATCCTTCCCTCCTTGGGATAAAGGTTGTAGTTAGTTAGCGGTATGAGCATGTAATTAATTCAAGTCTGAGCTATATATTGTTCACTCCGTTGCAGTTCGCTTTTCTCTACCAGTGCTAATGTGCATAAAGATGATACAGTTAAACTATGTGACTATATGCATACAAGACACCATGTCACACATACAACATTAACTGGTAAACTAGTGGAGTAGAGGTAGTGATTTGGAGTAGTAAGGTGACGGTTTATAGAAAGTGTAGAGGATGATATATAGTAAGCTCACAGTATTAGAGAGTCAGGTGCGGCATAGCATTTATTGCACTGAAGGATAAGAGGGATTCGGTGAACAGGTGTAGTAAAAGCAGAAGGGGACTTATGGCAGTTTAAAGCAGCGGGCGCTCTCTGTAACTAGTAGTTATGTTCTAAATTATTCAGTAGTCTTAATCATAGAGTTATGCACTGTCCTCCACGACGATATAAATAATGAAGAATTCGCCCACGTAAGGGGTAATATCAAGTTACTGAAAGGAAGGAGAGCTGTGATATTTGGATACAAGGAGTTAGATTGTCTAGGGTGTCGAGTAAGAGAAGCATGTTGTATGGGCTGCTACAATTACTGATAGAAGGGAAGTTACACAGGTTGTTAGTAGTACGCAGGTGAATATCGTGAGTTGTGGACGCGTACGCTAGTTGTTAGGTGGTCCATTGTTTAATGTGTTGAGTTTTCCAGACAGTTTAGTACAAGGTTGTTATGCCTGTTTGGTGTCGAGGAATCAATCAACCACTCCTTCGAGTATTTGTATATCATCGCAGGAGCGAACAAAATATGTTAACTTACTTTATATTAAGCTCAAGAATGTCATAAAAGATTGTGCCGTAATTGATGTTTATGTTTTCCCGGTACACAGTTCAGTAAGCTGTCGTGTTGAAGATTTTAAACATTTGTTTAACTGTCATCCGTTGTCAAGCCTCAATAATTCCTGCACGGAACTGGTGGTGGCGCTTGTGAGACTAAGTGGTGGCCAGAATACGTACAAAATATTGTTCATCAGTCTGCTATTTGAGACCAGCTTATGTCTTATCAGCAATGAGTTTGTGCAGCTGTTGCAAACGTTGCATTATGAAGTATTTTGGTCGATTAAATCGTGCTGACTTTGGAGGTTGCAACTTTTTCTCACGCTGTCTATCATTCTTATATTTAGTTGAGTTCTGTTCAAACCTCGATTTTCAGAACTATCATCTCCCTTCACTGATAACTAAATCGTGTGGTCTGATACTCAAACGGTGCGCAATAGAGCTAAGCACATTAAACTGAATAGCAGTTCACCGAAACCAAGTGATAAGTCCTCTGTTAGTGACTCTCTTTTTGACTTTACGGTGACACAGCGGCTATCACCACTTGCTAGAGCTGTAGACAGCATGAAGAACTTAAATAACGACATAAATTATATAACCGAACTAGAAGAGGTAAAGTCTTCTCTCAGCAGAATCAACAGTATTTTGTCAGACTTAAAACCTATATCTTATCTACTACGTAAAAAAGATGACCTTAGTGTTGAAAAACTTTAGCAGGTAGAGACCTTTATTAACTTCATAACCGACGAAGTTGTGAATAGGCTAAAATCCAATCATAAAGCTATTGTTTTTAGTATGCCTGATAAATTCCCTCTATATAAAGCAAAGCTCGTGATTTCAAAAGCCTGTAATGTGTTGCATGTCTCGTGGGATTATAAAAAATTATGGAAAAAAACTAGCAAACTAGTTGTCTAGTCCTGTTCCACTTAGCATCAAAGTTGATGCTAAGTATTTTATAGACTCCGTAGGCAACATTAGGTCTATTACTGGCTTTAAGAATATAAAGATAGTTGCAGACAAAACGACTTTGCCACAAAGATCAACTAATTACATTATGCCACATAATGACGTAATTAAGCTTAAATCGAAACAAGACTCAACCTTCCTATTTTATCCAACCATACCACTCTCTTCAACGTGTCCTAGTGTCAGCTGTACTTAATCTGATAAGTACTCTTCACTCTACAAAAATGTAACCAAACCTAGGAGCGGTAAATGTGTTGATTTGGACATGTCAACAACCCGGGTGTCAACAGATAATCTGCATACTCCCACTGATACTAGCAAATGTAGAAATGCCAGTAGTACCCTCCAAGTTTGCTCTCATTCTGAGAACCTCACTCTAGATCGACTAGATAGTGAACAACTATCAGAAGCTAGCCAAATATTAACCAGCCAACTATACGACTATGCATAGTGAGCTAGAGGAACCTGACTGCATATCTCACTCCTACCCTTAGGTATCAAGGCACTCCGAAACCCAAGCCCATGAAAATATGCAAACTCTGCCCATAACATCGAGGCAGAGAAAATGCAAAACTTCTCTTATGTTGCAGGATACCGTACCATCCACTGCAAATTCTATTTCATTTTCAACCAACCAAAACTCTTTGAAAATACCTACAAAACTAAGCCGGACAACAAAGTAGCAGAGGTATTCCAAGCAAGTAGACATTTCGTACTTCCCACCAAATACTGGCGAGACGTGTTTCGTTGCAAATCAACCTCCTGTGCAGTGAAGTACTACCAAAGACAATCGCGGTAAGTCTAGGTTCTATATCTTCAGAAGTGCAGGACAAACTCCCGATTCCTTAACATCTTGTCAGAACAGGACTCATGTGCCTGAAAACGTGCAGTCCACCAGTTCTTTGAATCCCGACCAAATGTACTCGGACTTCATACCACTAAACAACAAAAATCAGCATAGATTTAATCTGAGCGTATACTTTGAAAACGGTAACGCCTTTCCAAGTGGTTCGCTTATTTTGTTTCTTTAGAGATACCTTGTACGTTTCTCGATTTGTAATACCCTTTGTAGTACTCCAGCAGTGTTACCTAACTTCATACACAACCTTATAGTATTCTGGAAGAACAAAATAACAACTATTAAGGCCAAACGCTCAAAACTTAATATTAGTCCTCCTAGACCAAGCGATATACCTTCTATCAGTTTTTCCCTTCTTAACACTTCAAACACAGTCGATTTGTAGTAATTCTAAGCGACTAATATTCAATAGTCCTTCCCTTACATACTCTGAAACATCCGTTACCGATGTGTTTATAATCAATCAGCTGACAGCCATACACCACTTGTTAAAGTCATCAAACACTGCCTATCAGAACACTGATATTGCCACTTACAAAATGGAAGCTGATAATATTACATTAACAATTGCCAATATGTAGTATGTCCTACAGGAAGTAGCCCTAATATCATACTTATTTGGTGAGCGTTATAACACTGACATAGAAAGAAGTAAAGGAAACTGAAATTTTTCCAGATTTCGTTTCAAATAAAGTTTTAAAGCGTATTAATTTGCATCGTAAAGCAATAATTTACAACATCCTTGAAAATTCCCCTCTAAATTATTATTATTATTATTAAAAAAGGTAAAAATAACTCTCCTAAAAGCTCCTGGGATGCCCAAGTATTTTGTGACTGAGAATAAAAGACTGGCGAAGTAGCCGCCCAATCCTTTTTCATTTTAAATATACACAGGATTCTTTGAAATTTATCAGGTCAGTGAATCGTATAAAAACCAGCAGTAAGTACGTGAATATACTAAGAGTTGCTGATAAAACAACACTACAAAGCAGAATTTGTAAGAGGTATGACGCCCCAGTTCGTAACTAAAATAACCCAAACATGGACTAATAAATCAAAACAACTTGGGCCAAGCAAGTTTTATAGTAGGCCGTGGTGTTGGTGACATGCTATCGGAACCAT
Organism: Schistosoma japonicum; assembly: GCA_025215515.1. NCBI lineage: Eukaryota > Metazoa > Platyhelminthes > Trematoda > Strigeidida > Schistosomatidae > Schistosoma > Schistosoma japonicum. Next base: position 65,783,403 of record CM046069.1, on the reverse strand, counting down.
TAACCCCACCGACTAAACTTAAAAATTAGTGGCCACTTGATTTAAATGAACCAATCAGTTCACCTGGTGTAAATCCGCATACTATGGTATTGATAACGGAAATGGCTGTCGACCTTATAGATTTAGACATTAATCCCGTAAGCAGTACGATTGATTCTCAAACCAAACAGATGGGTGAGGAAAAGTTATGCACTGCAAAGCATTTCCACACTGCAAAAACGAAAAAGAAACTCAAACATTGGTGTAACGGTAGTTATAAGCACATACCCACCAGGAATAGATTCTCCCCCTTAATATAAGACAACGAACATCAAACTATTAGTACCAACAAAACCAAAAATAGTTAGAACATTAATAGGGTAAACAATAAAAGTAACGACGAAACCCAAAATGCTAGACAAACTAAACACCCGCCATCTAAGCTAAAATTTAATATTCAGTGTGGTAATAGACGATTTCTTTCCTCCCATCCTCATGTTAATCCACATAAATACTATAAAAAACGAAGTGCTACACTCTGCTGCACCGGAGTACAAAATAGTATTGGCTCAGGACAATGCTGCGCACAGAAGTGGCCCGTTGCTACTTATGCCATCACAGTCTAAAATGAATGACTCACTGCAACCATAGAGACTATCCCTACAACCATTATTGATAAGCATCTAGGTATGAAAATCTATTACCGAGACAGTTCCCTGTAGCGAACATTTCTGCTCAAGACTATATGCCCAGAACTGACATGATATTGTCCAACTATTGAGGACCAAATGTTACATATGCTCACTTATGTCATTTTATAGCGTTTCTTCATTTGAAACCTCACAACCCCGTTCACCCCCGTCCACTACCTCTACCACTTTTCTTGAAGCAACAACTCGTGGCAATTGTGAATGCCCCCAATCCCAACCCATATCATTACTACGGGAGAACTTTTCTATCATTTCATAGCCGGTTAACATGAGCGTCTTAAGGGATTACCACAGAAATAACAGTGACGTTCAAAACACGGATCTCACGGAACGAACACCAGTTATACATCCACTAAGATTTCAGCTAAGTAAGTGCCAGAGACCCCCTGACATTCTGTTGAAGTTACATTAGTAATTATAATCTCAACCCCTTTAACAATGACACCTTAACCTACATGTACACAGACCTTTTTAAGAGTGTACTCATCAATTCTCTTTCGATACTTAACATAATCTCAGACCTTTGAACAACAGTTCTTCTCACCAGACCATCAGCCATATTAGCAATAGAAACTTGGTGTTCGTCTTCAGTACTAGATACTGACATAAACATAAGTAGATATTCCTTGCATCACACTAGCCGAGATAATCAAAGGGGGGAGGGTGTATAATATACATTCATAGTCACACCGTCGTGACAAAAGCAAAAGAACTAACACAGTACAATCCAAGACTAACTTTACCTCACAGAATGTGGCATAATTATGTGATGCTTGTAACCTGTGTGTAAAGAGCACTCTGCTCACGACCAGAAATAGACGCGGCACTTTGTAGTCTATTCACATGGGCCTCGCCCTTAGATGCTGATTATAAGGTGATTGGAGGAGATTTTAATCTGCCACACACTAACTGGAAAACAAGCAGTGGCTCACGACTGCAAGACAACGAGATTTCCGCCATGGATTTACATGGATGGAAGCAGTACGTCACACAACTTAGACGCTGTAACAATATCCTAGATCCAATATTTTGCCACAGTATCATACCCATCACTACGCAAGTCTGTAAAACGGGTCTACTAGAGACCACAGAATGGTTTTCTGTTCTTTGCCTATTCCCTCACTGAAAACAGCACACAAACAGTACCAATGTGAAACAGACACTAGGAGCTTTAGGAATATAGACTGGGATCTTTCGGTGAGATTCTTAAAATGCTCTGATTAAAATAGCTTCTTTACTACTGACTCTCTTCAAGAATCTTTAATTATTATTTACACTACAATTCTATCATGCTTAGATACCGTAGCCCCCAGAACAATATGCATGCCCTCTAGGAGTATGTCATCATTTCTCCCGCGTAAACATCGAATTAAACTCAAAAACCATACGGATCATTATTTTTCTTCTTACGATTTTTCATATCAACTCACAATCTGGAAAATCATAGAATCTGTCAGAATATCACTTGATCAAAATAAAAGGATCAAAGAGCTTAATGCACCTAGAAGCAGTACTAAAACGATTAGTGCGACAGCACTCCTGAGTAAATGTACAGGCATCCCAACAGACATTCCATTTTCGATTCAAGACGGCAAGGTATACAACGACGCCAGAGCAATAAGCAAAGTTATTAATAACTTATTTAGCCACTTTGAGGCCAAACCATTTAGAAACTATATGCACATGGTACTTGTAAAGACTATTATGTTCAGAATACCTTTTAGCGCTAAATGCATAGCTAAAGTTATCGGAAACTGTTTAGATATACATGTTTAGTAAAGGTAATGAACGGAAGAATACTAGTGCTCCCTAGTGCTTGGATGCTAAAAAATATATGAGTGTGATAAGTTCAAGATACTTCCTTATTTTATAGAATGCCTAGACGAGGTGACAATTGTATTAAGTAAACTAAGTGCAACTTTTGGATATGGTGACAAGGACACTTTACGATTGCCAGACACAATCGGTTAACGGTAAGGATTGTTCTGTGTTTAACAAATGATTACAGCTAAGCGTAGAAGCGTAAAGGCGATTATCTTTATACATCCTTTGAGGTAGAAATCAAAGATGTACAATCGGATTGCATTCCGCCAAACTATCCGAACGTCATTATTATCACCAGTAGTCCCCTATCACCTATTGCTAGGTTTATACACTTTAGCTGGATTATTTAATTTGCAGCTCATCCAAACAAATTACGGTGTTTTTATCTTCACCAATATCAACTGATGAACAAGGATTACAGTCAGAAATGAAGACTTTAATGAAATTGCTCAACAATATCGACAGTTAAAAGTTGTGTTGTTAAACTCATTTCTAGATGCATTAATTGAGAATATCGAGTTGGTTTATCAAGTTAAATCATTATTGCAAATGCCAAAACGTAGTTGTAAGTAGATGACCATTCCGAATGACAACTACCGATTTGAATTTGCTCTGGTGACTGAGGAAAAGTTGAGGTTATTCGACGATGCCTTAAAACATGAGCATTTTAGGGATGTAATTGTGTGTATTGCTGAATTACACTTGTAGTACTTAAAACTTATGACAAAAATGTCATCCCGCGTCTACAGACATGAACACACATCCAGAGGATACTTAACAGATAGCAGAATACAATGATAAAAATAAAGGATGAAATAATAAAGCGAAAGCAACTAGGGACTAATGTAGATAACAAGGATAATGGAAAGCATGTACAAAGGAGAAATTTGGAAAGAATGTTAAAGTATATGTATACTACTTATTATATACGGAAGAAATATGGTACTACTGTCTCCTGGTAACCATTTAGGACAAGTGAAGTCTGATGGCGAAACAAGTCCTACGAGACAAAACGAAAGCGAAACGAAGTTGAGGGTACTCTAGAAGGCTTAAATAGATATCACTGCTCTCCTTATTTTTTATATTGTATAAAGTCGAATATGAGCTACTTTGAAGAATGCTGCATAGATATGGCAGGTTGATATACAATATTTGGAATACAGGCCGAAAATACCTGGTATGAATATTCATTTGTACAAGTAATTTACAATAACAAATTTACAAATGCTTCTTGTCAGTCAAGTTCTTCTTCCTGTTAGCGTGTTCCTATTCATATATGTTGTATTGATAAATGTGTAGCGTTAAATAATCCTCTAAACAAATAGTTGCATTGGTTCTTGACATTGATCCTGACCTTGCCTATTTTGGCGGACAAGACTAGTTGTAGGCTCTCGGTCAGGCTTCGCCACCAAATGACGAAACGACCCGGTATGTGTAACTAGTCGCTTTCTAGTTAGCTATCCTAGAAGTTGTTATTCCATTGACGGTACTACACTTATGGTGAAATATAATTTCTCTCCCGTCCTCAATTGGCTTCTGATTTATTCTTATTCGTACGAGTGGGTCCAATCGTTAAAAGCTGCTATGGTTATACGACAAACGTAACTTGGTCATATACTGAGTAAATGTCAAAGGCCTTGGATCTTGTAGGTACGAAAGACCAGAAACAAAAACGGAGATAGCAATATACAAATCTTAAAACATTACTCCGTTTAAATTAGTTAGTATCTAAAATACTAGATATTAACATTTCACCGGTGCCTTTTCAGAATGTGTACTACATTCTCACTTTAACAGATTTTATCAAAGAAACGCACATAGAATGCATAGATATGCACGAAAAGAATTTTAAGTCTGAAAACACTGTTTTTGGGTAATATGATGTTGATTTATATGATTCAGCATATTTGCATATTTGTATGACCATATGTTTCCAAATGTTTGTAAAGCGACTATTTTTATTTAAATGTATTACGTGTTGTTTAGATCATGTAAAGGGGTGTTTTTGGAATTCCTCAAGTTCACCATGCATTCCGACCACCAATACATAAAAATCAGTTAATTTCTACGAAGCTCCATAGGGTCAGTATTGATGCTCGGCAAGATAAGCCAACTTTATAACGGTAAATTTTAGAATTCTCTTCAAAAGGCTTCCATAGGTAAAAAATTTCAGGTAGCTGATGCACTACCTTGAAAAGAACTTACTATAGTTTAAGTCTGCGGCAAATTTCAAGACCTTTAGCAGAAGTCAGAAAGATGATTAAGAGTTACTAAATCTCAATTAGTCAGTCAGTTACAACGTAGAACTTGGTACATGCGTACATCAGTTCAAGTTGCCATGCCTCAATTAGCAGATAAAGATTAAATTGTCGGACCAAATCCCAGAGTAGGGGAGGTAGTAACAGAGTAAGTACTAATGGGAAGGCATAGAGATCAGATATGAGATTTGAGATAAAAAGTGATTCAGTAAAGAGAAAATTATAATAAGCTCAGAAACTAGAATTTGGAGGAAGACAAGGAGTGGATGCACCTGCGCCATTGCAAACGATTTTGAGCCATATCACCTAAAGTCTCTAACCATTTGTTACGATCGTCACGCTAGCCCCAACCAGGTAGTCTGCATCTATTAACATGGCTCAGCCCAACTGTCAATGACTTCATGGATTGGTGCCATATTTTCATTTGGCCACCCCTAGCTTTCTTCCAGCCTACTCCCGCACCAGACAACATTGCTCGTCGAGGTAGACGGTGGTCAGGCATACGTAACACATGTCCTAACCACCTCAGCCGGTGAAGATTCACTACTTCATCGATAGACTTACCGTATTTACCTAGTACTCTATTCCTAACCCACGCATTGCTTATTCGGTGGTCCCAGCAAACACGAGCAATGTTTCGGAGACATCTATGATCGAATACTAGGAGCCTACGAATATCCTCTATCCTTAAAGGCCATGTTTCACATCCATAAAGTATAACGGATCTGACTGCTGCAGCAGTAAACGCGTCGTTTCGTCATTAAACGAATGTCTCGCCTACGCCACAAGTGACGCGGGTTGGCGAAAGCTGATCGGGCCTTATGTATACGGGCCGAGATTTCATCGGACACCAGACCGTCAGGACTGATGAGGCTCCCGAGATAAGTAAAACAGTTAACACATTCAATGGTTTCACTCCGTATCACTAACTTTGGTGCCGAATTAATCCAGTCCTGAAGTAACATTTTACATTTGGATGGGGAGAATCGCATCCCAAACATGCTTACGTTCAAGTTTAAGGTAGTCAAAAAATTCTGCATTTTATCAGCATTTTCACTCAGTAGAACTATATAATCGGCATATTCTAAGTCAGTAAGTTTATCTCCTGGAAGGAGGTCAACCCCAGAGAAATCAGACGATGACAATGTTAACTCTATAAGTATGTCCATGATAAAATTAAATAAAAATGGAGATAGCGGACAACCTTGACGAACACCACTAGAAGTGGTCGATTCCGAAGACAATCTGCCATAAGCTCTAACACGACATGTGGTGCTCGAGTAGAGAGCTTGTATAAGGTTAATGTACTTCTCCGGTACGCCTTTCAATGACAAACATTGCCACATAACCTTACGATCAATAGAGTCAAACGCCGCCTTAAGGTCAAGGAATACAGCTATTGTTTGGCGTCTGAAAGTGTGCCTATGTTCCAGAACCTGCCGTAGTGTGAATATTTGGTCTATACAACCACGTCCGGGTCTAAAACCACCTTGGTTTTCTCGAGTTTGCTCTTCACGAGCTTTCGTTAGACGTCGAAGCATTATTGAAGCTAGTATTTTAGACACTATATTCGTTAAACTGATTCCTCGGTAGTTGTCACACGAAGACTTCTGTCCTTTCTTAAAGACCGGAATGGTTAGTGTTTGAGACCAGTCAGATGGGATTACGTCCAGTTCCCAAATTCTAGACAAGATCTCAGTTAATCTGGCTGCTAAGACTGGACCACCTTCCTTAAATATCTCAGGGGTCAATCCATCTGGTCCTGCCTCTCTCCCTCGCTTTAAGTTTCCAATAGCCTTCACAACCTCACTGAGACTTGGGGGACCAATGTTAATTTGCCATTCAGATTGTTTGGGGATGGTGGGTAGCAGGGATGACGCCGTGGGCCAGCTGAACTGTTCCCTAAAGTGTTCTGCCCATCGGTCTAATCTTCTGGATTGACAGTGAATAATGGAACCATCTTTTTCGCAGATAGTTTCACTTACAGTTGGGTTCCTGATACCCGTTTCCTATGATAAGTCTGAACAGTTGCCTACTGTTACCTATTGACGCTGCTTTTTCCATCTCTTTAGCTTTCGCCACCCACCACTACTCACGATCATTGCGTAAGCTTTTGATTAGTTTGTGTTTAAGTCGCCTACGTTGCTCATCGTGTTCAGAACCAGATGGGATGTGCTGCCGAGTATCCTATCAGTTCAGCAAATGCAGCTGAAATCCTCGGAGTTTTCCTAACCTTTAGGTCCAGTCCAGTGAGTCACAGACTAATACGCGCTCGCACTAAGGTATGATCTGAGTCTAAACATGTGCTCCAAAATGAGCGGCAGTCTTCTATCGAGCCTCTCCAACGATGGCTAATAGCAATGTGGTCTATTCGAGTCCAGCGTTGGGTTGATTTCGGAGGCCGCCATGTCAACCGATGTCTTTCCTTATGCTTAAAGTTGGTGTTTGCGAGAAATAAACGCTTATCTGAACAAAGTTGTAGTAACCGGTCGCCATTGTCAGTTCGTTGAGCCTCAACATCATATGATCCACCTAAGTGCCTTTCGGTTTCATCTAGTCTACCTACTTGGGCATTAAAATCACCCGCCACTATTACTACATCAGTGCGCTTAGCTTTGCATAGAAGGTCAGAAAGGTTTCTGTAAAATTCATCTTTCATTTCATCTGAGCTGCAGTCAGTGGGAGCATAGGCAGAGACAACAAAGAGACAACGGCGTGTGTCCCTATCTTTACGAGTCCTTACCGTTCCATTTTGACGGACTGCGCACAAGCGACTGTCTATCAGAATCCAGTCGAGGAGAGCCCTGTTCAGCTTTTGGACTTAGTGCTATACCTACACCAGCAAGGCCTCGAGTGGTAGCAGTGGGGTCCCCGGAAACACGAAGAGTGAACCGAGCAGATTCCTTATTTTCACAAGGTGAGTTCAAGCGAATGACTGTGCTTGGATCCTGTATACGCGTTTCAGAGATGCAGCAGACATCGATGGAGCGGGATTCTAGAGTCATGGCTAAGGATGCCTGTTGTCCTATTTGACATAACGTTCGAACGTTGAAAGCTCCAATATACAACTTAGTGCGCGGTTTTAGGAGACCAGGGATAACGTTTCGTGAACTCAAATCACTAGCATTAGAGACGCAAGGCGATAAAATTATGTTAGAAGGATTAGGCATGGTGATAAGAGGGTTATTAAGAGTTGAAGGTGGGATTTGGCTTCGAACAAGATGATCTCGTGTGCTGTTAGAGGTATGAGGGAGGTTTTCACTTCCTGGCTGCCCACACCATGGAAGGGTGTTTCTTGAGGAACCTGAAAAAGAAGGTAGATTAGTGTTGGTCTTAGAGACCTGAGAGCGTGACCGCAGAGCCCAAGGGACAACTGCTTGAGGCCTGTCACGCACGGCCTTTTTATGAAAAGTTTTTTGAGTATTAGCTCCGCACTTACAAGCCCTTAGTGGGCACCCATACCGCCGGAGACGGAAATCCGTGAGGTAGGGTGAGGTGTGACATTTTTAGGGCCGACCTTTTCTAACCCCTCCTTCCTTGTGAGAAGGCAGCATCGCTGCAGATGCTGGTTGTCCGAGGGAAACACCTTACTGCTGTCACACCCCTCTGCAGTCAGCAGTACGACTTCGCCCTCAGACCTTGAGTAGCTGCTTTTAGTCTGATCGTTCTCCAATCGACCTGCCTGGCATGGTAGAACCTACAGGAACATATGTTCCAGCCAATATAGCTCGGTTGGGTCATCACGATAGGCAAGCCCGACCACCACGTCAAGGTAGCAGCTACGGTCGGGTTACTAAACCTACTTTTATCCATAAGCTGTAGTCTGAAATTAAAATAGTCGCTATCGTTAGTAAATCTATTGTGAGACTAGTGGACAGAAGCATACATCGCAAACAAATATTTCTGGACTATTTATTTAGTTCTTTAAGCCCAAATCATTTTTTAATATTACTGAATGCAATTCCAACTAAGCTGCATTTAGCTATATATTCAATGTCACGTCTATAGAGATCAGGATTATATACTGAAATTATAAAAAGAAGCATCAACTGTCATTCCAGGAAATCACATTATTTTTCTTGGAATCATTAACTCAATCCGGTGAGTTACTGTGCTCAGCTTGTGTATTTGCTTAGCTTTTTTCTGTTTCATATTCGTCATAAAGTATAAGTATATCCGTTCCTATTATTATCTAATCGTATCATTTACCAGACCTGATTGATAACAATGTCTACGTAAACTTTAACAACGTCCAACTCCAAGCGTCTAGCAAAACGTAGAAAAAGACTTCGGTCCTATACCCCCACCGATCCACAACTAAGAAAATCCAGAGCCCTACACGGCATATGACTAATAGAACCCGACAAACATGTTTCAATCGTCATCGTGGAAGATGTGATCAAGTCTTTCTTAATGAGACAGGTTATAGGTCACTGCAAGCATAGTGATAACTTGAAAGACCTTCACGACAACCTAAAGATTGTCAGCCCTCTCAAATGCTTCATAAATCCTGACAACACTGAAACATCAGATCAATTGAACGTAATGAACAATATCGTCGACTACGTAGCCTCAGAAGTTTTTGAACGCATCAAACGCTCCAACAATGTCATAATCTTAAATTCTTTTTATGCCAGTCCTCTACAAACTATAAAAGGAAAACTCCTTAAGGCCGGTAATATGACTGATGTACTATGCTCATGTATATGACTAAATAAAAGCTTTCATGATGTAAGTACTCCGATATTATTCAACACATCGGTAGAGGCACAAGATCTTCTAAACTCATCCAATACGATTAGACAAAACCCTCTATATAAAAATTTTAAGCTAGTACCGGTCAAAACTTCCTGTCATCATATATCAGACAAGTCCGGTTAAAGACCTCTAGTATTTAAGCTGCTCCACACCCGCCCCAACATTGACAGCCCAAAGAGTTCACTTAACAAGAAAACTATAGAACTACTACTCCCAAATGCATAGGTTAAAATCAGTGGAAGTCTGAATACTGTAAGAACTAAAAGGAATGATAGTGAAGTGTGCCCTGGTATATGACCAAGTTGAGCTTGTACAACCAGAGCCACTTCTATCAATTGGACCTACTCTTACGAATGATAAGAAATCAGAAGGCACTGAAGGATAGAAGATCGCAAACAAAGCTTCAACGGTTTCTTCATAACTTTCATTGTAAATAAGTTGTATATGATTAAATTCAAATGCTTAACCACGGTAGCTTCTATATAATAAACATACATGTACGAATAATAATAAATCAGAAGGCAATGATAGGTGTAGTGGAAGATATATTCGATCATGAACCGAGCGTTAACGAGATGATGATGTCTCTGCTGGTTGATTATAGGTTGGATTGCTTCCCAGGTGCATCGTGTTTTGATCTGGTAGTGATGCTTGACCAAGCGCTTCCAGCTGATCATGTCCACTAAAGCAAACATGATCAGCATTAGTGACGAGAGCTTACATAACTATTTATTTGGCAAATTATTTACCGCCACAGCTCACACCCCCTAACAGGTTTTGAGGACTTTAAGACGTACCAAAAAGAGATAATGCCCGATGCGTTGTGCTTTTAGTAAACATTTCTTTGGGTGCTCAGTGTAGCTGGAAAAACGTTCGAAATGTTGATAACACCAAAATAAATAAAACACTGCTTTTTTGACATACGAAAGTGTATAAAACGCACATTTTAAATAATAAAAACGATTTTTGAGTTAGTTTTCTAAAATGCTGTACAACACATTGAGCATAGCGAATTATGAGAAAAATAAAAATGTGCAACACTGGGAATCGATTAGCTTTGCCAGAATATGTAGCCTCCAAAATTATGGAGCTCCGTGAAGTTTCTTCTTGCTCGCTGATCATTGACTGAGTGGCAATTCCGCCTAGGTCGAGTTTCTGAGGTGTTGTCAATGTAATGTTGACAATCCCGTGCAGTACATCACATGATTAGTAGTTTTCGGCCAAAAGTGTGTAGCGTGACATCATACAGCTTAGAAGGTAAATATGACTTTTACGGCCGAGCTTGAGCGACCATGAAATAACCTTGAAAGCCTTGTTCGGAATGAACCAATCTCAGCTCTCCAAATCAAAATTACCGATTTTTCCAAACTCTAGTGATTTATTGGAGGATTCCAAACTAGGACTTATTGTAGTATGCCCCCCCCCCACGGAAATCCTTAGTAAACGACAAAATATTCTTTTATACGATATACAGATAATATTAAGGCTAAACCACAACACAAAATGTAATGAGGAATCCTCATACTCTTATAAATTATTTATGATTAAAATTGAAAAGTTATACAGTATATATTATTTTTATGTCATCAAAAAACATATGAAAGTTATTCTTCGACACTCCAGACTTAATGTTATAATGCATTTTTAATAAATATTCATCCAAATGACTCCATAGCATTCTTCCTTGGGATCCAAAGTATGGTCGCAAGTGACACCTGAGTTGACTCAAAATTGATTCGATATTGTTGGTATTAACTCCAGTAGTCGAATCAACAAAATGCTTCTTATGCACTATAACGTTGTGTACGTACCCCATGTTTGAAAGTGACTCATAGGCTTTCCAGTTGTCACTATAGATTACTGTCCCAGGTAGGATGTATTTTTCTACCAGCCGAAGGAGTGTAGTGGATGATCTGCCAGGAATTTTTTTCACAATGTCCTTTATTTAGTGCTCTGTCCCATGTACCAAAGAGCTGCAATTATTAGATAAAGGAACCGCTTGCTCGAAAAATGTCATTTCCTTGCCACATTGACAATTTAACACTTTTCTTAACAACTCATAGCTTGCAAACGAATAAGGAGAATTTTATCACTAGCAAGACCTAGAACACACTTTGTCGTTAACATGCTTCTAGCAAGTGACCTCTGTGACCTTGAAACGCTTACTTCGTTTCCTCATTGGTTCGGCCGTAAAAGTCATATCCACCACTTAAAACTAAGAAGAGAATGCCTAAGAGTGAATTTATATGTCTTTTGGATTAAGTAATCTGGACATTTACAATAAGATAATTGTATATTCCTGCCCCCCCCTTACGCAGTTGGAATAGATTAATGCGTTATATATTAGTAGCTAAGTCGTAATTGAGAAGATAGTGGTAAGGAAAAGTACAGAGGAATGCTACGTACACTACCTATTCGTCAAGTTGATTGAATTGATAAATTATTCTGTCAATGTTATAGATTTTAACGTATTGTATTCAAACAGTTTGACGTTCAGTGGCCGTTTACGTTTCAGCGATCATGTAAAGCGAAAGGTATGGTAAGATTATTTAATTTCAATAACCCCACAAGATCACATACATTAAACGGGTCTAGATGGTACTTAAAGATAGCTGGGTAAAACTTATTACAACGTTTAGACCTGTTAGAGCAAAATGTCAAGGTATTTCGATGCTATGTAAAATATGATTGATGTCACTACCAAAATTCCATGAACTTGTAGCAGTCCTCAATACTCCCCCCTCCGAGCATACTGGCAAGTTTTATTAGTTGCATATCTACTGTTTGGATGTTGTAGCGTAAATGAGCACAGAGATTGATATAACTTACTCTCTTCCCCTTGTTTCGATTTTTCGCCTATCTGATTTACGTTCATTTTAAATATGATTCTCTTTTTATCATGACAACTGACTTTTAATATATACATATGGTATGGATTATGGATGTGTATGGGCCAATATGATATACGGTGATTTATAGACAGTTCGGAATTATATTATTACGGAACAAAATTATCTCGTGTTGCAATAAAAACAGACAATAACGATTTATATTCCACTAGAAACTCTCATCGAAGTAGTAACTTTGTGGAATTACAATAGTAATTCTATTCAAGAATCTACTTTAGTGTGATTTATGAATCATCAATGTATGCTAATACCGGATTACGAAATTACTATGTTCAGTAGTAATATAATTTCAAATTATTCACAGACCACCATAAATCCGGTCGACTAATACACATACATAAACAATCGGTTAAGTGTAAATAACAGAAGTCGATAACGATGAGTGTATGAGAAGCATATTAAAACACATCATAAATTCAACAAGCAAACCGCACAACACGTCGAAGTTCAAAAGTACAATACAGCCTAGCATTTAGTGCAAATACCAAAAAGAAAATATGCAGTAAAAAATCATTACGTTAGGCGGTAATAGTGGCCTCTACACTACCCCCAATGTACAGTAAAGATGATCCTCGTGTGTAAAGTTATCGTAGATTACACCAAGTTTTACCTGGTATTTTTCTAGAATGCTATTAACGATTAAACCCTAGTCACTAAGAAGACAATAAAAAGTGATAAGAAACGTATATTCGGTCGACAGTAGAATAATTTACGTTGTTTGCGATTACTGTCTAAAAAGCTGCTTTTCACACTATGTCAACTAAATGGTCCAATGATGATTTATGAAATAGCACCATCAGCTAGTAGTGTGCATCAAAATTAATATGGTCAGCACCAATGTTTAATGTGCACATTACCATTCATTTTAGAGGTCTATTTAACACCATATAATTAATTCCCAATTGTGGCCAAAGATGACAGCTGTAGTAAGTAACCCTTTATATTGTAGATGATTGGATTTATATTTGGATATTACACTTTAATTAAATCTCATTACAGCCTAGGCTACTGTGACTACAAAGTTAAACTTTCTCCAAATGACTTCTGAAAATATAATTTGTGAAAATGCCACCTGTCACATCGACACTGACCAATCTGCACTTTTCACAAAATATCTGCGGGAAATACTTGTCTGCCTTTTTGTGTTGCTGCGACAATTATGAGGGTAAAAATAATAAGTTATTCATGAATTAGTTTTTCATCTATAACGACAATATATATATATATATATATATATATATATATATATATATAAAGTGAACCCTTAGTATACTGGTGGCCTAAACAGACAGCAGCTATTTCAGTATGCGAACAATCCATTACAAACAATTTTACAACATACGTCTTATCTATGATTTATGCAAAATTTTCCACTATCCAGGTGAAATTTGCTGTCGATTCTTACCTAGTCTGCGCATAAATAGTTGGACATCCAGCGGTTACCAGATAAAACAATCAGCACCAACAAATTAAAAGATTAATATGTCACATAGTGACTTATTATTACTACTTCAAGATATTTAATGATTGCCTGAAAAAGAGCCTCTTGTTGGATAGCTTTCTTTAGAGAATATTCTATAAATTTTCCGTTCTGTCTTAGCAAGCTTAAAAATTGCTGCCAAGAGCCACAACCTGGCAATTTAACAGTTCATATTTACATACTAAGGCTCTGTATTTTGTAGTTTCCATATCATTTATTATTATTTTTTCCCAAAGTCTTACCGTGCGCACTTAGTAACTTCGTCAATTGACGACAACGGAAGTATGGGCCTTAAGCATTCTTCGCTTTAACCAGTAATTTTTACTCCATGGATTGCAAACCATCTGTGAAAACCGTGGAAAACTTAAGATAGTACACTCTCAGTAAGTTACGAAATTGATATTAGTATTACATTAACTGTTAATATGAATACATCTAATAAAACCAAAGTTCGTAGGAATACACTTTTTCTGAACTAACAGCCAAATTCTAATCCGAAGATTGTCATCCCAGTTTGAATCCCGCACACAGTGTACAGTAACTTTGATATCTGATACAATATCGTTGTGATGTCAAAGACACCAAAGTGTTCTGTTGATGCAGCTATAACAGGAATTTATTAATTAGTACATGGTGTGGTAAACAGAAATATCTACCCCTGAACTTGAGAGATTATAGGATGATCTAGATAGTTTTGACCAGAATGACCAGAGTGAACAATTTTATTTAATATTCGAATGATTTTTAAGTAATTTAAAGTAAAGAGTCATCGCAATATGCTTCCCCAAAGAAAGTCTATAGTAAAAAATGAAATAAGCATCCGTTCTCAAAAATAATCAAAAAATAATAATCGATTATCTAAAATTTAATGAAACATTCATAATTTTTAGCTAATGGTTTATAAAAGAAGTAAAATATTTTACATAGTATATTGTTTTTATACGATCAAATTTATTAGCTGTCATTAATTTGATCCCCAGTAGTCCATTCCATGATTAGTACAAGTATCTGGTTTACTTATTTCAAAGTAGTCAACATAGGAATTTCTCTTAATAAATTTTGTCACACCAATATTCAATACACCAAATTCAATATTCATTTTGTGTTGTTTGGGCTTTAAAAACTGCAATTTTCTTCCCACATTCACAATTTAATGTTTTTTTTTAGTAACCCAATAGTTTATAAATGATAAACAAGGTTTTTTGTGCTTATCGTATTGATAAGATACTCGATTGTTAAAATAATGCTTTTAGGTGACCTTCATGAACTTGAAATGTCTCGGTCAATCCCTATGGGCTCTGCACTGTGTATCATGTCCATCCACGATATCAACGGAGGCTCGGTTAAGAACAAGGATTCCTGCATGAACTTTATTTGCTCACTACCAGTGGTAAAAAGTACAACGTGCCAAAAAACATTATGTGCAATTGTATTACTGACACATTGAAACAATATTGACATAATATGCATTGCAAGAGTATTAGTGAAAAAATCTATTAAATGCAAGACATTAATAAGACTTTACAAACGAGCGATATTTCTAAATCAGTTTGCACATGTCTGTTCACTGAGAACACTCCTAAAGGATTCAGCCGGTTAAAACAACATAGGAAAAATTGACTTACAAGCAATAAACGTGAATTTAATATGCTGTTTTTAATCGCTAACTAATTTCTGAAAATACGTATACATCGTAGTTTTCTTTTAACTGCAAACGTACATTTGAATACAACATATATATATACAACATATAAATCGTTTAACCTATTATTTCCAACATCAAAATAGTAGGCATTATTAATCTACGACGGTATAATAACATACTCCTTTTACTTGTTAAAACTTCTTCAGAGTATTCACAAATTTATCTCAACTGAAACCATCTTGTTGCAAATATTCTTTGAAACGTTTCAGCCAGACAACTGACTTAATTCATAAACTGGAAGCTTCTCAATTAATCCTCAGTAAATTTAAAGACAATCCCATAAAATATCGTGTTGTCATCTACTAATACAATTACAACAATAATAACAAATATTATTATTACTACTAATACTACGATAACTACAACTACTACTGTTGATAATATTAATAATTATAGCAGCTTTATTCAGTAGTATGTTTTGTACTCTATGAATTCTTAGGAAACAGTTTTTATACAAGTTACTCTTTTCCATGTTTATATCTGACAAAATACATTTATATGTATACAATATTGTCTACAAGAACAGAAAAAAGTCAATGTGAGTGCTTATATATTTTAAGTTCAGGTAATGGTTGCACAAAAAACAGATACCTTTAAGTTACATGATAATCTGCATTTTAACGACACAGATTTTCAATTAGATTGACTTTTATAGCTCCCCTTACGTACATAAGCTTTAATGTTTCGGCTTCTCGTTCTGCAAGAAATATACAAGGAGAAAGATGTGAATGAAGTGGGTAGTTTCATGTCTGATAGAATAGTACTAGATAGTTGTTTACGGGATTTCGAATGTTTGTTTGCAACCGTGTTCATAATAACATTGAAGTTCATACCATCTGCTCTACTAACTTTCAGTACTGTATTTAGCACCTCGTAGTCTTTTCTCAGAGGTGCAGAAAAAACTACAGTGGGGAACAGTATAAATAATAGGTAAGATGCATGAACTGACAAATTGAAGTAATAAGTTTACAGTAATACCAAAATGACGTAATCGCTTTATATAATATATTAAACGAGAAACTTCCTTCGATATTAACAAAACACACAAAGACCACGATAAATTTAAAGCAAAAGTTACACCGAGATATAAAACATTCAACGTAGTCATAATTACATAATCTCCGACTTTACATACATCGTGCAAATTCATAAGGTTATTTAGGTAATTTTCATATCTTAGACTGGAAATGACTGTTTTACATTCGGAAGGATTATATTGAAAATTGTCAAAACTAGACCATTGTTCAATATTCACTAAGAAACCATTCATTTCAGAACGATTTACGGATAAAGAAACAGGCGTACAAACAGTAATATCATCTGCATACCTAACAAAGTTACTTTGCATAGAAAAGGCAGGTCATGCAAGAAAAATAATAAAAGAGATGAGGAAGATATAACACCTTGAAATACACCAACTTTCGTTGCTAAATCAATAGAGCACTTCCCTTTACACATAGTATATTGTTATTTTCTAGACAAATAAGGATACAGCCAGTTGATCATTCAGCTTTCTGTGTTAATACTCTAAAATTTGCTCAGTAATACAGATCCAGGAACAGAATCAAAGAAAGAAGTATAATTGAGAAACATTCCTCGGATATGCTTCTCACCCCTTTCTAAACTAAGAAATATATTATGATGTAAGATAACTGCTGAATCCAATGTGCCTCTATCACATCTGTATACAAGTTGATATGGGTCGTTATGTTCTTTCAATGCATGCTGCAGCCTGAGTATTAACGACTCTTCCATAGTTTTGAGAAAGGGAGAAGTTATAGCTATGGATTTGTACCAATGGACGCGCTTATAGCATAGGTAGTATTTTCATTTCTGTCCGTGCTTTTGATATGAAATTCGCAGAAAAAACTCATTAAAGATACCAGTAAATGGCTAATGCAGAACATTAGAACATTTCTTAAAAAGAAAGTTTGAAAGGTCACCGAGTCCTGGATATCGCGATGGATTGTAGTGAGCTGGAAAATGTACTAGGTTTCGGTGACCTAAGGATAAAAGCAGATGCATTCTGACGAGTTGAAAAAACTAAATGCAACTGAAAGAGACCCATTGAAAGTGGCTACATTTAACTTCAAACTCATCAGCATAGTGGGACAGAACAGTCCGGTGTCTCATAAATATTAGTGATGAAGCTAAATTTTGCTGGAGAACATGAGCGACTACAAGTGAACTTGGAGTGTGTTTCAATAAGTAAGAACGTGATTGTGAATTTACTATAATTTATTATAGAAAACGATAAGCAAATGTATAAAAAGTTTACTGAGGATACAAAATTTTAACATGACCAATGAACTGTTGATAATTTAAAATGGATTCACTGATTTTAAAGTCATAATGTAAACGGTATAGGGATTTATCCGTAGGACTTAAAGTCGTATTATTCCTAGAGCCCTTATGGGGTTTCTAAAACTTTTAGGCGTGATCGATAACCTTTGATATTTTACTTGTGAGTATTAGCACTTGAGTCAGAAAAATCCCTACTTCTTCGTCAGCGTTGAAGGGCATGATGTCAGACAAAAGCAGGCACTAAGGAAACATCCTGTTTTTAATCACTTTTTGCCAGCGACCATTGTAACTCAAAATAACTCCAATACATGTGTCTATGGACGATCGTGAAGCCATATTGAGTCTACCAACACATATAAACTCTCTCCGCGAATTAGTCAAACAGCTTGCAACTTACTACTAATAACTTTGTCATATAAAATTACAATCGACCCTGCACAAGGTATGCATTTTAAAGTAGGTTATGCACATGATGCTGAAGTTGTTACCTTTGCTTCACTTTGGTCTTCCCACGTTCACTGTCAAAGTTAAGTTTCATTGAAGGGCAACTTATCGAGATATTAGGAAAAACGATAGCCCAAGGTTTTAAGCAAGCTGCCATGACAATGTTCTGTTTATCAAACATTTCTTTTCCATTTTCGAGTTTCCAAGCGAGTATGTAAAAAAATAGTCTCAATGCATTACTGTAGATGACTACAAATAATTTCAATGAAATAATTATAACAAGTTAATGGATTAACGGCCGCTAAACATCAAAGAGTCAGCATTAATTATGAAAACACTTTATGCTTGCTTTCAATATTTTATTATATTATCATACAGACTACCAAAATACAGGAAAAAACGAAATCAACGCGTCTATATATATATATCATTTAGGTATTCAAACTGGGCATTAGTTAACGGGTCAGTTATTTTGGCATGAGGAACATAAAAGTTAAAACGAAGAGATAAAGCCTCTGTTCCAACCATTGAAAGGTTAATCGATGATAAGATTATTGCATATTTGTCAGAGTTCATAGGAAATGAATCTCCATAATTGTCATTACTACACTATCTAACCAACTTTCGCTTTGGTAATTACTGAAATGCAGAAGTTTATAAATTGATTGTGACATATTTGAGAAAGATAAAAATATTTTCAAAATACCATAATTTCATTGTAATTTTTTAAGAATTAAAACTGACTACTTACTTAGTTCATAGTAGTATTATTATTGCCGGTGTAAATCAAACAATCATGAGAAATCTAAATTACAATTAACATTGTCTCCTTAAAGTGTATAGTTACCTTATTTACTTGTTCCAAGAAGTGGTTGTAACCCTGAAACATCCACTCATCTATTTCAGTATACAAGTTCTAGTCTGTGTTATTTGCCTGCTATTTATTTTAAGCCGATCCGGTAACAACATAACGACATTTGAACGACGCATGTTTTCGAATTACGAGATTTATTTCATTCACTTGTTTGTATTCATCACAGATTAATGTTGGTTAAATACCACTTGAAATTCAGGAAGCACTGGAGAGTTGTTTTGTCCTACAAGGGGACACTGACCAGGCTAGTGGTTCAGATTGTTAAGCAGTTCACTTGTGACTTGAATGGTCTGTGTTTGATTCCTTAGTGAAATCAAGCGTGGACATCACTGGAAAGTCATACTAAAACGAAACAGCTATGCAATATCTCCTGATTTCAAAGTGGTACCGACTAACTTCAATCTGTGACTGATTAAACCAACTAAACTCCTCTATTCAATATATTCAGTTCCATATATGTTAAAGAATAAACGCAGAATGCAATGTCTGGACTTGGACTATATGCTTTTGAAGTTTTTCCAATGTTGCCTATTAATTTATTGATTGAAGTAGATATTTATATTAAGATGAATGAACGATGAACTTACTTTTAACGAAATACCCTTTACTTTCTTCAATTGTATATCTAGAATGGTTGGAACATGCATGTCTTACATTCCATGTTATTATTGAGCAAACTATCAAATAACCATATGATCACTTTTTTTCTAGTTTAATGGTATTCACCACAGGCTGACCTAAATTATAATATTGCTACAATTTATGGAAGAAATAGGTCAGTGTTTCATTATATTACGGGACTCGTCAGGTCTGTTTTCAGATGTAGAATGGTATACTCAGATTAGAAATGAGTTGCATAAATCTGGCAAATAATCATGCATGTATTCGTTTAAAAAAACCGCCTGAAGAAACTAGATTTAGACACTAATTGTATATTTAAAAAGACATGATTTAAGATGCTTAATCTTTCACTTAGGGAATAATATTGTTCCTGGTATGAATAAGTGCGTAAAATGACTATAATGAACTTGTTTTTTATTTGTGAATCAGTGCTGAACTACAGAACCTAGTTTTATCAAGTGGTATAACAATCACTGTAATCAATTATTTTTAAGTAAGTTCTATACAGACTTGTAGATTGCAAATAAGAGACAGTAGTTTGATTGTAAGGTTATCTAAAATTCATTGTCACAAAGATTTATATTGACATAAATAGTATTTCGAACGTCTTCAGATTGTTACTGGTCGGTGTTTTGAATTAGGATTAGAGGTTTAAGGTCAGTATAGAGTTTAGGGATAGATTTGGTTTGCTTGTTACATACTATAAACTTAGACGTAAGTTGAAAGGTGATTTAGGGGTAGTCAACAGGAAAGCCTGAGCCTAGATTTTATGATAGTTGTCACTATTTAGTAAAGCTCATCTTAAACTTTTTGGGAACTAATACTCCTTAGCAGATGTCATCAAGTGAAACAATGGTCACTACTTCGTGATCAGTTAATGTGAACTCAGAACTAAGTATCATTTGCGCTTCACGTTAACATATTCATTGCGCATTAACGACATCGACATCACAATAGCTGTATATATTTGACTAAAATTCGGTTTGTTATCTTTATACTGATTTATTTTTAATAAATTTGTAACAGTAATTTTACGTTGCATACAAACTTGAGCAGACTAGTATAGAGATACCTCTAATTTGTAAAAGCCCATTAACGTTACTCATTTAATAGATTGTCATTATTACGCATGTAATGTATAACGTGTCAAGATTGTATCAATACATTATGAACATTCTGTTATACTTAATAAACTTCTGCTAACGCACTGTACTTTCTGGTTACGTACTTCTTTAATAGTACTATAGTTCTCTTTCTCTGACAACTGATACACATTTCCTTTTATTATGTTGTTGACAGGAGTCGTTCTACGTCATACTGTCACTGTCTGCTAAAACTCCTACAATCATGTTCTTTGTTTCACTGTACTGGTTTTTCCAAATGCCAAAATTAACTCATACTGGTGTTAAAAAGTTGAGGAACGACTTTCTGATCTAAGTCTTACTTCTATTCAAGTAAAATGAATTCATATAAAGTATAAATTTGTCTAATTTACTTACATTAACCGTCAATACATTATTCATCTCTATTTTTATAACTGATTCTATACACGCAATACTTAAGTACTCACATAGGTCACTCACAAACTGAAAACTTTCAATATCTAACATACTGATAAACCATTCGAATGTATGTCATGCATATTTCAATTTCTAGTTAGTGTAAATTCTAACTATATTCCTCTTAGTTGGCAACATACCGGACAACTGAAGCTAAGCTTTACCCCCCCCCTCACACTCCTATTATATACTTCTATTGATACTTCTATCAATAATCTTGAAACTATGACAATGAATTATATTTTCCTCTAAAACTTCATACTCAATTTTATATTTTGGAAATCGATTTCAAAAAAAAAAGGTGGAAGAGAGTGGGCATATTATTTATACTGTTTTTTTTTTTTTGTTTTCTTTTGTAACTGTAATAATTAAAAAAAAAATAAATTGTTGATTGATTAGTTGAACAACTACACTTTTAATTAACTTCAATCATAAAGAATATTACTCTAAATGAAAAGAGTTGGTAACTTTAGAGATAAAAAAAAAGAAGTAACATGAACTACATTCACATACATAAACAAACACACAGACATACCTACCTACACACTCAAAAGTTGTATGCAAGCTATGACAAAGATAACTTGAAATGCAAAATTAACAACTACACTGAATTAGTTACATGTTATGTAATAGGATTAATATAAATATGTTGAGTATAAATCAAAAGGGGGAATAAATACAATGTAGCGTTTCATTTTATGCATAGAGCTTTAATTCAATTGTTTAATTAAACTAACTGTTCAATGATTCAAATGAAAATGAAAATCTTACCGATTGAAAAAAAGAAAGAAGCAAACAGTTGAGTATATTGAGTAAGCCAATTTGATAAAATGACTTTGTATTTTGATAATTTATATGTTGAGTATATATGCATAGATAGGTAATTGAATATACATACTATTGATGATGAAGATTATAAGGTAATTCTACATTGTAGATGACTTTGAACTAGATGCTTCATTGTTTCATGGTTTTATCAAATAATAATGACTTTGTTTTCATAAACCTATTTAAACTGAATAACTCTGATGACTATTAAGAATATTTGTCATATCACAATGTAAATTTTTGATTAATTTTATGTGTAAATGCATAACAAGAAGTTTCATAGAATACGTCCACAGTTATTATTTATAAACGACAACAGCTTTCATTCCAGGTTGAGGTGGTGGTGCAGCTTGTTTAGCATGAGTTTCACAATATAATTGTTCTTTAATGTAGAAATAACCGATATTACGTAAACCTATTCCACATTTACAACATTTTAGGCATTCAGGATGCATTGGAACTCTACCTTGTACTTTGACAAATACACCACGTATAAAACCACCACATGATCCACAATACATTGATGGCGGGGATGTTGGTGATACTTGTTGAGGTGTTGAATTATCATACTGATTACCTGTTGAACTAGCACTAGATAATGTTCTTTCGAATGTTTGATTTCTATTCTTTTGATTATATAAACCCATAGGCGAATTATATGATGAATGACTTATTTTACGATAACGTCCTTCACCAACTTTCGCTAAGAAATTTTCTCCTGGCGCAGGTGGTGACTGACCAAATGGCAGAGGAGAGATATTGTGCTTTACTCCAATTGATAAATCTTCATTATTTTGTGTAGCTTCTAAACTTACATGAGTTCCATATTCATGTTGTTGTTGATTATGATTTGGCGACATTTGAATAGAAGAAACAACCTTAGGTTGCCATATAGTTTGCTTATTCATTGGTTGTGGAGAAATTGGTTTCGGTGAACGACTTAAAGTATGCATTGGTGACGATGATAAATTATTTTGATGTGTATATGAATTCAAAATTTCGCCACGTTGAACATATAACTCTAAGTCATTACTTGATCGTATAATCTCCATTTTAGCATCCTCATGTCGCATAAATTTAGTTTCAGACTGATTAATTCGTATTACATGATCACCAGCACGAAGTCCACTGTAATCAGCAATACTTCCAGGATTTACATGTTGTATCATGATAGAATGACCAAAATCAGTACCGCCTTCTAATCGAAAACCCCATGGAATAGATGTATCCTGACGAACTAAACGAATTGAACATAGTTGAGATGCCATTTATTAAAACACAATGTAAATGTTTATTAAATAAATTGTATTTTGATTTCTTTTAAAATGATTGTCTTGTACACATGTAAGAAGAAAGGGAAAAACGTAAAATATGTCCCAAACAACCAAAATTATCACATAAATAAACTTTGTTGTAAGTGACATTCGATTGGTTCCCACCTCTATTGAATACAATTGGTTTAAACAGTCAGGTATCAACATTAGGAATGTTTGGATGTGTCATACATGTTTGTGCATAAAACACTTAACATGATTGTACAGAATATGAATGAATTCTATCTAACACTTCATACTTTCTGCACTTTATTGATTTTCTATTACATTTACTACACCCTTAGTTTATGCTGATGATAAAATGTAAATCCATATTGGGTAAGTTATCATTTTGCATCATAGTTGGATAGAAGTGAATGATTAACATTATCAGTATTCCTATTGTAGGGAACAGAGCAGAATTATCAATTAGAAAGTAGGATACACTACAAACAAACGTTGTGTGTGTGTGTGTACATGTAACAACAGATTAGACATTTCCGAAATTTTCAGATTACATGATTTAATTTATAGAAAAGAAAGTATTATTTGCATCAAGTTATATTGTTTTCACTGCGCAAACCGTAAGATAGATTCATGAAGAACTGAGCAATAAAATAGATATATTTACCATGGGTTAACTAGATAATTTGTAATATAGAGTGACGATCATTCATTGTCATCGGCGATAACTTTCTCACTCATTAAAAATCTTGATCTCCACTGGTCAAAATTGCTCACTAGAACTTCAAGAGCATCTTAAGTTAGTCATTAGTAAGCTGATTAATGTAATTGAAGTGCGATGATATCGTGAAGATGGATATTAAGTTTAGCTGATTGGTTTCCGATGGTACCTTATCAACATCAATCTGTGACGAATCCAATCGACAAAATTTAATACTCATCTCCACAAAACCACCTCATTTCAATTTGAAATAAATTGAGTATTGGCTTAGATCATTCATAATAAATTGTATATTTGGTTGTTTGTATTCGTCACAGATTGATGTTATTTGCGTACCACTGAAAAACACGGAGGACTGGACAGCTGTTTAGTCCTAGTATGCGATTCCTTAGCAGTGCACACCCTCGATTCCGCGGTGACAAATACAAGGAACCAGACTTAATACGTATTTCTGCAAAGCCACATCGATTCAAATAGTATGTTTGTAAAAGCCCAGTGTGTGGAAACTTCCTTATGTTTCACTGTTTTAATTTAAGTCAGCTTCTTCCAAATATAAAGAAGTGGTTCAAATTAACATGAACTTATTTAGTATAGAGGGAAAAATCAAATCAAATATTAGTTTCAGAACTAACCTACAAATACCGACCTGTTTGATCAAGTAAATGTCAAGTATGTTAAAGGTAAGATCAGTATGTGTGAATTTATACAAAGAAAATTCGAGTGAAACAAGAAGGTGATAATTATTTGTAATGTGGAAGGTCAGAGATTTTTCTACACTGACATGATAACGAAGTGTATCATCTACATATTTAAGCCAAATACTTGGTTTAATTTTACTAGTCAAAATGTATTATTCTATGTTCGATATAAGTACGTTTACCGTAATCGAGGGACTCGGGAAACCTTATAGCCATATTGCTCTTAGGGTGGTTAAAGTCCTGAATGTGAATAAAGCAGAACTCAAACACAGTCTAAGTGACTTCATTTTTAAGTAACCTGTTAATAAAGTCGTGACAATTGTCAACAGGAATACTTGTTTATAAAGCTGCAATGTAATGGCTTTTCAGTATTTGCTTTATACTGATGGCTGGATTCAATATTCTCGTTTGAAAATAGTAACTATCTTTGACTGAACTTTGTAAATTTAGTTGAAGTAGTTTCAGTATGGAACTACTTAAACTTATATTAATTTGATCTATTTATTTGTTCTCCGAAACAACAACTTAAAGGTAGCTTCAGGGTAGTAAGCAAAAAAACCTTGGATCTAAGTTTTGTAATATTTGACACTCGTCATCAAGGTGTACCTGCAATCTTCTAAGAAACCTATATTTTCCTGCTGACTTGATCCTGGGTAACCCAGTTTTAGAGTTTACAACTATTGCTATTGAGTTATTCGGGCCAGACTACCTTGTATGATACATATTCTAATTAGTCTTCACTTCAAATTGATTGACAAATAAACTGACAACTTTTCAGTCATACTGATATATTTCTTTAGTATTGTTTCTATGGCTTAACAGTTGAAACAACACTACAAGACTACGATTCATTTATTCGCCATATCAAATATTTGTTTCCTTTGTAACATAAATTTTTTTCCTGATGAACTATTTAGTCATAAATACTGTCTTCTCATTGATTCAAAATGATTAATGAATCGAGACAATGATTGACCCAATTCGTAAACATTTCACGTATTATGCTTACTCGTTCCTACACTCTACTGTAACTAACACTTCCTAAACATTACATTTCAAGTCAAATTGCTCCACAGGAACATGCTTATTAACTTTATTAGCATTGACTGATAACTAAATAATAGCTATTATTGTATTTGTCTTGTCCTCAATGAAAATCAGTCAAGTTGTAATGTGTCTATCAGTTCAAATGACTCGACACTGTGTACTGTACGTTTGACAGTTAGTAATTGGGAGCAGTTAGCAGTAAATCCTAGTTGAAACAAGGTTGCGTTGTGACTACCTAAATAGTCCGGTTTTTGCATCTAATGCCTTAAAACTGGATGACAACGTTTGAAGTCCTACATAGAGTACGTGTTCCACCAATATTTCATATATTCATAAGTAGTGAGTAGCAATTGATCTAGGTCAGGTAACGCTTAATGTGAATTACTTCTAACTAGTTAACGTCAATAGAAATAACGCAAGTATTAGTTTTAAGTTTGGTTATATGGAACTCATTGGAATAGCGTAACATAATTTTTGGAAAATAATTACCTTCTTAAAATTTTTATAAGAGTTAACCAAAGAAAGATTTTATATTGATAGCCATCTTACCGTTTTAAACTGCTTACTAACTGTCAAGTTAGGGGACACAAAACTCACAACCGAAATTGGTTGATTTGAAATGTGGCAATCAAACGGAATTCAAGACGTGTGTTACGTTTCATTTAGTACTCGTCGGCTGGATGCAGTTGCATCCCAGTGTGAACATCAGCGGTGAAAGTCAAACTCATTTCGTTTTGTGCCAAGTAGGAAGAAGTGTACGTCTCGGGTTCTGTTGACCTGCCAAAATTCAAATCAAACAATACTTGTAAACCGTCACTATATCTAGGCAATCCGCTCAGGATGCGAATATGGAAACAGAGAGCGATCAGCTTCAGTCCATTACAAATCAATGGAAATATCGGAATATATTCTAATTATATTTAAAACCTGAATGGTCGGTTTGCAGAGAAATCTTAAAAACACTTACATATTTCGTTCACATATTGTTATCTACTGAGGATGAGCCACAGACCTCTGACGTTTTTCTGTCTCATGAACTTCAGAGCTAAAGTAAAGGAATATTTAAGGCATTGTGTAATTTATTTTGCAAGAATTCGCTAATCACACTACGCCCTACGTTAATGCTGTTCTGATAATTTGAATTCTACATCTATTGTCACTTTTAACTTTATTGAGATCAGATAATGTTAGATCATTTTTCTGCATGAAAGTTGACAATAGTTAATGAAAGACCAGACACTTATAAAGTTTAGTCCCCTGTAAAGTTAAATAGAAAATGTAGCTTAAAGAAACATTGAAATTATTCATAATCGCCTATACCTCATTTATCAATCTACTTGAAGCCATAACATGTTCCTAACTAAATGCCTACAATGTCTGATCAATTTTGAAACAATGTACTTTATAATGTAGTTTCAGTAATAAATATGATGCTTACTTTAATTTATTATACTTAAGTTGTTTATTCATTTAAGTCTTTATCACTAAAAGTATCTTTACAACATCTATCTGTAATACTTAGTTATTTATGTTATGATAAATGGGAATGAAGATCAGAGAATAAGAGTTCAGAACTATGAATAAATTGTACTTTTCTTAGAAAAAACAAATCTAAAAATGTATATCGGATAAAGTTAGATACATTAAAAATAGATTGTTTATGTAATTTGAATGTGTTTGAATCTTCTAGATGATTCAATATGGACTGAAAATGACAGGGTTTTACTGCCGTATGTACATTCTGAGCAGGTTATCCCAATAAACTGTGGGGTTTGGCATGAAACAAATTGAGTTCTAGTCTGGGTGTGAATGTCAACACTGGAATGAAGATACATACAGCTGATGAGTTTCAAATAGCACGAAACGCGTATCCTAAATTCTGTTTGCCAAAGATAAACCAACTTAAATTATAATTGCTTATATGTGTCTAAGCAGAAGAAAACATCAGCATTTGAATCAACGGAGAAGTAGAAAGGATGTATGTTGTATATTGGATATGGAATATGCAGTAGCTAAGACAAAACGACATGAGCAGGAAATAAAAATACGTAAGGCAAGAAGGTAAAGGGAGGAAAGTAATCAGAAAACAACATTAAATAGTATCATATAATTAAGAAGAACGAAATAAACCTGTATTAAACTAGTCAGTTTTTATCCTAGTTAATTTAAGATGGTTTTATGGAGACAGGTTACTATGTTTATTTGACTGTATTCGTCATAGATTGATGTCAGTTGGGTGCTAATGAAAACCGGGAAGTAGTGAACATTCATTTCATTTAAGTACAGTGCTATATAGGGTGATTCAAGAAGAGCAACTAACTTTCCGAACTGTTTTTCAGAAAATTATTTCATTTTTTCCTAGTATATGTATATTGATTATCTTATTTCTATTACTGTCATGTTTCCACCGTCCCAACGTCCCACTGGGCTCATAAACTGTTAACATACCATTTATCATCCAGAAACTACCATCGATTAATCATGTACCTGTACCCTGCTATCATTATCCTTAGTCATTGCTGTTTCTTTTTTGTATAAATGTTACTCTCTCTTTATTGTTGTGATGCATGATCAGGTTTTGTATGTATATAAATGGATGAGTGAAATGTATTCTTACTATCCGGTGGTTGGCTTAGTTATTTTTCGTTCTTCACTCCAGTTTGAGGATTAGTAGTCACAGGGCAGACATATTCGTATACTGATTTATATTATTGAAGTCACTATTTCCCGTGCATTGTAATTGCCGGGTTTTTAAGATATAACATATGAGACTCGTCAGAAGTGCACACACTTGATTTCACCACAGAATCGAACCTAGAACCTTCATGTTTATTATTACTCTTCAATTAAATTAATTCTGTTAGACAGGTGAAATTTTTCTAAAGAAACTTTGATAACTCTGTTAGTAACATGATAATTTTTTTTATTTTATTGTAGATTAAGTGTAAAATTAACTTCAGATGTAAACTACGATTTTACCCTAACCCTAACCCTGACATTAGTACATTGATCAGTTTCAGTTTATAACAACATCTGTAAGAAGATACAAACAATTTCAAATTATATAGATCTATTTGTTTAAATAAAATCATTGAGAAAATTTAAAAAATTCAGAAATGTTTCATCAAACATGTAGGTCATCTTTGATGTAGTACTTTATCGTTTCGTTTGAAGACATTTGATTTGATTTCATTTACGTAGAAATAGTTACATTATGGTTAGGAGGAAATTTGAGACATAACAGTGATATAAGATTGTACAGTGCATACCAGCTCACATTGAAGAAGTATACAACAGTTTATATTTTAAATTGATTTAGGAATAGATCATTTGTACAATGTTTTGTGCTAATGAAATTTTACAAAACAAGAATAATGAACTATTTAAGTTGGATCGTGACTGGCAAGTGGAATCCAGGATGCACGTTTCCTACTGTAAACATCGACATTGGGGTGCAGGTACATCCAGTCGACGAGTTCTAAATAAGACGAAGGCGCGTCCTGGATTCCACTTACCAGTCACAATCTAACTTAAATAATATTTGTGAATAATCGCTATATTGAGGCAATCCTATCAGGATGCACATATAGTAACGGAGACTGACCAACTTCAGTCTATATCAAATCCATGGAAATATACAAATTCATCCTAATAAGAATAATGAACATTGTGGGATGAATTGAATGCATTTGATTTCAAGTTCTCTCATTCTTTCACATACATATAAAATCATATAAAATAGTAGAATATTTAAGAAATGTTATGTTGAATGTAACACAAAGATAGGAAAAAAAAATAAAGACAATTCAGTTTCACGATCTATTCGTTATACAACTTCCTGGATATGCCAATATTTAAATTTTAACAATTACTGTCAAAGACACATAGAGTTAATCTTGAAAGCAGCCAGACCGTGTTCTTCGAATTTATTAGACAGTAATTTGAAAGTCATATGTAGAACAATGATTATCTTGCAAAGTTTATACGAAAGTATTCCATGTTAAAAAATGTGATTCTAAAAACCCTAATCATCAAGAAAGATATGTATACCAATCTTCTATTCATAGTGGAAAATCTCAGCTCGAAGAAGAGTCTTTGGTTAAAGGCCAGCATAGTGCTGACTTATCTTGTTGCAAATTCAACTATTACCCATTCTGCGGGAAAAAGTCGAACACAGATAACTGATCTTCACTACTTACCACTAATTATATTTATCATTTTACATATATCTACGGTGGCTTATGCAATGGAAGAGGGTGAACGTGTTACCTAGAACACCATGTACCAAAAAAGTAATTTGAAATTTAGTGGCTCATAATTACCTAACGCACATCATGGAGACAAGTCACTCAGTGAATCCCAAACAGTAATTAGACAGAATAACGTCAGACTTCTGTGTTATAAAGAAACATTAGTTATTCGTCATAACAAATTAAATTTTTTTCAGGCAAAAAGGAATTTGTAACTCACTTAGCGTTGGCATTGTAACTGATTTCTTACTTATTTTACACATTACTATCTTTGCCCGAGTTTTTATCTTTCAACAAATCGTCAAAGATCTTTGCATTTTGTTCTACTTATTCCACTTATCATCACTAGTGAACGTATTTTACCTTTCATTACAACTCTTAAGTTTCATTATAAGACGTTAATTGATTAGATTAGTTTTATCATTTGCTTATCTTGTTCACTAAATCTGCCTATCAGTTTGGCATTCAAAGTAATTTTGGTTTTTACACCATTATCATACCACTGATTTTCGCCACCTTATCTACTATTAACATAAAAGTTAGTACCTGCCTCGTGGACTCGACTGCCTTTTGACTTCCGTCTCTCAATAATCCCATTCATCTATAAATTTAACATGTTGTTACAATTATTGTTTACTATTAGACCAAATAACTATTACTTACATGTTGTAACCAACGTGAAACTAGTAAAACATTTTCGTCATTTATGCAATTTTGTGCAAATGTGAAAATAGTAAGATCCAGGAACATAAAATAAATTTGCTTCATCCAACAATGTTTGCTGTTCTTATTTTTCATAAATGTTTGTCATTTGTTTTTGGTTGTTTGAAAGACCTGAAGGTAAATGTTCACACTACGTTTTTAAAAAAGTATTGAATCAAAATGGTTTGGGGAGATTGATATTAAGTTTAATTGACTGAATATGCCACACATTGATGCTGGAAGGGTAACATTGAAAATAAGGTGGTACTAGACAGCCGTTTCGTCTTAGTATGGGACTCCCCAAAGTGCGCACCCTACATTCAACCCCAAGGGCTTCAGATTGGTGCACGCCAAACTCATTGCATTGCTAAGCCGGCATCCAATGGTAGAATTCCCACTAGGATGCACAGAGCTAAGAAGTCTTCTATTAAGACAAAATGGCCGTCTAGTGCTCCCTGGTTTTCAGTGGTACTTTGCCAACATCAGGTTATAAAGAGATTCGATTAAATATTGAATTATTTAAACAGACAATCATAATTCATCGCTTAGGACGTACATTTTGAGTGAAATAAGGCAATGAAATCATAGTATACTTGGTAATGTGACCAGCAGTGCACTCCAGAACTCGTTTATCGCTTTGTATATGCGACTCATAGGCTTCGTGTACATGAATCAAAGTATAGGTATTCACATGGCTACTCTTAAACAGTATCTTTCACGTTATTTACTAAACTACTGGGTTCAGGTTGCCTTTCACTCGTTCAAAGAATATGAAATCATTAGTAACGTAGTATAATTTCCTACTGTCAATACAATAGCCTGAAATTGATTAGTCTTTATTTCCATAATAGAACATCAAGTTGACACTTTGAAATCCTTCAATATGATTAGTAAATATCTAAGCTCCAGTCTTCTGAAGTCTGCTAAAGTTCCTGTTATTAGCCGTCCAAAACCTGAATTGTGCGTCTTAAAGAAGACTGTTGCAAGCATTCGTCACATTGGTAACATTGTTCATGTCCATATAAGTGTCCTTTATTCACTTTACTTTTAAAGATTTAGCATTAATATTTGATACTCTATCATAACATTTTTTTCTATTTATTTACTTGATGTTATGTAATCAGTCTATTTAATATTAACTTTTCTTTATTCATTCATTCATGATTCATATATATATATATATATATATATATATATATATATATATATATAAATCTAGAGCCTTGACGAAAAACTAAT
Source organism: Schistosoma japonicum (assembly GCA_025215515.1). Lineage (NCBI taxonomy): Eukaryota > Metazoa > Platyhelminthes > Trematoda > Strigeidida > Schistosomatidae > Schistosoma > Schistosoma japonicum. The sequence continues at coordinate 65,751,216 of CM046069.1, read as the reverse complement.
TGAAAAGAAATTTCTTTGCTCATATGTTGTTTTCATTAAATGTCTTAATGGAATTTTTCACGTTATTGGGAAAGAGATATATTTCTAGATGTTAAGTGATTGGAAACAATCTTGTGCTTAGTGCCAACTAAGATTTATCCCTAAACACTATCTTCAGGGGCAACAATCCACCCCATGAGGTCTAAAGTGAGATTAATTATATCCATAGCCGAAGACCTACAAGCATTAGTTTTGCATGTATCGGAGGTTACTTAAGACCGGTATAGTATTCCAGGTGAAAAGAACCGTTTACCATGATTTTTACCTAGTCTACAGTATTCGTTATAGGCCATAGAGTAGAAGAAGACAGTTCCTTCTCATTAATCTTAAGTCATTCACAATTATGAGTACTGGGAAAACAGGCCTTTTACATCCATTATATTAATTATATTTTATTGTAGAGGTTTTGGAATCATTTTTAGTATAGCGATTTGTGAGTATTGCCACATTTTTTGGTTACATTGACTGAAGTTACTTAAATCGCTTTTAAAGTTCAAGAAGTAACACATATGTCATTTATCGTGTCAGCGTACTCCTCTAAAGTGTGGACACGAAACCTTACCAGGAGCAGAATCTTTGATGAGCATTTGATAATTAAATCAATCTTTTGATACACTATGGTCCACGTTTCTAACTTTATCTATTTCATGATATTGTATTAACTCAATGGTTTAAAGTTTATGCAAACTCTGTCAATCATAGAGGTACTGGGTTCGATCCTTGGTGTGAAATCATTTAGTAATTTGTGTTGGACTTATAGTGTTAAATAAAAGGAATACCTATTTGTGTGGGAGAATACTTTTTTGCCACATAGCGACTTAGGAGCAACTAAGATTATGGTCACCATTATTCTAAGTACTGTGCAGATAAATTTTGGCATACAGGATTTACGCCTACTCATCATCTTATATCATGTATAGCAGTCGGAGTGTACAAAATTGGATTTTTTATTCAAAATCAATAAATTCCTTGCCCGACTAGAAACTTTCTGACATTTTATCTACACACCTGCAACTCATTCTGTAACGGACATCATGTTAATAATATCAATATCAGGGGTCAGTAAGAGTCTAAATCTTTTAAACCGTAAGAATAAGGTAATTCATTGTGATCCATACTGAAGTCTTGTTGGTTGAAAGCACACATATATGCACACCTACAAGTAAGCATATGCGCACATATGAAACGAGGGAAAATAAGGTAACAATACTTGGAAATCAGTGTCATATCCAATAAAAATATTTAAGGAATAACATAGTTTATAGTGATTATGTTTAAAAAAATAATTAGTAGAAATTTTTTCTGTCTATAAAATATTTCTAAGCTTTAGTCTACATTGTGAAGTTCAAGTAAAGTTTACTGAGAATAACAGAAAGGTATAGGGCTGAGGATAGAATTTTGATAGTGTGACAGATATCAATAATGAGTGTAGATGAGTATCCGGGTTTGTTAAATATGAAAATGTGGACTTTCGGTGATGGATTCAGTCATCTAATTAAGATTTTACTTGCAGTGAGGCCTCAATATACTGAGTTTGATTAAATGCGTTAGATTATTAATGTACGGTACCGAAGAGTTTAAATTCATTTACCAAATAAAGAATCTTAAACTCAATTTTAAGCCACGTTATTTATGATGGGTAGTCACATTTGTTGGCTGCTGAAACAATCAAGAAATAGGGAAAATCTTGAACCTTCGTCATAGTAACTGAAGGTCAAATCCTCTAACGAGTTAGCTACTGTTCCAAGCTGACAGATGACAGTAGTTTGGTCTTAAATAGCCTTAAGAAATTCTCTATAGGCTAGACTGTGGGTAAAGTCTGTTTGTAAACTAAATAATATTTGAACTAGGTGGTTTTGTGGAGATCGGTTTTAAGTTTAATTGATTAAATAAGCCATATATTGATGTTGAAAGGGTACTATTAAAAACAAGGACGGACTAGACAGCTGTTTCGTCCTAGTGTGGGACTCCAGCAGTGTACATCCACGACCCCATTGGGGATCGAATCTAGGACCCTCTGGTTTCACGGCAAACGCTTTACCATTAGACCACTGAGTCGACTCCTAATAGTTGGTATTTCTAATTCAATCAATCCGTGATACCACTGAGCGAGCTCATTCATGTAAACGGTGTGTTGGTGCTTCACACCTGACACGACTGAAGTCCACTGGTCACGTCTTCCCAGTAAAACTTCAGTAATTACCTCAAGGAGCCGACTAGATCTTCGATGGGGTCGTGGATGCGCACTGCTGAAGAGTCGCATACTAGGACGAAACAACTATGCAGTGCTTCCAGATGATCAGTGGTTGTCTGATTCAGATCACTTCGTGATATTAAAATTATTGCTATTTATTCTTATAATTTATAAAGTATGCCTTGAAACGACTTGCTTTTTTTACCACGAAAATATTGCGATAATAAAGATCTCAAAATTTACATTTTGTTCATTAAAGCAGACAATAAAATAATAGTTTCAAAATTGATCCTCTTCTCTCTGAGTTATAAGAAATGGCATTATACCGTAATGATAGAAGAATGTAAATAACACTTTCTTGAAGATATATAAACTTTTTCTGCACATATGGGGATTAGATACTCTTTCAAACAACATTAATATAATTGAGTTCTTTTTGACATTCACTATTTGAAGCAAATAAGAAGTTTATAATTTCTATCAAAGTATGACTTTAGAAATCTAGCAAACAGCTATTGTTATTCACATATATGAAGTTAAGAGTCACCGAATTTTAGTTAACGGATATTATACTCTTTGTAAGATTAAAACCCATATCACCTACCTTCATAGTCTGTGGCGTTTCTTTATCAAATCATGAGATAATTGAAAATACAAGTTAATGTAATTCTAAGTGAATGACTATATATATTTTTCACAAGAAGTGATTTACATATGAACAATACACTCATAGGGCAATGGAAGGCTTTATTGAATCTTCGGGGAATTACAGTTTATGATAATGACTATTATAAAGTTATAATAACATTTATGTTTTGAGTAGTTGCCTCTAAGAAGATTGGGAATTTATTCATATGCATGAAAATTTTATTTATCATTTATCATAAACAGGAATAGATATTATTCAAGGAAAACAACACAATAATTATCGTGTTGATGATCATAATAATGAATCACTTTTCTTATTGGAGGCAGTTATTTAGAATGTTGCTAGGGCAGTTAAAAATAATAAGGATTTAAACAAACTAGAACCCAGACATTCTCAACCTAATATACTCGAATGGCTTAGAATTATTCCGGATAACTTGAACCCTATTATTTACCTAATAATGACTAATTCGTTTATAGTTCAATTGAGATGGTTATTTTTGTGAAGATTGATTATTTAGTTGATCGAAGTTGTCACAGATTGATGTTGGTAGGGTAACAGTGAAAACCAGGGAGCAATGGACAGCTGTTTAGTTCTAGTGTGAAAATCCTAAAAAGTGGAGTGCAAACCCAGATTCCGCACCAAGGGCTTCAGATTGACAGTGATAGCCTAACCATCTGCACCACTAGGTCGGCATCCAATGATAGAGTTCCCACTTCCATCATTTATGTTAAATAATGAGTACCATTGATAAACACTGAATCATCAAAATAATTTTATCCATAAAATTGTACATTTGCCTTTTTATTACCTACAGTTTTGCTGATTGTTTCTTTTAAACTTCTTATATGAATTAAAGACAGTGAAACCATTTTATGCCCCAGTTACCACTAAAATAGTTAATTTTAGTTATCACTGAAAATCTTTTAGGTTATGTTTAGCTATCACAAACCATTTAAAGGACTATGAAGAAGACAGTGATTAAAGTGTTAAGGATTGACAGTAAGAATGTTCGTTAGTATGAGAGTTGTGGATCATTGTGTACTTATTATGACAAATTTTGGGATGTAACTGATGAATTTCAACTTTGTAGGGATCGAGATAGATATTATCAATAGCTACTGTCAAAGGTTGCTCAGTATCGGAAAAAAAAACAGAAGTTAATAATGTAGATCATCTGGCTCTAAATTAGTAGCATAAAAACTAGGTGCTCTTTGCATGTCGTGAAGGTTCTACGTCCAATACTTAACAGAAACGTGGTTGCTCACTGTTGGGCTGTACAATATTAGAACAAAAAAGCTATTCGATGCCTCCTCTTTTTTTAAAGATTCATTCGTTGATAACAGTTTCTATTATAAAATTACAGAAACGATCAACCAGTAAGAAATGTAGATGTAAAGATGCCACAAAATTTAGTATCGTGTTCATTATAAAATCAAGTTACTTAGCCTGTCTACTATTTAGGAAAGTTAGTAAATTGACTCGGACTAAACAATAGGAGCCATAATATTGTACAAACTTGTGACGAAATGGCTCTTTCTAGGCAATCAATTCAGAATTCATACATGCCGAAATGTCCTGATTGAAAATGAATTATTATTATAAACAACTGGATAGTGTAAACGTTTACTAATAATAAGATGCACATCATGCTCATTTTTTATAAGCGAATGGATATCTGAACTCGTATCCGCGTTCGATGTAAAAGGTACTGGGTTTGAATTTTGGTGTGAACAACAGCCCTGGAATGTAGCTGTATATTGATTTATCAAGTCTTAAATATAACAAAAAACATGACCTGGATTTCATTGAAAGTCAAAATTTGTTCCTTTATTCAACACATGCAGAAACATTAACTTTCCCCTACATCTGCAAGTGAATCTAAACTATCAATGTATCATACCTGATCACTCTAACATTCATTATGTTATTTCACAATGTACATTAGAATGAGGTCTTTTGTTAATTCTATATTTTGGTGGGAGGGGAAGGGAAGTAACAATAAAAGAAGAAATAATAAGATAAACATTGTGAATATAAATGTTAAACTTAAAAGTACTAGACTTCTGACTACAAGACGGTATGTATTTTTGGTCTCTTTATAAAACTTTTAATGTTAATTATCATACCAAAGACACAAATGTCTTCGTCTTAACGAATCTATGCCTATCGAGAAGTGTTCTTTATAGCCACGATTCATTGTCGACTGACATCAGTTGAAAAACTTCTATAACGCTAAGACAACTAATGAGTAGTTGCCCTTTAGTTATGATTGTCTTATCACCCACAAAAAACATTATTCATAATTTACCCATAACCTTCAGGCTTCATGATGATCATCATAGCATTAAGTTACTGATTTGATTGCTGAAATATCTTTATCATTTCAGACATGATTGGCCTCCAGCGATTATGGCTACTAACTAAAGCTTAAAACCTATCTCACGATTTGTCATAAGTGAGCACACTTTAATCGTTTTGTTTTCAAGCAATTAGAAAGTAGTTAAGTGAAAGTTTATAATCTTGCATATGACAATTTTTATAAGCTTGATGTTTCGTCTATCATATTGAAATGATCTTATTAGTGATTGCCAAGAAGAAACTAACCAATGGAACTAGAGTACCGACTATGACTTGATAGACTTGGGGAACAGTAAGTGGTTGGAGTTATTCCTGAGCGACCAAAATCTTCCTCAGAGGTATGGATAGGGCAAACAGGAACAGAAAAATGAAAGTTAGGACCAAGTCGCTTATTGAGTGAAAACAATGGTTTTCGTATATTATCTGCTGGACCAAACAGTAACAGAATATGCATTAAATCGTGGACTACGGGGCAGTGTATAGTAATCAGTATAATAAAGTATTAATAATAATGTGTAAACTAGCAAAGGAAAACAGATATGACAACAGTTAGTGAATTTATGAAAAGATTACAATTTAAGCAATATGCATAACATAGTTGCAAAAATGTCCAACAAATGCAGTGTATCAGTAAGGGTTCCAATACCGTGAATAATAAACTCTACAGACTAAGATTTCCATTCTTTGTCCCAATATAGTACACACTTTATAAAGAAATCTGACTACTAAGAGGTTGAAAAATGGTTTCTATAAGTAGTTCAAGCATTCACGTTTAGCCTTAACTTATGACAAGTTAATACATACCAGTATATTCTTTAGAAATGATTTGTCAAAAATCGTAAATCATTAATGGATATATATTTGTTGTCCAGGTAAAGCTGCACTTCTAAAATGCCTATCTATTTTTAAAAGTGCTGTTTGTCAAATGGATGTATTTATTTTCTAGAAAAAACATTCAACAAACTGTCACCTGATAAAAAAAGAAGTATTTGGTCATTTGAATCTTAAATTTTGAAGTGTTATATGATGTGTATGAATTGATTTTGTGCTTTTGAAAGTAGACCAGTTAACTTATTTTTGGACATGGTATCTACCTATAAGCCAAAATCTTAGAAGATATCAATAAGTTGTAATCAGTTGAATAAAATATTGTGAAGAGTCTTTCGGTGATGATGTTTTCTTTACTGATGTGGTTATCGTTTTGTTTAGATAATCTAGTTCAGAGAAAACATTACCACCACTGAAAACTGATGTGCCGAGCACCTAAAGAAGATTGATTATCTTTGAAAGCTATTTATCTGTAGACTATTTCAGTAGTTTTGGTTATATTCAAGGTGAACTATTTATTACCATTATCGTTCATTTTTCCCGGTCCTATCCTCCCATTTGATACATTAACTGTTATTATATCATTCCTCACTGATGAACTATGGTTAGTTGATTGTGTATACGTACTCCAGTTCACATTCCCTATTGCTTCTATTTTATATTAATGTTAGTTTCTTAATTGGTTGACTATGTGGTCAGGTTATATGTACATATAAAGGGATATGTAAAATATAATATATGATTCTGTCTGGTTTGTCTGTCGTCTTGTGTTCTATCTCCGGCTCGGGACTCTGTTTGGATAGGACAGAAGCGCATTTACCAACTAGGCACACCCTACTGGCGTTCGATCGATCAACCAATATCTCCCGTCATAACAAAAACAACTATATAAACTTAAGCCATTGAATTCTATAGATCAAGTTTGACCGAATGTTTTTAAGGATAAACAATAAGCAGCTGGAGTAAATAATTGTGTAGTTTTTATATCAGTGAAGATCTCCTTTGAGCATATCACTCAAGTAAGTCACGTTTCTAACACATGTCCAACCAAGACAGAAATTCATAATATCTTATGATTTCGTTCTTTTGATAATAAAGACTTGACCTAATCAGCCTCTGCCGTCATATGTGTATAGTGAGTTAATTGTCTCAACAGAACGTTATCACAAATATTAGTATATTTGGATTATGACTTGTTGAAATACAAGACGCGCATTTCGTCCTATATGAGATCTTTTGGTTGAGCGTTTGTCCATCTCAGTTTTCTTCTGATGCTGAAAACAGATTCTGTACCTATCTACTTAGATACTAGCGTCTCACTAGTCAAACTACTGAAGACGAAAAGCGTATCTTGGTTTACACTTCTGACGATAGTGCAGACACATTTAACCACATAATCACAATAAATTATAGCGAAAAAATGGCTTAGTACCAATAGCCAGAAATTTATGCTTAGTCCTATGTCGTTCCAGGAGAACGACAATGCCTGGAGCCTCTCTAGGGTTGTTGCCAGTCCCAAGCCGGGATAAAAGAGAAAGGTTGGGCATGGGGTTAGCAATCTCATCCTGTAAAACAACAATCTTGCTAAAAAAAACTCGCCAACCAGTAAAAAACCTATGAAACGACACTGGTATAAATAATTATATGTGGGTAGTTACCTTTACATATATGTGCTCATATTAACCCAACTATACTTGAATCATATCTATCAAATTCATTCATTGAAGATGATAATCAATAGTACTGGGTGTAAAGTTGTAGATCAGTCTTTTAATTTAGCTTTCATGATTCTGTTATACTTGAACGAATACATCAAATTATTGTGATTTCTGTAATTATCAGTCACTCATACTTAATATGGTTTTAATGCTACTTTTTGAAATAGGTAAACATCAATTGAGTATGATCCGAAGAATTTAGATCATTTTCTGACACCTTTTCCAAATAAATGAGCCTTGAATTATTCTCTGTTGTTCATAAAAACTTATCTGATTAGTACATTCACTCAATTTTTAAATGTTTACTTAGTGATTACGTAATCGATCAAAAATAATGTCATATGATTAGTGGTAGATGAATGTCAAGAATAGATACTAAATAATTTCATCACTGCATATTTACATCCATATCACAATGTTATCATGTGGTTTGTTATAACACTAACCACCTGATAATCTAAGAAGAATATAACAATTTCAATATGGAAAGAGATTTCATCACTGTAGCATTACTGAAAGAAACCGATTTAGTCCAGTTGAATTAAATAAAAGTGAAATATTAATTTACACATAAAATAAAGTTTGTAGTAACTGGTCGGTATAGATTTTTCTTCTTCTTTGAATAGGTTATATTATCTGATTCTGCTATTTGCTTGGAATTGTACTAGATTCGTGATTTCAGTGTGTAACCACTTATTATATGATGCAGGGCATGAATGTTGATTGAGAGATAGGTGTTTGATATCATAACTATGCTTAGGTAGTCTCTTATTTTGGTAGTGAATACCTAAGATAATTATTTAGAAGAATTATGCCGACTACATTTCATCATACCTGTAATTTATTCAACTATTTCCAATTCATACAATAAACAAAATATCAATTCATTAGCTTCATATAAATAATCAAACATGTACAGATATGTAGAGATTGTGGAATTTCATAAGTTACTTCACAGGCCGAGAATGGTTGGATAAAAATTACAAGCCAAGAATAGTTGTTTCATCCTAGTAATGGATTCCACAGCAAACTTATCTAAGACATCACCAAAGATCATTATGGAAATTCGTCAATATTTTGCCAAATATATTGATTGAAATTAGGTACTGAGAAAATAAAAGACAAAGTAAGCACAAATAATACTTGAAATAATCTCATCGATAGGAATTTATGGTTTTCAATGTTTCACCCGGTAAACTAAATCGACCTTCTTCAGGGAAATTAATCAAAATCAAAATTTTCAAAGGTTTTTTTTAATTGGTTTAATGAGTATAATGATAAGACAAGCCTTAGGGTATATTTAGGATCAGTTCAAAAGTTATACGTATAATTAGAACCTTTGTGCAAATTAAGTATGCTGACAATTATAATGACTTGACTGAAGTCAAATGGTGAGTAACATTGTTAATGTGAAATATTAGCGATGAATTCCATATAATAATTGACTAATTAGTAACTGTTGTTGTGGTTGTTGCTGATCTGATTGGCGAGAACGATAAGGTAGATGATAACGATAGAGGTATTTTTTGTCAACCAAAAGTTATTATGATGTAGCTAACTGGATCTCATTTCTTCTATTCACATTATTTTTGTTCGCTTATATGTACATAGATTCCGCTGTCAATCTTACTCTATATTCAGCGAAGCCTTTCGGAAGTAGTGTAGCTCCATCGAAGTTTACTAAATATCCTGTTTACAAGAAATGTAATACAACCACCGACCTATTTTCAAGCCTTTTTATATCTCCCTGTGATTTATAAATGTAGGCATAGTTTGCGTTTCTTGAACCGAACACAGAGCTACCTAGATGTTTCTCCTACATAAATAGCATTGAACTCACTGCGCTTGATTTTATAAATACAGTTTTGTTGTTTCCCCTCCCCCCAGGTACCCAATCTTAACTTTTATCTTATAGTGTCACTTGCTTGAAAATAAATCATGGATTGAAGGTAAGATATGTAGGTTTTGTGACCACAGCTTAACCATTATACCACTAAGCCGGCACCAAATACTTCAAATTTCTTATTTCAATCAACTTATCTGACATGCAGTTTATGATGAAATTTCATCATTAACGTAGAGTTGAATTAAACATTTTGTTTACATTAGTTAAATGCAGATTATTGCTCTATGATTTATTCATTCGGGATTCCTTAAAGCTAATAACTATATTAGAATCTATATTTTAACATAATGAGAATATTTCTCAAACGAAATGTAAGTATTTATAATCATAGAACAACGGGATAGTGAGGTTTATATCAATAGGGATGACTAATCGTAATATGCTTGTGAAGGTAGTTGAACATATATCTAAATGGCTTTCGAAGCAAATGACCTGGATTGAGATAACAGATGAACAGGACAAACAACCATTATCTTCTAACGCTAAACATTCAATAAAGACAAATCACTACGCTGATATCAAACCACCCTTTGTAGTGTTGTACGAGAGTTGTTTGGGATGTATATAAAAGTTTATTGAGGCCTTAACTATACGAAAATTCAACCCCCTTCCTTATGTGTAGAAAGACAATTTGTACTTACACTAAACCTACCTTGGTAATACTGATATTATACTTGAAGTAGAGTGTGGTTCACAATGTTCTTCACATTACCCTTGTTTTCTTTTCTTAACTTACGACTATCTCGCCGACCTTAATTTTTCATATACAAATGTCTTAACAAGTTTACGTGTGATCAGTTTGTTTTGAAATGCATTCCGCAAAACATATCACATAGCTCCGATAAACTTTGTCTTCTTATCGTATTGTAAAGAAATATCCTAGAAACGACAAAATGTCTGTGTGTTTGATACAGTGTATACCATATTTTACCCACTTGAATTATATTTATAACTGTAGGAGATTGATGAAGTAGTCGTTCAAGACAAGCTTACTCATTAGAATACTGCTTATTTCTGATTACTCTATGAGATATTTAAACTGTGTATTACATACGAAAAAAACGGTAGAATAATAAGCTTCATAATACAAATTATGCCTTAGTAACTAATCGAGAATTCAATTCTAATTTGACTAAAAGCCGTGAAATAATAATCGATTTGTAACCAGTTTAATGTATCCTTTTTGATTACACTAATAAAATCATTTTGATAGCATTTAAACCAATAAATGTAGAATTAAGATCAATCAAATTAATGTTGTTTCCGGGATCTAAATCTTGGATCCAGAACTTTCGATACAAGGATACTATTTATCAGTTTACTTAACTAGGTGATGTAACTTATAGAATAAAGTGATGACGTTCACTCAGTTGGTTCCACCAAACTTTTATGGAAGGATATTTTTGCCTTTTAACGATTTACTAACAGCCATTTATGTAAAGTTTAGGTAGGAATATTTATAGGTCATTCGGTTATACAGAGATTTTAACCGCCCCCTCCCTATACTATATGTATTCAGTAAAACACGCATTTTTTTTGCATAAATTACAATCAAGTGAAAAAATGTGAATGCAATAGCATGATACCAATCATTATATCATCCATGTTATAAGCCATTGCATAAGTTTATATTATCAAACTTACCAGTATATAAAATAATAGGATTAACAACCTACAATTACTTTATATATTACTTTATTATGGATACATTTGAAAAAGTAGGTCAACTCGTCAAGCAAAGTAATAAGTTAAATAGTCAACCAGTAATTATGGATAAATTACCAAAGTCCTTATTCGTTTACTAGATAGCTTTAAAGATTTAATGTACAGTAGTTATCTAACATAATTTTCTAAGGGTAATGGAGTAAACTACCACACAGTGGAGTCTTGTTGCCTTTTTTAAGTTTGTGAACATTTTTAAGTTGTGTTCTATACAGATCACGGTTACGGGATATTAGTATATAGGTGTGTAATCATCTACCGAGTAGATAATCATAATTATACTAGATGTATATTTTAGCTTATGGAAATGACAATTGCTCTGTAAAGAGTTTAAGTCATTAAGGAATACTGTATTTCCCTTTAACCAAACATATGTATACTCCTTCTTTCAGTTTCACTTAACTTATATATAGATAGTTGGTTGATTTTGGCAGTTGTTTTTGCTTCAGGCTGGTTAGCACTTTTGAACGACAACGGTAATCATCAGCATCTCTGTAAAATCAAAATGAGCCATTTGGAGTTATTATTTCTCAGAATCAAATCTTTAGTAGTCATTTCTAGTTAGTACTTAATTCATGTAGATGTAATTAATGTAGTCAGTGTTAAGTCATCTTGTTTTGACAATGACTCTGTTAGTGAATGGTTATCTTCTAGAGATCTTGTTAACTTTACTTGTTCCTATACTTCATATGATTATCTTGTTTGACTGGCCTGTGGTTAATTGACTGAATGACCATTTTTATGTGGAATGAATGGACAGAATCTAAATCAATGTATAACTATTTATTGAACAATGATCTGAATCCCAGAGATCTATAGCATTTTTTAAAATTTCGGACTATCCGTAATCATGGCATTTTTGTAGATCGAATTCCCACTCTTTGTTATCTTTATGCACTAAAACAGTATAGATTATAAGTCAGCCTCTAATCTATCAGTGTATAGACTTACACTTAGAGTTCAATTAGACAATACATTCAAGAAAAATATAAAAACAAGTAAAGTTTACAAAATCTCTGAGGACAACTATTCATAAACAGAATCATCATCAGAACAACATAGCTTAACCCCTGTATTATGATTAAACTACTAATCTATAATTGAATTAGGTCTTGATACTATTCAGAACGACAACTAAGAAAAACTCCTCACAACTCAGCAACTCAGTATACAGTACATAGTGTACTATAATCAACTTCATTTTAACAATATCACCTTAACAAACAAAACAATTTTACCATTAAGTTAAAGATCATTTAGAGATTGAAAATAAAGTAAAAATCAATAATATTGTAACAAGTGAATACGGTACATGGTATTTCTCTTTGTAGTTAACAATAATTTCTTGTCAATCATCCAACAGTATGATAAATATTTTTCACTATCACTAAAATGATCTTCATCAAAGTAGTTCATAATGAAGGCAGTAAAGAATTCTTATAGAAAAATGCAGTTCAACTGATTATCTAGATTAAATTCTAAAATAAGAATATAATGCTAGAATTCAATTAGCCTCTTTATCATTAACCCAAGAAATTAACATTTTAGAATTATTAATTGATATTACTCATTATATGAATTAATCATTCTTCACTTGAATTACCTCAGTGTGTATTTCATAAGCCGAAATAGCATGTGTATCGACTGTCTTATTAGTATAACTACTTCGATTGAATTCTATTGTGTTACTGTTGGGTAGAGCCAAAAAACCCCTTGAAACAAGTTCAGAAAGGCGTAGAAATCAATAGAGAAAATTGTGTTCCAATCAGCACGCAGATAGCTTTTACCAGAAAAATTCTAGACCAATGAGAAGTCACGTGATATATCTCTGATTGGACAGTTATCTTACTACTACTGTGTTTAGTAGGATATAGAAATCTCTAGAAGCCTGAAGGACATTTGTGATAATATAAATACCCTAGTTTCTGTACATAATTGACACCTTGCAGTAAAGTGTTATTTTGCCGTATTTCATGTCTTCTCTCTCGTGTTCACGTTGAAGTGTAGTTTTAGCCTGGGGGGTCGAGTCAAAGCTTAGGAGTCAAATCAAGCGGTCCACTTAGACGAGATTAATAATTGACGACAGAGATTTCGCGGTCGAATAAGAATCCAAACCACGCATCACAACAGTTTTAACTCTTTGTTTCTAATGGTGGTGTTTGTCTATTTGTCTTTCTACATCATTTATTGTTATTTTCTTAACATCGTATTTTATGTGGTTTTGTCAACTTTTAATTCTGGTATCCATTTTACTGCTGAAGGATGCAATCACTGAATCATGGTCGTTTTACTAAGAAAGCTTTTCTTATGATGAATGTTAACTTGCTTGACTTTTTGAATTTGGCGCAAAATTATTGAATGTTACTGTTTTCATCCTGATTACTTCATACAGTATAATATAAAATCAATGATGCTTATATTTGTAAAGTTCCAATGAGTGGAAATTAAAATTTCTGACGTTTCATGGCTTAGTGCAAATCGCTTCTTCAGAGAAATGAATAAAGAAATCAAATTAATACAAGATTAACTAATACAATGTAACAAATCAGAATCAGAATAAGTTCGTACAATCAAAATGTGAGTTTGATCGTGTCGTGTCAAGTCATTTGGGTCAAGGTACTTTGAAGTGCGACATGAATGCATGCCTATATTAGTGTGATGTGAAAGAAAATTATGTGAATAAGTGAATATCCGGTTATGCACTTCTCTGAAGAAACGACTTGCACTGAGCCATGAGACGCCAGAAGTTTTAACTTCTACTAATTAGAATATTACAAATATTCATATCACTCATTTTATAAACAACCTATCCAATGCTCAGTTTATTTGAAATTATCAAAGTCAACCATGGCAACGATATATACAGTATAATATAGTTTAACAAAGAAACTGTTTGTGTAAATATGTATATCATAGATGAGGTGAATTGATCATGAAACTGTTTTTTTTATATTTTTAATTGAACTAATCACCATCTGCTATCGTTACAACCTAAACAACATAATTGCATCATATGGTGCAAATTTTTGACGGTAACCTTTAATTATTATTATATGTAAGTGTTAGTCTGTAGAATCCAGGAGACATGATTCCTTTCATTTCGGACTTGTTAGCTCAGTTCATCCTATTTAAACGTTATAATGTTATTCATTATAATCGCTTAACAGTTGTTTGAATATTTCATCTAACAAATTAGATAGACTGTTGCCTCTTGCGGTTTATTTCAACATTTTATTCTAGATGTAAAACCTAATTCTAATCCAAAAGTTTAGTCAGGTATTATTGACACATCACACCTGTATGTATCAGTTAATTTATACTACGAATACCTTTATTTACGCTTCACTGGAACACAACTTATTCGTGTAATCTGTTAAACTAATTGACTATTTACCTTCATCCATCTAGTTTTTTAACCAAATAATTCATTAATTAATTATTTGCAAAATATAAGTTTGCTTCCTTATTGATCAAATTAAAACTACATCTAGAAGCATTTCTATTAATCATTATGTATAGACAGTTACTTTATTAATTATTTAGTTTTGATAAAGGAATTGCTGACATACTGATTCATGTGGTTAGCTTGAAGACGTACTCAAAGTTTGGGAGTAGTTGACGCTATCAGGTTGTTGAAACTTAAGTAAGTGCTGAAGAGGAAATCAGGAAATGACGTTGGAAATGGATGGGACATACATTGCGCAAATCATCAGACTGCATTACAAGACAAGCACTAACTTGGAACCCTGTTGGAAGACGGAAAAGAGGAAAGCCAAAGAACACACTGCATCGAGAGCTGGAAGCAGACATTAAAAGGATGAACAGCAACTGGAGACAGCTGGAAAGGATTGCTGAGGACAGAGTTGAATGGAGAATACTGGTGAGCAGCCTATGCTCCTCCGAGAGGGGTAACAGGCGTAAGTAAGTAAAAAGTAAGTAAGGTTTCTCCTCCTTTACTTATGCTGCGAAATTCTATATTGCAATATACATACAATACTGATTATAGAGTATAATCTTATTCTTCTCGTTATTGTTACATTTATCTTATGTAAACATAGAGCCTCATAAATATACTCTATGAAATACGTCTACTAAATATGTACAACTGAGTTTTAGGATGGATATTGAAGTGTATCTTTGAGGTAGTAGTAGAAGTAGTAGTTCAAGCTTTGCACAGTCACTAAGCAATCATTCAATTTAGGCAAATATATAACTGTTATGTATGTTTAAATGCATAATCAGCCTTACATATAGTTTCATATTACAAAATATGTATACAACACTTTCAATACTATATAGATAAGTTTTAATAAATGAAAATCTTTACAAGCACATTAAAAGTTTCTTATCGAATAAAAAATAAGAACAACAGTAACTGTGGTACATTTACCAGTTTGTAACATTAAAAATATATCCATACCTATCAGTATATATATGCATATACGCATGCATATATATATATATATATATATATATATATATATATATCATCACATATGTTTGTTTATTTATGTGCACCTTAGGCAAAAAGTATCTACAAATGCATTTACATGGTAGCTTTAATTAAATTATGTTTCTTTGTATTCAACAAAATGGAACTGAAGAAAGTGACTTAAGAGAAAAGGGATGATATTGAATATGTTAATAAACACAAAATGCACTCATAATAGAAGAAAACATTGAAACATAGAAGAATACTTAATAAAGAAAAGGCTAAAGTAAAACGATGTATAAAATCTGAAGAAAAACACTAGAGAACAAGTCATGGAAGAACAATTTAATATAATAAGCAAAATTATCATCATCATTCTTAATAGAACCTAGTGTTTAGTAAAGACAACCAGCGTCTCACTATTCATTTTCATGTATACCACAACACTTAATTATGCAATATGAAGTGAAAAATAACACAGTTTACCCTTTTTTTCGACTGATTAATAAACCGGGAGATAGGTAACTTTATTACTTGATACAAATGATCCATGTACACATGGATTCACACACATGTTCATATACAATTTGTAATTTTATAAATAATTGACATAATACATAGAAAGCACAGTGCAGTACTAGTAATAGTAGTCACAGTCTAATGTACAGAACCAATAATGAATTAAACGTTAAAAGAAACTGGAAGCATAAAATCAATACAACAAGTAGCTTCTAGGTGATGGAACGTGTGAATTGTGTTGACAAGTAATAATTCAACTAGTCGGGATCATTAAAAATATTGAAGGAAATGCATTTTGATTTAAAAGATTTACCTTTCTAAGATTATCTGGCAAATAATTACAGAATTAGTCAACTATTATACTGAATAATGATCAAATGATGATAGATACTCTAGCACTGCATTATAACAAAACTGATATTGATCTTCAGTTTGTACCATACCAGGTCGTTGTGTTCGAAGCATTCGTATAGTTTGAAACATATCTACAACTCCTTCATGTCTCATTCTTTCAAGAACAATGGATAAAGCTAAAAATACACCTGTCCTACCGACTCCAGCACTACAATAGAAATGTATACCATTTAAAATCGTAATATTTTTTTTGTCATCTTTAAAGAATTATTAAAAAATATATAAAGACTAATGACAGTAAATAAATGGTTGATAGAACAATGTTTCATTGCATTGTACTGTTTACTCTATACACCAGTTAATTTGTCTTAGCTCAATTTCAAAATAAGGTTAAAAGATATTTGAAGTTTCACACCAATGGCCGACTTTAATTAGGCAGAACGTAGACTAAAAACCTAGAAGTATCTTGTAAGTGTATCAGTACTGAATGTATTGAGACTTATCAGAAGTGTATCTTATTGATCCAATCAGGGGTCAAACCCAGAATTTTCAGGTTTCGCTTTTTATTTAAACTACTGAATCGGCTATCCATTGTCTCATGGCTTTCAGCGGTTGTCTAACTAGGTTTACTCAGTAGTGTTAAACTGCGAAATCAATAGTCTCCAAAATATCCGTTGATTTGTTAACCAAGATAAAGAAGTTTATTTTTGATGTAAACGGAATTATTGACTTTCTTAGTTTACTTTGTAAATTATAGAAAGTGATGCAAGTAACTGTACTTTCATTAACTTAAAATGCTCAAGTCACCTAAAAGCTCATCGCGTTTAAAAGTAAACAGTAAAATGTTAGCTTGTTGGTTAGTGTTATGCCGGACCACTAAAGAAGAGTAACAAACTCTCAGTAGTGTTTTAGAACACTATTTCAATTATTCTAACTGTCTGTAAGGTAAACATTTTGTTTCTATGATTGTTACATACATCTTACCCTATCCTCCCGATTAGTTTATTTTCTCTCTTTGAGTAGTACATTTCCAATTTGTAAACAAAGGGAAAAGGTTAATTTTCATCGATTTACCTGCAGTGTATAGTGATTGGACCATCTTGTCCAAATTGTTCTTTGGTTTTATGTACTTGTCCAAGAAAGTCGATAAATGCTTCACAACTCTCAGGTACACCATGTTCAGGCCATTCTGTAAATTGGAATTGTCGAAGAGTACGTGCTTGACCATCTCGAGCATCAGTAAGTTTGAATTCTCTTAGTGTATAATTTGGCATGTTGTATTCAACCATAGGATCAACAACATAATACTGATATCGTGATGATCTTTCTGTTGGCCAATAAGGATAACAACATTCCTGCGAAATAAGAGAAGAAAAACAAGTTTATGTAACTGGTAATTCGTTTTTAACCACCCACTTTAAGCACACAAAAGATTAAGTTTAATGTAAATGAACCTTAATATAAAATACCAATAAATGAATCTAATCAACTGAATATTCTTTGATAATGTTGCTTTTTCTGATATGAGGAACTTAACAATACCAAAAGGATTCACTAGGAATGCGAATCTCCAGTACTACCTAATCAAGAACTAAACAATTGCTTTTATTTCACTAATCAATGTCTATACTTGTTAAGTTATCCAGATGAATTGGACGGAAATAAACCACTTAAAAAGATGAAAATAGATTTAGGTTGTTGAAGACCAACTTCAATTGTATTCAGACGAAATGAAGAAACTTTAAGATACATTATTCAAGCCATAAAAATCTATCTACTTCATGAAAGCCTTCTTCAAGTGATGACAATCAGTCCTATATTTGATTAATCACAGTGAAAGTCATTCCAAAATTAACTTTATTGACAGTAGAAGCAATCGATCTGTAATGCTTATCAGCATACAAACAGCATACACCATGGATTTTGTTTTAGACATTCAACAAGTAAGTGATAAGTGCAGATTTACTATGTTATCAACAGCAATTAATTTGTATATTTAGAAGTATAAGTTATATTTGAAATAGCCTCAGCGACTGAATTTCAAATATTCCAACGTTTCCCTCTCCCCATTCACCACCATCACAACTCCCCGTTTCCATCGACAATCTGTTCCAAGCTTCTTCAGTCAAATTAATCAAAATTATCAAAGTTATATTAAGCGTTATAAAGTAGATTTGACGTGAAAGTGTACGTGCATAAATGTAATCAATTAGTGACATGTAGGTGTATGTCGCTGTGTTTATTTACCCTTAATTATTATCGAGTACAATGAGTACACTGCGTTTCATCGGTTCATGATTTCTGTTAACGTATTCATATCTCATTAAACAGACTAAAGCAGTATAACTTTGGATATCAGATGCATCGTTAACATAGCCAAATACTAAGTATCCATTTTGATTGATAACACATGATAGTAACCATGACAAAATAACAGTGATTATAAGTGAATAATATTTCTTGAAAATAACTCATATTACTGAAATATATTATAACTTATAGGATATAAAAAGGGTTTGGTAGAAATAAAAATAACTTACTCGACCACGTTCATTCAAATTAGTCAACATCACAACAATATTAGAATTCAATTCCCATATCATTCTCCAAAAATCTTCTACAGTTTTAGCCATTGGACCTTGTGTTGCAATATACGCTCTCCGATCACGGTAACTATCAATGAAATTGGCATTTATGTAATCGGATCCTTCAACACCACGTATAGGTTGTAGTGGAACACGAGTAGACTCATATGGTAAAATGTTCAATAGTCGATTCTTATTTTTATTACAACCCAATTGTGCTGAAGTGTATTTGGCATGTGGCAACCGAAATTGTGCCAACTTCTAAAATATCAAATTTAAGTTGTAAATCTCTAACAAAGCTCGTTATTATCTTGGAAAAGTGTACAGTATATATATATATATATATATATATATATATATATATATATATATATATATACGTTAGGTAGCCTGAGGTTTCACGTGCTATAGAATTATGCGTTATTAAAAATATTTTTTGCAAAGATTTTCACTACTTACAAAGTATTATAAGTAGATACTACTAATTAGAACATGCGAAAGGCAACGTAGAATATAAGTATGATCGTTTTAGTTTAGGTGGATAATATTTAGAATGGTTATGGTAAGATGCAACCAAATACTAGGTTCTCGAACTTAGTAGGATGGTTTTTAAGATTTTGTAAATACGATTTCTTGAGTAATTTACTGCAGATGGACTTATACCTATAGATTGATTTCAAATAATTACTACTTGATCAGAAGAAAAGAAAAAGAATCAATCTAACAGAGACTAACAGAAACTTAGTCAATGGTTTCCTTTTAGGTTCTATTTCTAAACATTATCAGTTTATGTTTCTCTATTATAGATAAAGAACTTTTTTTCCAGCATTTGTTCACAACTGTTTAAGTACGATTTCGTACTGTCGTCACTTGAAGTTACGGAAATATCACTGTGATCATGAAAATGCACTTGTTTAGCAACCTCCATGAAAGTTTCCATAGCCAATAACTGGACAATAATTGTAATTTCTATCACTTTTGGTTTATTTTTTTCAATTTCATCAATATCACTGACAGAAAAGCTTTCTCTAGCTACATGTACTGAGTGAGATGTAATATACTTTGTGATTTCAAATACTTTTCTTAGGTTATTTAATTTTTTATCAGTTTTCCAGTTTCTGAATATTTTCACCTCAGTCTAGCCACTAAGTTTGGGCTCTAAGCAAATGTTTTTATTCTAACTGATTAGTTGGCTACTATCGATCTCTCTTCAAATGAATACTTGAAATGGTTATAGAGCTTAATTCAAGCTGCCCTTATTGTCTTGATTTAGCCGACTAATGATATCATATTCAGCCAAAGAAATGAAAAAGTGGATTGATGAAATTTTACTAGTTTGACCATGTTTATTGCATAATATAGAAAACCAGGTTAAATAGAATGTTATTAGTAGACTTTGAAGTATGAACAGCTTGTTAATTTGTCTAATTCATTTTAATTCGACATATATAAAGTTTTTCTCCAATAAAGCATTATATATTACTATAAAATTTATAAGTAGTAAGAAAATAGAAAGTAAACGATTCAGATGTATTCAGCAATTGAAATTCTTTGTTTTCATTCAATCTATTTATTAAACAAGAAAAATTTTTATTTTTTCTTCTTCTTCCCCACCTTTACATCTCTCACTATTTCACCATTTCAGTACAACTCTGATATTTTGAAAAATTTTTACATTTCGTGCTTGTCTTCGGTTAAATAAAAATTAATGAACCCAGTGAATATTGAAAGAAAAAAGGAGCAACAAGTAAGAAAACAATTTACAGAAGCTGTAAGTTCTGTTTGATAAATCACTAAGTAAATTGTTTTCTATTATTTTTTTTCTTTTCGAAAGAAAAACAAAAAAGTTACCAATAAGATGAAGTGTTTTCTTGCATTTATATTAAAAATAAACTTTTTTTTTGTTAAATAAAACTATTCAAAGGAACATTTTCACCGAATATATTGATTTTTGAATAAAAATGATACCAGGTCATAATGTTGATGTTCTTATTTTGTTTGTTTTTTTATGCAGGAAACCTTAAAAATGGCTTACACTTATGGATTCTTTTTTGTTTCCCTTTAGCTATTGAAATTTGTAAGTTGGGGATTTCAGATGAGTTTTCTGTAAATTGATCTTTGTAAAGTTCTATAGAGCTTTTTACCAGTTTCACAACCTGGAAGTGGAAATATTGTCTATTTTCCTTTTCATAAGGGAATGTAATAAATGGATAGAATCTGTTGATGATCTTTAGCAGATTACTTAAGTTAATTTTATTATCTCAGATAATAACTAATAGGACATATTATCACATTTGACCTCTTCCAGGTGTGTCTATCAATTTACTTGCTCCTGTGGGGTAAGATGTATTGGCCGTTTGATGCGAACGTTCCTAAAGAGAGAACATTATCCAGAGTGATCAGAGAATAGCATCAGTGGCAGCATTAGAAGTGTCATTATATAACGTCTTGTAACTAATGGACACTTAATGAACGCGGATTCCATATTCAGTGTCGTTTCCAAGGTCAATAAAAATCAACCAGTCATTAAATCTCCGCTTGCTACGTATATTTCAAGCTGTTCCCATACACGTAAAGAATCCGAGGCGATGCGTACGAAAGAAATTGGTTTAGCCTTTGGTCTTATAATGGATTTGACCCGTAATCCCTGCATATTATCCCTTAGACCGTGAGTTTATTCTATTTTGTATCTTTTCGATCTTTACATGTAATCTCTTCCTTTTATTCTTCAGTCTCCCTTATTGATAAAAACCATTCCTAACTCTTACTTTCATTCGCATCTCAGATACGTTCCATTTATCTAGTAATTTATCTTATAACATAACCCAACTCTGAAGTTATTGCTTTCAGTTCACCTATTTCTATCTCCTTATCAATTCTGAAATTTCTGTATTGTTGTTTATCTGACTCCGTTTCGAAGATTCTTCTTTTTACCAGGACAGTCTAAATAAGATTAACAATTATATATATTTGATTTCCGTTGCTATGTTTGATCAGTAGTTATTGCGTCTTAGTATCATATATATATATATATATATATATATATATATATATATATACATATGCGTTTCGCACGGCTTTGAAAATAGCTTAACCGATAGGACATCTCTTCGCCCTACGAAATCCATGTCTTTTCTTAACCCATTGGGCGTTTTCCACTCAACTTGAACAACGTCAATGCCTATATCATGTCGAAATGTGCTTTCAATTATTGTACAAATGTCAAATCTGTTCATCTTGAGTGACTTTTATCCATGTATTAGTTTTGATTGCCTTTTACAGTCGGCTTCAGACCATGTAACTACGCGATCACTTTTATATTGGTTTATTTTATTTTATGTAGTAACGATCACTATGGATTCACCTAGCCATTAACAAGGATGTTAAAACAAACAGATTTTGAACTGATGCCATCATTGAGAGATTCACTTCTACATGAAGTAGTTAAGCATTAATGTTGTTGACCAGAGCAATTGAAGTAGTTCAGCAATTAAACCATTTAACTTTGAAGAAGCGACATGACTTAAATACTTAAATAATATGTGTTAAGTAATATGGAACTAAATAATTTTAGCAGCTGATAAAGAAAGCAAATGAATTTACTTATGTAATTTCAAACTTTTAGAAGTGTATACCTACAGTCTCAAGTGATATTCAGATAAGGATCTTTACATTTTACAGTAAGAATAATAAATGAAATGATGTAAGATAGTATAACTTATGTCAAATTATTCATTATGACATTCATTGATTATCAGTATGAAACTTACAAACTCAAGTGAATGATTAGTTCAAATCTACAAATAAATAAGCCCTTCTAGGTAATCAAAAATTAAAATTGTAGGCTATACAATACTTTAAATTTAGTATAGTTATATGCATTTTTTAACTTTGACCACACTATACCACTAACGCAAACCAGGGAGCAGTAGTGAGCTGTTTTGCCCTAGCGTGGGATTCATCAACAGTGCGCACTCTAGGTTCCGCCGCAGGGGCTTCAGATTGGTAAATTTTGAACCATCTGGACTACCGGGTCGGAATCTAATGGCAGAATTCTCAATTACATCAATTCGTGATGTAACGCGACAATACAATAATCGACTCACTAGTAGCTAAATCAAGAATGTTTCTAAAGCTTCAGTGAGACGTCGTGACTGGTGGAATTCAAACTTATATAGAATGAGACAGTAATCACCGGTGACAATAAATGATCATCGCGCCATATCATAAATTGATTGAATGCTAGCCCAGTGGTGCAAAGGGTTAGGCGTTCGACAACATGAAGCCCCTGGGACAGAGTTTAGAGTGCGCACATCTGATGAATCCATTTCAAAGGCAAAATCACTATCGAGTGCCCTTCTTGATTTTTGTGGTACCGTGTCAACATCAACATGTGACGAATTCATTTAGATAATGCTTTCGTTAAAATTAAAGCTGTCTACGCACCAAATAGAACCATTTCAAAATGAATACTTATAAAACATTAGGCTTGATTGAGAATAACAGAATTCATTCACTTAATTTTAGTCTACTCAGAGTAAATAAGTGAAGCAGCTGAAAATGAAATATTTACGTTTTATTTCAATAAATAATAATAGATTTTACTAACAGATGAACTTCAAAACCATTATGAATAAACTTTCAGTTGATTTTACTTAATGACAGATTCATTGTTTATCTATCCAACTAGTGAACATGTGGTATTCTCCCTGAGGGTCATATTTTTTTATTTCCTCTCATTTTTTTACTATCAAAATATCAATAAATTCGTATGATTGTAATTTTGACCTCAAAATATGTAATAAGATATCCATCAGTTAAAATGAACTTAAGTCTTACTATTGTACTGTTTTTTTTTCAAAAGTTTCGTTACATTCACTTGAGTATACATGAATATTGTTAGCAAGTATCGATCGAAATGACCTTATTTGATCGAATTCAACTTAGTATTTCATATCTATAGATGATTGTTAGTAGTAAAATTGGCGATAAATTTCCCAACGATACCTAGAACCCATGAATTCACATGTTTATGTATACAAAATGAAGGTGTGGTGATATACTCAACTATTTCAATGTACACTTCAATGTAAATCCGTATATGTAGAAGAATAATTGAAATTACTGGCTTCAAAGTACTTGCGGAATACTGAGAACCTTTTCGATAACTACAGAGAAAAGTAAGAAAACTTTGATTCTAAATGAAATAATTTATAAAAGGATAGCGTCCACTGAATTATCATTTTTATGCCTGAATACATTATTCTGTTAATTCTCATTTAAAATATCTGAGTGAACAATAATAAAATGATTTAAAGTGAGTTGGTTATATTGGAAATGATTTAAATTCATTGTTTATGCTCATCGCATATTAATTTCAGCTGAGTACTACTAGAAACCAGAACGTACTGAACATCATTTCCGTCCAAGTACGAGACTGCTTAGTGATGAGCACTACAACCAGTCGAACTCTTAACTACCTGACACAGTAATCGAGGTGTCAAAAGATAAGATTCCTACTTCAATCGATTTGTTTCAGCCGGACTCTCTAGACTGTATTGAGAAGTCGTTATTAGTGCAGTTTCGACAATTTAGGTATGAGGTAGTTATTACAATGGCAGTGAATAATTGTCGTACTGTATCACGTATTGATTGAAGTGGGGGGGGGGTACTACCGAAGGACAGTTGCTTAGTGATGTTGATAGTAAAGCTTTCGCCATGAGATATAAAAGTCCTGGTTTCGTTCCTTCATGAGTACATGGGTGCTCACCACTAAGCAGTCTCGTACTTGGACGGAAATGATGTTCAGTACGTTCTGGTTTCTAGTAGTACTCAACTGAAATCAATATGCGATGAGCATAAACAATGACATTTAAACCATTTCCAATATAACCAACTCACTTTAAATCACTTTATTATTGTTCACTCAGATATTTTAAATGAGAATTAACAGAATAATGTATTCAGGCATAAAAATTATAATTTAGTGAACGCTATTCCTTTTATAAATTACTTCATTTAGAATCAAAGTTTTCTTACTTTTCTCTAATGGTTATTCGAAAATTAATACTTGACTGAAATTAAACTCGTCACGTTTTATATGATTTCATGAGTCGTTTGAATTAGATAACCACTGATCACCAGGAAGTAGTGGACAGCCGTTTCGTTCCTAGTACCGGACTCTTCAGTAACACGCATCCATGACTCTGTCAGAGATAGAACCCAAGGGCTATCTATCTCTTTGAAGAACGCTCTATCATTAGACCACTGAGTTGATTCTCAATCAGTTGATATTTTTAATTCAATCAATTCATAGGTGTGTTTGCGCTACCTCATACCATTGCTATCAGGTGGCTAACTGCCTCTTCACCCGACAATGGTTGATCTCCACTGATCACGTCTTCCCATCGGAAGAGTCCCATACTAGAGCGAAACGTCTGTCCAGTGCTTCTTAGTGATCAATGGTTGTTTAATTCAGATCGATTCAGGATATAAAATTAAAAATTCAACGATCTTCCACAACACCCAATTAAATTCACGATGAGAATTACCTTGAAATAAAATAAATTTTCAAATAATTTCTTTTCTGGATAAAAAATTCAACTTACTTTAAATTCTAATTCCATACCAGAACCACCAGTTGCATCTAACATACGTAATTTTTTAATGTGTACTGATAAATTTCTAGCTGGTACTTCAGTATTTCCAGCATCAATTACTTCTAGAAGTGCTGAATGTATAAAAATGTATTGATCTTCTGTTTGTACCATAAAATTACGTTGTTTACGTAATGCTTTAACACAACCATAAATATCTACAGTTTTTTCATATTTTAATCGTTCCAACATAATATCAATGACAATAAATGCACCTAATTAGAGAGTTATTTAACAGAAAAATTAGAATAAATTTAAATACAAATTACACAAGTGTTTAACATTGGAATACAAATTCATTAAACTATCAATCACTTAACTAATTTAAACAATCAATCAGTCATTCGATCATGTCACTAAATCGATTAATCAATCAATCAATCAATCAATTTAACTGTTTTTCTTTGACTTGTCTACGGATAACACTGATTTGTAGAATTGATGATCATTTGATTCAATTCGATATGAGAAAAATTCATTATGTTTCAATTTATAAGGTTACTGTGTTGCCATAGTTAATGATCATAGTAAGTAAATAGGTAGGGGGGGGGACTGAAGTCAATAGTCTGAAGAAACGTATTCATGTACTGATTCGTGTAGGTCACTTCAGAATAACGAATTTTAGTTTATATTTCTTGGATGAATGCTAATTATATTAATATTTATAGATAGTTTCAGTAGGGTTTCATGTTAGGTTTCTTCTATAGTGATTATAAATAATCGAGTTTTGTATTTATTTCAAAATGACTATGACATTTTTAAAACTTATAATAAGAGAACTTCATTTATATTCCCATCTAAACATGAATAAAGCATTCGAACCTTCTTCATTCTGCTTTTGCTAGCTGTCTAGATCTATATTTATAAATACTGTTGTATATGTTTATGAACGTCCTTCCTACTGAAATGTTTTGTAAGTAGCTGATAAATTTTAACGTTCGATTCCTCTAGCTATAACAATTTTTTTGATACATGTATTGAGAATGAATATTTTGTGCGTAAATCATATATGCTTTAAACAGTACACATTTAAGCACTTATTCTCCTTTCAGTAACGTCATTAGCGCTTAACTCAAGAAGACACTAATAACTTAAAATCCCACCTCTTAACAAAATTGTGGCAAACTTCTTTACTTTCTATTCCAATGAGCTGTGTCATAATCGGCTTTCGTTGAATCGCAAGTAATGACACTTATTAACCAACATGATTGTTTTATACTATAAAGTAGGCCGAATTATAGTGAAGAATCTTTGTCAGAAATATGTGCTGTTACAGTGAATTCCCTTAAAGAATAGTCATTTTATTAAGAAGTATAAATTGCATTACAAATTGATGGAAGTGGGGATTCTACTACTGAATGCCAGCCCAGTGGTGAAAAGGGTTAAGTGATCGCCAACCTGAAGCCCCTGCTGCAGAATCTGAGGTACGCACTGTTGAAGTGTTTCGCACTAAGACAAAATAATTATCTAGTGCACCTTGGTTTCCAATGGTACCCTGCCAACACCAACCTGGGATGTATTCAGTCAATTTGAAATAATCGTCAACAATGAAATTTAAAAATTCCAAAGTTTAATTCAAAAAACTAGTCCAAACATCTTTAAGAATGATTCCGTTAACTAAAATCATTTCAAATATAATTTTTACTTTTAGTGATTTTCTCGGCGCCTTACTTCTGTCAATTTATTCTTTCAAATCCAGCAGAATTTCAATATCAACTTCATAATTTTCTATTAATTAAAATGCATAGAGAAACTGTTTTTTCGGAAACGACTAACTGTTTATAGTTTATCCTTGCAAGGAGTTTAAATCATTGTATTGTCTGTAGAGTTTTGTATCGACTGACAATTGGTTTTTAGAACTAACTCTAATGGAATTACCACTAGTTTTTTGAGGAACATGCGAAGTGATAACTGTGTCAATTACTGCTTGCATATTGCAACCCTACCTAAAAGATTGTAAGCTTTTGTGATAACATCAGAGTAAACTGAGGAGGCCGTCATTTATCACTGAAGAATATAGACGATTGATAGGAATATGCACATAATTGCACGGGTTATCCGAAAAGTTTTAGACAATTCAATTAGTGTGCTAAATCAATAGAATTTCCGGTCATTTCTAGGTGTATCTAGTATAAAAGTGATACATTTATGATTTTCTTCTACCTCTAATTACATTATATTTGTGTTTTCCATCTACAGTGTCTATCTGTGTTATACTACTACGTTCATAGTAGGCAGGTGGATATAACTGAAGTACGTTTAAATGAAATGTATATTGAAAATTACACTTTCGTATGCAATACATACTAACTAAATTAAGTAGGAAATGATAGAAAAATAGTGAATATAACACATTTGACATACTGGAAATGTTATCAATAACTTAAGCCGTCAATGATGCTGGATTAATTCTAAAATCAAATCAATATACGATCGTACTACTGAATTTTTTCCAATTCGTTGCTTATAGAGAATTCACAATCCGCTAACATAAATGAATTGAAACAAGTACACTCTCGAAATGTTTCTGTTTGCCTAAACTCTGGCTAAGGTACGTAGATGACACTTTCATTATTACAAAACAAGATGGATTAGATGAACTTTTTGAAAAGGTCAACAGTATTTTCAACAATCTCAAATCCACTAAAGAAATCGAGACAATCTATCATAAACGTAATGGGAAAGGCAAACCGAAGGACCAACCGAAAGAATGAATTGACACTGTGGTTATGCCATACAGAAATGGAATATCTGAAGAGATTAGAAGAATTTTAAATAAACATGGTATACGTGTTTCCTCCCAAACATGCAATGCACTGGGCTCTGTAGTTGTAAATATAAAGTATAGAGTACCAAAAGAAGAACAAACGAACTGTGTTTATGAGATCAAATGTAATGAATGCAATGTTATATACGGAGGAGAAACATCACGACAGTTGAATGTAAGAGTGAAGGAACATATATTTTGTTCGAAACATATTCTTAAATGCTCTGAGGATGTACGGAAACTTGAAAATAATTCGGCAATAGCTTTACACTCAATAGAATCAGGGCACAGTATCAATTGTGATGAAATTAAGATCTTTCAAAAAGGTTTTAATTCTTACAAAGAAAGGTTAACATCTGATGACATATACATGAGCGAATTCGAACAATATAAACCGTCGAGATGGATTACTGTTAGCTGCATCATGGCAACTAATGATTAAAAAATAAATCCAGACATCTGCTACTCCAACTTCCAACGCATTCCATTTATTTATTTATTGATTAATTCCGTTTAGAATTATTTATTCTAATTACACAGTTCAACGCGTTAACATTTGTAAATATACACCTATCCTTTGATCCGTTATTATCATTACATTGATTTACTCCTACTATAATTTGATAGTAAGCCAATCTTCAGATTGTCAATCCTTTACTGTGAACAGCATATGTGTACAAATTGTTGTGACATGAAACTGCACACAAAGTTCACACCTTCCTTCATCCACATCAATTCCAATATTAGTTCACTTACAATGACTCATGTAACACTTTTCATACCCTGTAGGCAATTAAATATTCGTAATCAATTTGACATCTTATTTACATTTATATTCGATAATTTTTGATTTTGGTTATTTCTCTGAAGAAGCTCTGATCAACTTGCCGAGCAAAACGTTGGAATTTTTCTTTAATTTCATCCGGTGAGATTATTTACAATTATATTCTATTTATATTGTCTTACATACAATCGGTTCCCAAGTTTTGTAAATATTTTCGTTCTTTTTTGGACAAAAATTCCTGTAAATGAATTCTTTTCAAGTTTATTTCAACCGGTGAAAAACTTACAAAGTATGCATTACTAAACGACTTGCATAAGCCCTTGAGAAACCTGTCTTCAGGTAGTGAAAATATTCGCTTAAATATTTCCTGTTTAGATTTATACTAATTAATCATA
Source organism: Schistosoma japonicum (assembly GCA_025215515.1). Taxonomy (NCBI): domain Eukaryota; kingdom Metazoa; phylum Platyhelminthes; class Trematoda; order Strigeidida; family Schistosomatidae; genus Schistosoma; species Schistosoma japonicum. Next base: position 65,721,307 of record CM046069.1, on the reverse strand, counting down.
TATGTTAACCGCTTTCTACACTATAATGCCTGTAATCCATAATGAAATTAAGTACTACAAATCCTAAGCAGATATAAAACCAAACTTGGTATAATTTACTGTGTATAAGTGCTTTAGATAAATGAGAGTGAGTACTGAACACATAGGAAGTGACTACTGCCAAAATGTGTGGCTCAGATGTTCAAACAAGCTACTCCTAGGTTATTCCTTAATGCTTTATAATAATAATAGTGTATTGTCTAGAGAATTCATAACCATTGAAGATACTTATGTCAGTTACAGAAGTCATTTTCAATATTTCACATGAAATATCCAAATGTTAAGCAGAAATTGTATTCTAATGTTAACCATTTAGATAATGAGAAAAAAAAAACTTACAAACGAAGAATGAAGATAGAAAGAAAGAAAGAAAGAAATAACAGTAGACTTTACAATCAATCGATAATCTGTTCACATAAATTATATTTTTTCACTCATACTCAAGTTTGTTTCTCATTACTTACAAGTGTATACATACATATATGTGTATTTTCTATACTATACACATAGAAAACATAAAAATTTGTTCCTATTATTATTATTATTATCATCATCAGTACTTATATTATCATCAACTTGTTATCCCTTGAGACTAATCAGATCGTACATTCATTTATTCATTTATTTTTTTTCATTAATCTGTGTAATGATTGTGATGATAATAGTAAAAATGACTTTACTATTCATCATCTTCCGTTTATTTATTGTGCACAACATTGTGGAAACATATTCCTTTTTGGAGTCATTACTATATGCAAATAGAAGTGTATTGTAAAACTTCTTACTTTGAAGTGATATATATATATATATATATATATATATATATATATATATATATATGTTTATATATTCATTTTATTAATTCATATCAAAGTGTACTTAACTTCTTGTGAATAGATGAATGGATCTACAACTCAATGGTGATGATTACATTACACCTCATACTCAGCCTATACACTTCAAATGTTATTTATCTGTTTAGTGCAGGTAACTACTATCTTGTGAAGCAGGTATAGATTTATTTATATTTTAATTATTATTTCAAAATATCATTTTAATGTTATATTGTAACTATTTCCCCGACTAACCTGTTCTTCCAACACCAGCAGAACAATGAACAACTATTGGTGCCTGTTCAACATTATGATTTGATTGAAACATATTACTTGTAGTCGATGCTAATGTGGCTCGAACACGTCTTATAAATAGTAATAATGGTATTGGATATTCAGGTACACCATGGATCAGGCCATCCAGTAAATTGAAAATGTTTAACTTCTCTACATTCATCTTCAATTCCACGAGCTGTTAAATGAAATGTGCGAATAGTATAATAAGCTAATTCAATTGTATCAATAGGTTTAACTAATAAGAGACCGCTGGCAAATGATTCTGGTCCACGTGATGGCCAGTACTGATCACATTTAATACGAGAACGTTCTTCCAATTTTGTCATCATTACAATGATAGATACACGTTGTTCCCATATCATTCGCCAAAAATCAGAAAATGTCTCTGGTGTAGGACCCTGAAAATTTAAACAAAATCGAACATATGAAAATATAAAAATTCAAAGTGAACAGTGCAATATATTGGAAGTGGTTCAGTTTTTATTCAGATAAAAACTAATAGAGGAGGGATGTACCCACATTTACATCAGGAGTAACTAGTGTTCGATTGTTTTTTTGTCATGTATGTCAACGAAAAATGTACTTTATTAGTTGAAAGACCTATGAATAAATAAACTTCCCAGAATGGTATTCATAGTTGGTAAATAGTTACCTACAACAAAAGATGCTTGTTAGGTATGTTGTTCTTATTGCTCTTTGTCCATAGAATCGATTAAAACAATGAAGGTCATTTACTAGTTTTTGCATTATTCGAATTAGTTCACTTATAGTAACTGTCGATCCACCAATTTATTCATTATGTTGAGACTAAATGAGATTGTGCACTTAAAAGGTAAATTTAACCGAATAACTGTATTTAGTAAAACAAAGGGGAATTACATGATTTGCCAAATTAATCAACAACAAAATCCCATTCTCAAGTTTCTAATTAAGTGAGGGGGGGGGGAAGGGGGATACAGAATTTCTTAAAGCAGTTATTTAAGGAAGCATTGTGTCATTTAATGTAGTTGTCAAAATTAATTATACTTCTCAAGGACTCAGATGTAACAAGCTTGTAATAACAGTCTTTAAAATGTAATGAAAGAAATGCAGAAGATAATCGTCATCTTAACAGATATTAAGAAGATGGAGAATGAGGGATGATAATGACTTGTTAAACAATCAGAGAATAAAAGGAATGAAATAAAGTGGGAGGTAATGTGTTAAATTTGTTTGTTTAGATAGTCTAACTTATAATTAATCGTTTCGGTAGATGTTATCGTCGTCAGTTTTGTTACGTCTTCAGTTGACTTCCTGACTTATTATGTATGTGATTAGTTAGCTTCTTATGAATGAGTTTATAGATTAGGTTCGTGGTAATACTAGTTAATATTAACATAAGGTCCTTTAGAAATTATTTGGGATACACATAGTTTCTTCGATGGAGAACTATGACGTTTTCTCAATTAAATTCATGTCCATATTTGTCCGCATTTATTGATATCAGTGGTAGAACACCATGTTACATCACTACTATTCATTACTCATATCGGTGTGGGTGAATAAAGCGTCACGTTTGAACGGAGTGACGCTTCATCTAGTTGGTACAAATTAGGTAATGTATAAATTACTTTGGACCTTTTTTCGTTTATTTAAGTGTTATTATTCTATGAACAATACTGTAATTTAATTCATATAGTCGTAAATGAGTTGAGGTAGTTTGTAAAGATAAGCAGTTAATTTTGAATGTTAGCATTTATTATTCACTGATATTCGTTGGGTACCACCGAAAACCATAAAGCACTGAGAAACTGTTCTGTCCTAGTTCAGAACTCCTTAATAATGGTTAACATTCGATTCTTTCAAGGAATCAAACCTAGGACCTTCAGCTCAATAGTGACTAACTTTCGAATGCACCTTAACTTATAGTAAGAAATCGTGGCCGACAGAGTTCAGACTCACCAGGAGTAAGACAGTTATCATAAGTCAAAATGAACGGGTTGTCAGGCTATGTCACAAATTGAAAGATGTGAGAATCCTAACACTGAACATCGGATGGCTCAGTGGTGCAGATTTTTCGACCTTCACCAATATGGAGACCTTTGGCTCGATTTCATTGTTGAAATCGAGTGTGCGCATTGCCTCCAAGGAGTCCCATACAAGGGTGAAACAGCTTTCAGTATTCTCTCTTTTTCAGCTGGTATCCAACGAACATCATTATATGCTGGATACAATCAACAAGATTCAATACTTTATTTCAGTTTACGGATTTATTTCATATTTATCAATTTGCTCAGTCTGATATTTGGTTGCTATTTTGTTAAATTGTCTTTATTTTTTACTGTTAGGTTTAATTGGGTTCTTGAATTGATTTCACATAGCCTCGCTGTACATTTATTGAGTTGACAACTAATTCTTTATCTTTGAGTTTTTGATATTAAGCGAACAATCAATACAAGATGTAGACATACTTTTCTAATAGCATAATCATTGCTGGCTAAAGATAATACACCTATTAATGCCTGAGTGTTAGGATAAGTAATCATGGGTCGGTTGAAGGTGTATACTGAAAAATAAGTCAACTAACCACAGATATAGAGAGTACAATTGTTAACATTATGTTATTATTTAATTGTATGTAACTATAATAGATTAAAAAGATTGATAAGACATTTAAATAATGTAGTTACTGTATTCAGTTTTTTTTAATAAAACCATATAAACCTGTCTGCGGAAGTGACAGTGGTACAATTGGTAAGTGAGTATCCTAGAACTGTAAATAATCTCTGTCTACTAATGATTGATGAGTTGCATTAACATAAACTATTAACATAAAACTACTTATTTCAGTATCGATAAAGCTGATATACTAAATTTATAGTATCTACGATTGTCACAGTAATCAATATTCATTTGTATGAGTTAATATTTTTCAGTTATTAAGAACTTTCACTTCAGTCACACAAAAAAAAATACACGAACACTTAGTAATATATACATACTTAAAGTAGTAATTGTTAGTTAACTAGATTTACTACCTTGATAGATAAGGTGCTAGATTTTGTAAAGGTATGTAATGGGTTTGAACTACTTTATCAAAATTTAACTTTGAATGAAGGTGAATTCAACCGACTGGAACCTAACTAGAATAACATGTTCATCTTCAATTCCATTATTAACCAGTAACTAACTTTGCCAAGAATAATTTAACTCAGTATTGACTCGAAAAAAATAGTCTGCTTTGTTCAAGGGTATGAAGTGTATTAAGCATACAAAGTAATTTGTATAAAACAATTTAGTTGAAATAATTGAATTCAGTAAAATAGGTTGAATAATTTCAATTGACATTTTCCATTAATTTCTTTCTATTTATTAAAATAGACTTTGATTTGAAAGAGTTTATTGTCATTTGATTGATTTAAGTTAAAGAATATCAAAATTGAACAGTATTTCAGTGTTCCATGAGTTCTAAGAGTAACCTAAATACATATCACTTCATGTTTACTAGGGATTCTATTATACATTGAATTATATACAATATTGTATTTGATTCAATACGTCACAGATTGTTGTCACAAAACAGAATTTAAACTTATCAGGAGTGAGACAGTTATCACCGATGACAATCGATGATCGTCGCACTATATATCACAAATTGATGGAAGTGGGAATCCTACCATTGAATGCCAGCCCAGTGGTGCAGAGGGTTAGGTGTTCGCTAACCTGAAGCCTGTTGCACAGAATCTGGGGTACGCTCATTTGAAAAGTCCCATACTAAGACTAAGAAGCTGTCCGGTTCTCCCTGGCTCTCAGCGGTACCCTGCCAACATCAGTCTGTTACTTTATCAATCAAATATGTATAACAATCTCCACAAAATATAACTATCACAATTCAATCAAAATATTTGTGTTATTCCCGTAAATGATCAAGTCGATTACCGTTTAGGGTCTGTAATTGACGTAAAATTTGTACCAGTTTGAAAATGACGAATAATAAATCAATCTGTTCCAAAAAAACAGGACATTCAAATATAGTCAGAATTTAGGTAAAATTCACGGATAAGTCCTAAAACTATTTGGTATGGAAAAGTCTACTTGCAAATGACAAAAAATATTGTGCTCTTGCATCCCTTTTCCACGAAGAAATTCGTAGGAAATACAATGTTGTGATGAATTTCTGGTATCCAAGCATTTTCTGTAAAAATTTCACAATTACTCCGAAAATTGTCAACAAACGGGAATATCTGCTGTCATATTTAATATGACAGATTAAAGCTAGAAATTTTTTGAGAACACGGTAGCGCCGGTGAGCTGTTAATTCCTAGCATGAGATTCATATTTATTAGGTATCCCCAACTCTACAAGATGGTGAACTCAGGAAATTCAGGACTTTCAGCAGGTGTTTAATCAATAGACGAGAAAACCTGAATCTGCTGGTTTAGGTTCAGGAAACTTCTGCTGTCGATCAGCCATTTTATGTCACTATCACTATACCTGAAGGTCACTTGATCTTACTCTTGTTGAATCAGTAATACGTACTCTTAAGAAGTTCCATACTAGGTAGAAATAGATGTCTATTGTTTACTGGTTTTCAATGGCTGTCTTAGCCCAGTTAGTTTGAAATGTAAGTTACAATAATAAATACCAATCACAAACTTTAACTTCACCTTGTCAAATATGTTTTAGATTGATACAAAGATCATGGATGCACTGCATATAAGGAAAAAAAAGACTACTTGATTTAACTCGTTCAACTTTTAATTTCTTTTTACTCATTTCGTTAAGTTAACCTACCTGAGTTGCAATATAAGCATTCATCCGCCGATAACCGTCTATATAATTTGCAGTTGATATAATCATGAACCTGGAACACAATCAATCGATTGTAGAACAACTCTGGAATGATCATAAGCAATCACATTGGCATAACGATTTTTTGGTTTATTCACATCAAGATTAGAATTTTCCCATGTAAATTGTTGTTCAGTTTCAATGGATTCATATTCTTGTGAAAATAATAAATTATCTGCTGCTGAAAGTCGTGCAACATGATCCGGTAAAAGATTAACAGGGATTGGGTGATGCATTGAATGACCTAGATCGAGTTTTAAAACGATTTTTTAAGAAAAATAAAACCAAGGTGAACATTATAATAGAAAACAATTCAAGCTAAAAACTGTGGTTGTTTAGCGAAGACTGGTATTAAGTTTAGTTGCTTGTATTCTTCACAGTTTCATAGTGGTTGGGTACCATTAAAAATCAGAGAACATTGAACAGCCACTTCATCTTAGTATGAGATTCCTTGGCGGCAGTGAGCACACTTGATCTCAGGAGAACCTTCATGTTGGTGAGAGCTTAACTATCTCCACCAATGAGCTAGTAGGTGTTCAATGGTAGATTCCTTACTTCCATCAATTTTTGGTATAGCGCGACAATCCATTCAGCGTGATTGATAATAACTGTCATATAATTTACAAGTTTGAACCTCATTAGTCACTTCTTATTAGAATTTACTTTGCATTCGGAAGTTAGTCACTAATAAGCTAAATTACTGAACATGGATTGCGATGGAGATTGTAATCACAAAGTTATGTATTCATCACAGATTGATGAAGGCTGGGATGAAACAGGTGTTTCGCTCTCTTTGGCTTTCACTGGCACCTTAATAATACTATTGTGTGATGAATACGAAAAATCATGCCAAATTATTTCAAACATTACTTAATTAATATTTTTGCAACTGTAAATCTCTAGAAATTTTGTAAAGGGATTAGTTGCTAGGATGGAAATACGGTGTTCAGAGTAGATAAACAGTTTCCAATAAATAATTTTCAATAATATTATATGTATTTTATTAGTCGACTGTATGCCAACGCCTACTTCGGATGGTTTTCATAAACCCATTACATTTATTGGTACCAATCAGATATTCATTTTTTTAAAATTTAAAATTGGAATTTTTGTGGGAATGTAGTAAGGAATGAGCTTTTCGTTATTTTCAGTACCTGTGAAGCTGGGTATGTCTTTTGTGAACAATGAAAACATATTAATCTTAGCAAATTAGACGCATGCCGATTGGACTTTACGAGATCTTTCTAATATCTCATCGAATTCAGAACCATGTACCATAACAAGCTTGTTGTTATTAGGATAAAATTTACATGTTCATGTTTTTAAAATTTGTTAGTTTACTCGCTTCTTAATGTCATTATCGAAGATTAATTTCCATCATTTTTAACTTGGTCAACCTCATAGACGCTAGATGTCGAAAAGTAACATTGACCTATAAGCAAGCCACTGATGAATACCAGTTTGTTTTTTAGTATATCAAATTCCATACATCAGTTTACCGATGGAATTTGATATTGGTTGCAAAGTAAATAAACATGTTAATGTCACTACACTTCTCGTGTACGGTAGAGATTTAAGTATAAAACCAATATGTCAATAACCACACAAATATGAAGGCCTGAATAGGTATTCATTCATGGCCCATATCATGTGACTTGAGATTTCCATACTTCATAAGGATTTTTATCTACACATTACATCCTAATGATTAAACAGTAAGGGTTAAGGATATGAGATCAAATCTAGATATTTTGCCAGTTACAAAAATGTATGAATTTAATGATGCTTGCTTTTTACGAGTGTTTTAAAGACAGATAACTTCATGTCTATTAATTATATAGCTATGAGATTTCGTATTCTAATCCATGTAGATGTAGCTGGAACTATCAATAATTTTACTGACTGAATCATTAAAAAGTAGATCAATTAGGAGAAGAACAGTGATCATTCATGGTTCAGTCTGAAAGTAGATCGGGATTAATACTATCTGACATCACGAGTAGCAACTAAGCCTGACCTTTATTTCATAGATTCATGAATGACTGATGAGATAATCATCTAATAACTATTGGTTTGTTAATGATGACTACGTTACAAAATGTTTTGTTTATTTTGTATGAAAACTCATAATTTCTAGCCCGCAATTATGTTTTCTATATTCTGTCCATTAGGATCATTGATGTTGATCCGCCAGATTTGTATGTAACTGCCTTTCATCCATAACCAATTATTCCAAGAGATCACTTATCCTGAAATCAATATTTTTAAACAATCCTTCACATACATTGTAGCAGCGTTGACATACCCTGACGTTAGATCCTTCAACTTTTGTTGCACTTAAAATTCACATAAACGATGCACATGATTAAAATCTTGACATAAAGATTTTATAACAAACACGAATGCCATTAAGATAATGGTTTGCAATTTTATAGGTTATAGATACACTGTGCTTGTTAGGCGGTGATATTTCCCATTCTTCAGGGCCATCACACTTTACAGTGATTATGAGAATTAAAATCATAATTATTCACTACCCAGTAAATGATTATTTTTACGGTAGGATGGTTTGTTGAGGTTGCTTGATTCAACGTTTTTCTTCATGATGAACTAAATTAGTCGGAGAACAATATACATTATATCAGAGAACTAAAAGAGCAGTAATATTTTTACTCTTATGAATCTACATCGCACATTTCATTTTGTTTTGTACTTATCAATTAGATGCGTCCGTGTTGATATACATCCTAATATTCGAGCCCCTATTGCTTTAAACGTCAATAGGTTATCCACTAAGCTGCTGATTACTACTAATTTGTCATTTATTAAGTTTATGTACTGTCTACCTAAAGCATTACATTTAGTTTCGCTCAAAACTTAAAGTGAATATACTTTCATCCTAATTATCTAGTAATTTTCTGTTGTAAAAATCTATCGAAAGCAGACCGATGGGTACTTTTGTTTGTTTGAAGTGTCCTAAATTCACATTTTCAGGTCACATTATTTTCTTCCCTTGGATGTTTTTTTTTTCAATAAAATGCTTTTTTGTCGTTTGTGAAACTTATTTATTTTTCTGGGGATAATTAACAGCTGGTACATATGTGATTAAACATCTGATGAAAAGAATAGTTAGCATTCAACTTTACTAAGTTAATCAAATATCACTTTATATGCAAAAATTTCATACAATGTTATTCGGTTATTGAAATAGAAATAGATCAACCAGGGTTCGAACCCAAGACTTACTAATTGAAAGTCGGATGTATTAACTACTGAGTTATTACTATGGTAGATCATTAATAAAAGTAAAGTGTTGTTACTCTATACTGGTTGTTTTACTGTTAAAAATTCTAATGTAAGATTTAATTTTCTTTAAATTGTGATCGATTATCTTACCTTTCATTTCAAATGGTAAATGCTGCATATCAAATGCAGATTCCGGTCCACTTTCAGAGCCTGGCAGACCATTTCTTGCAATTATTAAACCATCACACATGGTATTGCCACTATTTTCATTAATATAATTATTATTTATTCCTACTACATTATATCCTGCACCTGTTCCACTACCTGTTAAAGAACTTGGATGACTTCCTGTATGACTACTTGACGTGCCACCTCGATGTGACATAAACGGATTTATTGGTTGTTGGAATTGTTGGTGGAGCATTTGTTAAACCAAGGGGATAACCGTGATGTACCGACATATCAATCAACTGGGGAAGGTGCCTGAGTAATATGATGCCTTGGATCTAACTGTGAAATTCCTGTAAGTGGACTTGATGTGGCTGACGTGATTAGATTTGGTCTGCCTGTTGTCGATAATGATGAAATTAGCGAGGATTGTGGTGGTCCAGGTGAAGAGGCAGCAAGAAGTGTTCCACTTTGTATACTATCATTACCAACAACTGAACTACCACGTTTATCAACAGACGAAGTTAAATTGCTGTTCATCACTTCGATTCCACTTGTGATCAAAGGGAAGCTATTACCGTTGGCCGGATTACAATCGTTCATTCTCATCAACGGTTGTTTCATTGTTGAATCATTCGGAGTTAAATGGTTCATAAGTTTGGGTCGACGTTTACGGCTTAGGTAAAAGATAAAAAAATAATCATATAAGTAGAATTAAATGGATTCGAACATTTTATCCAGAATAAGAGTACACTTTGTAACTCGAATATATTGATCTCAAGAGAAATGAAGTAAGTCTCGCATATTAGAATTTATCACACCAGGTAGCATACTCATGTTATTGATTTACTGTATAAGTTCAGGAAAATGTCTAAGATTCAACAAATTCTTATTTGCTGCCTGTTCAATCCACTGGATCATTTATTTCCGAAATGTGTAAACATCAAAATACATTTTAGTGTTTTACATCTATTTTAATCAATTAATTGTGTATAGTATTCACATATTATACTCGAGTGCTTTTGTAGAGTGTGTACAGACTTCGTATCCTGTCCGATATAGGAAAACTTTGAGCATTAAAACTATGAATACTTCAATATTCTTCTCCTTTGCCTGTTATTAAAAAATGTGTTTATTTCAGAAATCATGCATAAAACACGTTTAGCAAGAAGACTTTCCAGTGTATAACAGCTCTTTTGAAGTATACCACCATGAAACATATAGTATATAAGATTTGTAGTGAAGTGACTTCCTTAAATAGTGAATTCACTTGTGACAGTCGAAACTCGCTACTAAATGTAACTGATAATTTTAAACAATGAGCTAATTTTCTATCGGTTACTTATAAAATACAAAACTTGTTGTTGTAATCTGATATATCGGACCACTACAGAAGAGTGAAAAACTTCCAGAACTGTATTTTAGAGAACTAATTCATTTATTTTGGTCATGAGTAGTGTAGACATTACATTTCTATTATTATTACGTTCCTGTTGCCCTATCCTCGTGTTTAGCATATTTACTGTTATTATATTGTCTCTTATTATGGACTACAGTTAATTAGTTATGTACAAGTTGTGCCTAGTCACTATCACTATTTTCCTTAGTTCTATATTAATGTTAGTTTCCTAATTGATTCGCTGTGTGGTCTGATTTTGTGTATATATAAAGGCATGATTGAAATACAATTCGATCCGATCCGATCCGATTGGATTCTGTCTATTAGGCTCATCAATCGTTGTTTCTCTATTCCGGCTTGCGGGACTGGTAGTTGCGGGTCAGATGCGTCCGTACAGTGATTAGCAATCATCAAGGGCATTGTGTCTTTTCACAAAACATAACAATTGGCGACGAGGCTTAAAGTGAATCCAGTCACTGGTCATAAGTTGTAAAACATAACATAATCCTTTTTCAAATTCAGAGATTTTTCCTACAAACCATTAAGAAATACTTACTGAATTGATGAGAACCAAGTGACAGACTTATTAAGAAAACACTGATTACAAATGATGATGTTTGAAATTGGCACTTAAAAGTTTCTTTTCAGGATATACAATTAGATGTGAAAACAAATGAAAGTAGGATCAAGTAATAAGATCTGTGTATGTATTCGATAGAAACTAAAGTATTAATAAATCTTGTAATTGATCATTATTCTTGTCACCTACACCAAAAAAAGCATATTTCACATGTGATCCATTTTACTCTCCACTTTCATGATTTGTTTCAAATAACCGATTTAAACATTCAGACTCTACGTAAGTGAAATCTAATACTGAATTTCAATTGTTTACTATTATAGGAAACACACGTCTTTATTATAATTGAACACTGGACAATGTAGCCAATATCATTTTATTTGATCCATAAGGTTTATTGAATTCCACTATAGGAGTTAGTGAAGGAAGTTGAATTTCGTAATTTTTCATCACATGATTATATTACTTAGACAACAATTATGGTGAGTGATGAATATCCATAACTGTGTCGAAGACTGATGTCAAAGGGTCTATACATTATGCTTGGTGCATTAACCTACTTCATCCATTGTAAATGACAATGTACAACTGATGCCTGACAATACCTGACTTTACTTGTTATGACATCTCACTAGAACTTGAAGGGTCCCTAACGATTCTTTATCACATCAGAAGGTTATTTTAACATAAAATGAATGATATTGTCGGATAATTGAAAAACAGTGATCAATATGATGCTCTACATTTTGATTTCCATAGCTTTTTGTCAGTAGAATGCACCTATGAGAAGACAGATAATTCTGTTTCAGTCAATTCACAAGTTTTGGAAACATGTTTTGTGCTTCGAAGTCAACATTACATTGACTTAGAGAAGAACATCATTAGCGGTCGTGGCTTGCCGGACAGCTGTTGTATCCTAGTTTAGGGATTATCAACAGTGAGAACTAGCATAGCCATATCAGATCTAAAAGTTTATGATTATTTGAGAAAATTCATTGATCTGCTAACTTTATTTTAAAAACATGTGGGGAGATCAAAAAGCCGATTGTTACAATTATCAAGTTAGAAATCTATGAATGGTTTATTCTTGTAAAGCGTTAATAGTCTACAATGGTCAACTCTTTTTTATTTGCTGTTAAAATGCCACTGACCCGTGGTGATATGTGAATAGAAATAATGTGGTTTATTGGGAATGATTTTCGACACTTTAGTTTGGTAATGCCTGACAACGAGCTAAAGCAATAAAGTGGATATTATCTATAGTAATCGATTTATCGGCACACGTATACAATAATATCTTTTGAAAAGTAAGTGACTCCCTATAGCTATTACACCGAAGTAGGTGGGGTGTGGGTTGAACACTTAACTTACTGGTTGAAAGCTGTCTTTAAGCCGTTAAGCAAATTAATCAGTAATAATTCACATAAAAAGACATACACCTACCGTATAATGCATCCAAATGCAATACAAATCACAGCAATCAATGCTAGGCTGACAATGGCGGCAACTATAGCAATAATGAATAAATCATTGCCTGAACCCGTAAAACCACGTGTTAAACTAAATCCCAATGAATTACTATTCCTATTATCTGATGCATCCAAATTATTTCTGCTTCTTAGTTCACCATCTCTTAAATGTTTATTCATCATTTCACTCCATGGTGGAAGCTGACGATCTGGTCCGAAACCATGAGACCATGCTGATGATGTGCATGCTTCTGGACCATCAGCTGTCGACTGATCCTCTTGAAATACACAAGCTCTAACAAATGCCTATAAAGGGAATAATAGATATACAATCTTTAAGTTCAACTCAATAAAATTACTGATTCACAGAAAAATCTTGGTGTCTGATGAAAGGGGTGTTTTATGCTTCTAAATGTACAGTAAGGAGATAAGCTTGTCAGTCATACTCAACGCAGAACCTGGAACACATGTTCACCAGCTCAAGTTGCTGTGCCAAATAGGCATGAAGAGATCAATTTTCTATGTACAATTCCACAATATAGCTAAACACGAAAGAATGAAACAAAGGTGTGCATGGGAGGACGCATAAATCAGTGCCACTGTGAACAATTGTGAACTATGTCACTCACTGTTACTATTAGCTTAACTTTTACGCGGAACCCAACTGGATAATCTGCACATATTGATAAGTTCGGATTGCAATAATAAACAGTTAGGAATTCAAAAATCAAATCTTAATAATAATCACCGACAGAACTCCAAAATAGTCAGTGGAACTAAGCAATAAAGTACGGATTCGTGTACTTTAAATAATGGTACCACAACAGCTGCTCAACAAAAAGCAGGTCTATAGATGTATTGGATTAAAAATGAAACTGTCAGACAATCAATTTCATGATATTTTCTATGACGTTTCGGCCAGTTTTAGATCTAAGGATTCAGTAATCGTATATAGTTTATGCCGATAAATACTGCTAGAATGTAATCATAACTAGGTATAAGAAGAATGTATCAGATGTTATTATCAGTGATCAGTTAATGCAAATATTTTATTCCTATCGGATATCAGTCATGTCACAAATAATGTCTACAATGTGCATAATGGTTATGGCTTCCTGCATTTAACTGGGTAATATCTATATTCTTAGTGTTTGTTATATTTTGCTTTCAAACATAAACATTTTGTGCTATTCAAGACTACATAGGTTTGTTGTCAGAAAAGAAGCTCTGATGAGTGCAAGATGCTTGCATTCTAAGTTAGTTTTTGTAAGCAAATTATTTAAAGTGTTTATTGCTGGTTTAACTTGAATTCCTAACTTTTCATCGTTCAATTAAAAGTAATAGTGTGAGGTCAGTTTTAGCAGTATTTGTTGCAAATACATTCTAGTTGCAAACATAAATTAGTTATTTCTTTACTTTTACCAAACGAGAATATCGGACATGTGGGAGTTCGTGTGATATTTTCAAAAAGGCAACATTCTACGTAATAGCTGTTCTTTAAAATGTAACAGTATAGCGCTGATCGTCCAGTAATAACCAATGTTATTTTTACCTAATCATTAGTGTTGAATGCATCATAATGATCAAATTGCAATACGGTTCGTGGTCTGCATGGCTTGATATTGAATGTACTACGTACCATAGCTTAGTAGTTGGAAGTATTCAACCGAGAATGTTAGGCACTAATTACGTACCATTACTATGTTTCTTGAACATGTTTCAGAGAAATAGAATTTTATTCATGAAGATATGGAATGTTATTACGAGAAATCTCTGACCTCTGGACTGCTATAATCTAGAATTATTAGTCGAAGTCAAAAAAGAGGCATTAAATACTATACTAATTTATACAGCTTAGAAAGGTTGGAAGAATATTTTATTTAAAACTTCGCAATGTTCAATCATCATTATCTCAACCTCAGTATTCATATAGCTCATTATTCTTTAACAAACACCTCACATATTGACTTTAGCAATATTATCATCAACCAATAATTCTTACATACTGCCTGAAGAATAAATCGTATTTCAGTAAAAGATAAATCTGTAGGTGTGATAGCTAAAACACTGAAGATTTCAGTAAGAAAATTTTCATAACTTATAGCTGTTTAAATGCTAATGTCAATCGTGGGAATCAGTATTCTGATAGATAGCATGGTGTTTAAAGCAAAAGATATTATATTTAGCTTTTTGTTTGAGATGTAGGTGTATTTGGTTAAAGAGTTAGGTGTGGCAAATTATACCTCTAAAAGCTGATGTAAGTATAATGAATTGCTTATAACGGACATTATTGTGACATTGTACATACTGACGATGACCAACTGAATTCATGGAAGCATGTGAAAATCAATTCCTAGTGTAGTGGAAAACAGGTATATTTATCAGTATAATGTAAGGAAACCTACTTTGTATTCTTGTCCAAGAACTAAAGCTTTATTATCAAACATAATTTCTGAGTCTGCCTCGTATAAAAAATCATCGTCGGATGTCATAGCTTGACGTCGAATACGACTTGAATTAACATGTCGCTGAGGTCGATTTGACTTCACATTATAACTACCAAGTGTGAAATTTCTCGAATGCCTGGGTGGTGGATCAAAGTAATCTTGTAAATAGCGAGCTGCTACATAACGAGTTTCTGAGCTTGGAAGGCCTCTTGATGCTGTGATTGTCTGTAAAAATAGAAAATGAAAAAGAACAGATTGCTTTAGAAGTAAGTTTCATAGATAAGGCTAGTAATGTTATTTTAAATAGTGTACAGTAGTTTTACAAATTTGGAAATGCCATCATTGTTTGTCATTGACAACGGGTTTGTCTTAGACTTACTAAGCTGTCACCAGAATCTAGTGCTTACTTTCAAACAACAACTAAGTAACATATTAAAAATATTAATAATTTTATTCATTACTGTACATTTTGTGTTAGGAAGAAATTTTCAGCAACTGTTGTGCAAGTTGAAATAAATCTCTGTTCAACATGCATTCAAATTGTACTTATTCTAAAATACATTTCCTGAATGTTTTCTACAAACAGTATCTGGTACCTATTTTCACTTATAAAAGTCTTCTACCGGTTCAGCTTCAACATCTTTCCTATCTACCATACATATGATTCATTAATTCATCACTTGATTTTATTTAAAGTATAACCAAGAAGAAATATATACCAAAAACTGAAGTGTGCTAGTTTGAGCTTTCCAATTATTAGACTGCAAAAAATTGTTTAAGCGTTAGCTGTTGTATCTAGATATTTGTTGAAGCCGGCACTAGTTTTCCTTACCTAACCTTAGTTTTTGTAGTATACACATTTGTGAACACTTTTTCTTATTGCAAGTAAATGAACTGGATCTTTTAAGTTACTATAAAGCCAGCTCATTTCTTGGAAGATGTTGAACAGAATTCATCTTTTACTAATGAAACGCACTGTTTTCAAAGTTTCATAAAATACTACACTTAGATTTCAAACTGATTAACAGCGACTTTAACAAATATATCGATAATACTTGAGGTTAGGTAGAAACATCTTATGCTGCTATCTGTACAATACGTCGCATCAGCTTCATTTACTTTTGTTTGATTATCCAGGTTGTTCCACTAGGGTGTAATTGTCAATGATGATAACACTGTTTTATACTATATTTACTAAATGGAATACAACTAATGGCATGAAACTTCTGCTCATCAATTAATGCGATGATTATGATCGAATTCACAAAGTGCATAACATGTACTTAGCTTTGAGCTACACTCTGTATACGAAATTTAACAATACTTTGCCTCCAAAGCTGGAAGAAGTAGAAAGGGCCTCAGAAATAGAAATTACTGGTTAAAATAATATTACCTAATCCACTAAGGGATCACCACATTGTAACTGTGAGGTTGTTTAGCGCATTCTAAACACACTTAGATATATTATTTAAGTTGGATTGTGACTGGTAAGTGAAATCCAGGACGCACGTTTCGTCCTAGTTGAGACTCGTAGGCTGGATGTACCAGCATCCCAATATTGATGTTCATAGTGGGATACAAGTTCATCCTATTTACACTTAGATATAGTATGATGAATTTGTATATTCCCATTGATTTGCTATAGACTGAAACTGGTCAGTCACTGTTGCTATATGTGCATCCTGAGCGGATTGCCTCGATATAGCGATTATTCACAAGTATCATTTAATTTGTATTGTGGCTGGCAAGTGGAATCCAGGACGCGCGTTTCGTCCTATTTGGGACTCATCATTGGGATGCAGGTACATCCAGCCGATGAGTCCCAAGTAGGACAAAACGCGCGTCCTGGATTCCACTTGCCAGTCATAATACAAATTTAATGACACTTAGATATACTTCAAAGATTTCTAAATCGACTAATCATATTTAGTAGGATGGTTATAAGACAAATTAAGTGAATAGAGTTTTAAATATGATACATCGTAGTACAGTGAACTACAATCATGCCTTATTAATTATGATTCGTAATGTGATAACTAGATTCTAATGGTCATTTCAAAAGTTCGTCGCAATATATTTCTTCTTTCATATTCCTTAATATTTAAATGAGTAGTAACAAACATTAGCCTTTTCAAATTTTTGTCACATTCAAAAACAGAAAATGAAAAGAACTATGGTTAACATCACGTCATTATCTCTAAACAATCCAACAACATGTTAACCAACTAGATGATGCTTTAAAGGGTAGCCGATAGGAAATCCTGGTCTACTATTTACCAACTGTCAACAAGGCATACTTGAAATCTTTGCTGTAAGACATTGATTGATCAATGTATACAATTCAGTTCTAATGGAAGCTACTCGTAGCCCAAATAAATCAGTTGTAATGGTCACAGACTGTGAAAATGAGTTATATAGGCTCAATTCATTAGAGGAACATCTAGTCGGCTACTACAGAATGATCAACAATGTGTATCCTAACCATTTTTTATAGTTTACTCTCTTTTACTTTTAAACTGTACAAATATACAGATGTACGTATGAACAAATAATTTCATAATGTCAGCTAACTGTAAAAAAAATAATTAAATAACTATTCAGTAGTATCTGGAATAATCCATTAAACTAAAAGTTTTGTCGACAATCACTTTGGACATTGAATTTTTTTTCACTTTCATTCGTATTTATAAATTTATTGGTATCTGTCAAAAAAAATTTTGTCACTAAAATCATTTGTATATTCATATTGTTTAGTATAAAAGTGAATAAAATTGTTTCTTTCTAAAACGATAATCAGAGGGGAGGGATTACATTAATCACCAGGTAATTGATTGTTTTATGTTCAATTTTTGTTGTTTTTCTTTTTTTTGAAAAAAAAAAAGAAAACAACCATTATTAAACAGAAAAATTATTTGGTGTGTAAAGAAAATTCATTTCTGTAACTTCTGTTGTTTTTATGTTTGATTGCTGCCTTTGCCTCCGGCCTCCCTCCCAATAGAATATAATTACTGATAACATGACTCTAAATGATATGAAAGAAGTTGTCCCAGTTAACACAGTAAATGTGTCATGCTTATTGTGTGTAAATACAGAGTCGGTTGAATGGTAAATTGGAAAATTGAATAAGAAGAAAATATCTATCTGTCTCTTTATCATTGAACTATCCATCTATCTATAGGTCTATTCACCCTCTTATACATATATATATATATATATATATATATATATATATATATGTCCAGCCAAGATGAATTAAAACCACAGCTTCCCTATCCCATTAAGTGTTCACGAAGACAAAAGTGACATGCAAATCAGTAATACTATGCATAATTCCTTAGTTAGTTCATGCCATTTCTCCCATTCCTAGGTTCTGAAACTGTTATCACTATAATTATTACTATTTCTCATTTAATTATATAACCGATTAAGTTATTAAGTGATTTTACTAGAAAAGAAATAGTGATTAGGGGTGTAAAAGTAAATTGAATTGATAATAGAAATGAAATTGAGTTATAACAATGGTTACAGCAGTTACATAAGTTACAGTTGTCAATAAAATAAATTAATGTTATGAATAGTTTTTAATACTAATACAAGAGTATTGAGAGTTAATAAATTTACTCCAGACACATATTCATATAGACTGTGAATGCATATGTACACTTGTCCATTACCCATTGATAAACATACAAAACAGAACTTATGGTGGCAGAAAATTACAAGAGAATACATATCCATATATAAGTAGTATTTTGCGTATACGATGTGCACACATATCAACATTATTATTAGTATATAACAATATGTGTATGCATAGTTTGAATCATGCATACTATTTCACTAGGGGATTGAAATAGACAACAAATTATTCTTCTTTAACTGGTTTCAATCATATAAAGTAGTATATGAAAGAAATATTTATAGAAATTTCCAGTTAACTATTATAATAGCTAAAATTTATAAATTATACTTCAAATTTACTGTATTATGTAGTATAAACACTCTAAATGGTTAATTTCAGTTACTGTTGCAATTCTTTTCTCTTAATGTTCATATACTAATGTTAGATTGTTGTAGGTAGTCGATAGAAAAGTCTACTGATTTAGGGTTAGTTGGTAATGATCAGGATGGTCAAACTATTAGCGTACTATTTATATATGCAAAATCTATAACATTAAAAATATTTCTTTTGTTATGTCTTCGGTTGTAGTGAAATCTGTTTGTTTTTCCACGTCACCAATGATATGTTTTCTGTCTGATGAGACACACGCGTGGGTTCTTATTGGCTTAGTACGGCCCGTGATACGATACAGCTAAATTATCCAGGTTAACCGGTTTATATATCTGATTTCCTTGATAGTCGGTACAATTAGTGTGAATCGTTATCTGTGATACTTGTACTCCAATTGGATACTACAATTTTTTTCTTACTAACCCACAGCTACTCCAAAAGACCAGACACGTAGGAAGCAAAATAGAAGGCGAGACTAGTAAACAACATTTACATATACCACATTTGGAATTGAATTATTTGATGAAAGTCTACAAATCAATCTTACAAAAAATCAATACAATGCTTTTCGCTTGATTAAATCAGTCATTGTATTTTTGAAAATTTTGAATCCCCAACACCTCCCTTTTGTTAATAGCGCATTGCTTTGGGATTCCCTTGAAATCGCACCGTCTCCCACCGGAATCAGTTGAGCCTTCTTCTTGATAGTAGTTTTGGTTCATGGGTCTTATCTATTTGTTTATTTTTGTAATTGGGCAAATCAGAAGTATCCAATAAAATATGCATGGGCATTGATGTAGTTGTAATTGGTTCAGACACCTTTCTCTTGAGTAGTTGATTAAAGTGTCTTATTCATTTATCTTTTCCCACAATCATGAATAGTTATCTTTGATACATGTACTCCAATCGGATACTACGATTTGTTCCTTCCCAACTCATAGCTACTCCAAAAGACTAGACTCGTAGGAAGATTACATTTTTGGATTTATTGTTACATGATTGGTGGTAGCCGAGTGAAAATCCTATTGTATTTAGTTTTCATAAAAGTTTTCGCTGATTAACAAGGTATAGCAGGATTGTACAGAAACTGACATTCCATATAAGATTTGTGCACAAATCTACCAGTTTCAGATAATATAATGTTAAGGTTGAGCTACTCGTGTTATAAAGAGATGTATTTAATTGATTAGTGATGGACATCAGTGAGAGATATCAATCAACTGACCAATTAACAAAATATTTGGTGTTGATTTTTCTTTATTCTTAAAATATACATATTATTGTAAGTGGGTATTGTAGAGAATTAATTTGACGTCACAAATTGGTTCAATTTTAATAACCACTGAAAACTAGTCACGTGACTTTTGGCTTGATTGCATTCGGTGAGCTGGTTGGTTCAATTGTGGAGCTTTCATCACCATTTTGAACGAATTCATTAGTGCAAACTTGTGATGTAAATGAGATGTGTAATTTTTTCCCACAATTGACTTACAGCTTGTTCTGTGAGCTTTGAATTTAATTTATTGTTATTGAAACTTGTTCTGTTATTTTTTGCACATTTTTTTTTGATTATCCTTTCCCTCTTGTGACCTGATTCATAGTGTTGTAGTTGTTTGTTAATTTTTTAATAGGTTGGTAAATTACACTTAACTCAATGTGTTCATTGATTACCGATTGACCTAAATGCCAAGCTTTTACAAAATCCTCTGATTATTTTGTTTCATTTGTCTAAAACTATTGCCTTCTCCCAATCAAAATTGTGTCAATAATTGTCCATATGCAATGTTAATAGAGACAACATGTAGCGCTTGACAGTTAACTTATGTTCATACAGGCGGAGATGGAGAATCTGGCCACTTTATCCACTTTAGTGTCTGTCACAGTTCGAACAGTTTATTTTGTAGATGACGTTTGGTTTGCCTTCTCTTTTTTTTTTATCTTCGTTTGCACAGAACTGATTATGATGAACTTGTTGGCTTCTGTGAGACACTTATTCTTAATGGCTTCAATAGTCTGACGATAATTTCAGATATATCATTCATATAAGGTAGAACGATCCGTTTTTGTTGATTTTGACGTTTAATTTCTGTCTTTGTTAGTGTTCTTGAGAGACATTCCTTAATGAAGTTGCATGGGTAGCTGCTCTTTGGGAAGACGGTCATTACATATTTTTCTTTATTTCTTCGTGTTATAGGTATTCTGCAATGTGTTTTCTCCCTTTGAAAAAAACTTGCACGTTGTCTATTTTGCTGGTTGTTGGATTGTTACTGTTGTAATTATGAATTTGGTCAGTACTGCTTGGTTTCTGGGATATATGAATTTTCAGATTTTTCCATGTTGGTTCTGGTGATCATTACATCCATGAATGATAGTTTGTTATTTGACTCCGTTTCCACAGTAAAACTTACGTCTTCAAAGATGTAATCACATGGCTAGTGGAGTCCAGTCTTGTCAGATGAAAGACAGTTACCTTCTGACGATAACGGATACGGTCGTACAAATTTATTGTGAATCGACTGAGATAGAAATACCAAACATTGGAAGCTGGCTCAGTGATTTAATTGTTAAGTGTTTACAATGAAGCCTGTAAGTCAAGGACTCATTTTTTCAGATGCAGTCATAGATACACACTAATAAAGAATCCCATACTGTTCATTGACTCCTAGTTTGTATTGTTTATCAAACTCAAACTAATTCATAATGTCAAATTCATATACATAATACCAATCAACATTGAATACTTTGTTTTATTTATTACAATTATTTAGTGGAATAGAAACACAACTTGTTTCTTAGTCAAACTATAACTACGATATGATTGTGATCAATTTCAAGTGTATGTAATTCATTTGAAAATTTGTCTAAATCATAGTTACATTCAGTAGTTTACTTAAATGTAAATAATAATTTCGTTAGTTTTGCTGACTCATAGACATTTTTATGTCAGTAAAAATTACACTTTAATGTAAAATAGTTTTTTTTTTCTTGTTGTTGAAAATATCAACTTTATTACTGTATCATTTATGTGAAGTTAAATGTTCCAGTTCTATTGATGTAATTCAATAAGGTTCAACTATAAAAGTTATTGAACTGTGATTGTTGGCAACAACAACAACAACAACGAAAAAAAAGCGAAAAAGAAGAGTACATTTTTTGACAGTCTAAATTACATTGTTCAATATTGTAGAGATGAATTTTATTTTTTCGATTACATTAGAAAATTATGTAGATTTGTCTAAATATGAGATTTTGTGTTTTCCTTTTTTCCTAATCAAAACTAGATGGTTATTAATCAATAAGTCTATCAAAAAAATACTAAGAGAATTCTAGTAGGAAATTAGTAGACAGACTAGTTGACGTTATTTGTAACATTTTCAATGTTAATTACACTTTCTTTGTCTATTTTGTATTCATTTAGAGGATTGAGATTGGGTAGGAAATGTTGAATATTTAAGGCATAATTTACATTAAGAGTTTTATTTCAAGATTTACATTACACAACTTTAGTAAATTATGTTCTAGTTATAGGTTGAACTACACCAACCGACTCAGTGGTTTAATGGTAAAGCGTTTGCCGCGAAGCCAGCAGCTTCTAGGTTCAATACCCCAAGGGGTTATGGACGTGTACTGCTGATGAGTCTTATACTAGGACGAAGTAGCTGTCCAGTGCTTCTGTGCGATCAATGGTTGTCTAATTCAGATCAATTCGTGATATCAAAATTGACAGTCAACTATCGCCACAACACCAAATTTTAACCAATATCAGCTCTCTAGTGTCCAACTCCTTGAGGTAATTCCAGGAGTTATAGTGTGAAGACATGACCGGTGGAGTTCACCCGTATTGGGTGTGAGGCAGTTACTCACCGATGGCAAGGATGGAGTCAAGCAATCGCATCATGGATGACTGAATTAAAAATATCGACCGTTACGAGACGACTCAGTGGTCTAATGATAAAGCGGCTACGGGAATTAAGAACCAGTATAAATAGAGTTATCCATCCCGACTCGCCATATGACAATATCTGGAGATAAATGTTAGGCTTTGATGATAATTCTTAATAAACCTCAGAACCGCAGTATGCAATTTTCTATGAAATAAAGTTTATTGTCTAAATGTAATAGTCACCATTCTAATCCACGGAACTCAGTTAACATTTATGATTATAAGGTAATTTGATTATATACTGACCAATGTTTTTTCGAATAATAAAAACACTCTAGCATAAACATCAGAATGAATAGTGTTATCAAGTTTTGGTTTTACAGAACAGAGATTTAACTAAATACAATAAATAATCAATAGTTTAAACAAATGAATGGTCATTTCATTGGGTGTAACATTTAATCATTCCTAGAAACAAGCTTATATATGTATATACACATAAAGGTGGGCATAGATTGAAAGATATCACCATTACAGCTGGATAATTTAATTGTACTGCATGGTAATACCTTTTAAGGGGTAGTATATAATAGGTACTTTCGTGGTGAACTAATAAGTGGACTTAAAAATTCAAGAGTACTTTGTATATTACAAACAGGATTCTTGCACTATTTCATTTTACCAAGTTAGCATCTAGCCAACTAGTAATAGACGTCATATTATTTGTCTCACAGCAAAAAGCAAAAGTTAGTAAAGAATAAAAGGATCGGAAACAACACAAAACAACATTTACTTACTGTATCTATGCTAATTTTTTCAGTGGTAACTGTCTGCTAAGTGAACAGGAGCAACCACAAGAAAATATTGACGTATTTTTCCGTATTGTTCACTAACACGACTTAACTGTAGCATAACTTGCAATCGTCTCGGTGATACTGCTACTGGGATTGGTGTTGGTACAAAAGGTGGACCTGTATATAGTTAAAAATATGAACTGACTAATTACATATTACATATACTTAAAAGTATATTCTTAGAAAATGAAAAAGGTGTAACCAATATTACGTTGAACGGAAAATGTGTGACTCACTTCCAAATGTCCTGGCGAGATGTTGTTAATAGTAGGGTTAAACCGAAAATGGGAGTGAATGTTAATTTAAACTAATTTTTTAGTGGCTAGTAATCTTGCAGGAAATCTGTTTCATCGCATTCTCTGGTTCATGTCTTGCTCTCATTTTTTGTATCAAATAAGGAATATAATCTAAAACCATTTGAAGCTCAACTAGTCAATTTTTTGAAGGAAGTCGATATCCTGTACAACAAACCTATTATTTAAGAATGTCGATTGACTCCCCTCCTCACTTTCACTAAATTGATTCCATTGGTTAGATTTTTGTATTAAATATTCAGCAAGATCATTGAAACTCAGACTATCCTTATGAATATAAGGAGGTTTGTGTTGTAAAGTAGGCACTGAACAATGCGTGAAGTCAACTGATGTATGAATTGAAACCAAGTACTAATGTGTCCCTGTTTTAGATTAGTTATCATTAATTCTCACACATGAATGCAGTGTATATGGTTCCCAGGATCTTAACGTTTATCATCTAGTGTGTTAGCTTTAACCTCTCAGTTGAAATTCACTAAGCCATATTACCGCCTTTCCTAAAGCTACGACATGGTGTGGTCGTTATCCATTTCCAGAGAAGGTAACCGCCTCATCCTTAGAAACAATGCAATTTCAACAGTCTCGACTATTCTTTAGTACATCAGTTAATCATTTATAATAATGATATTATTATTTAGTTAGGCAGGTTGTGAATGGCAGTATAATTTTGAGATAGCATGCTTCATTGATAGACAACGGCTGAGATACTCTTCAAATACATGATGATTATTTTGGTCGTTTAAAGTCTAAATTGATTAATGATGTCAACATGTATATGTCATCAGCGTGTTGAATGTTTTAACTTTTCACAAGTATTCTTAAACTTTCTGGACATATATTGTATTATGCAACTTTTATTTCCTATGTCATTCTACCCATTCTTGCCTTAAATTTACACATTTCAGTTTCTCTAATTGTCACTGACATTTAATTATGTTCAGTCTTTTGTGTTCTCATTGTACAAAACTCTTATTCTAGTCATTTACTTTACTTTCTATGTTCTTTAGACCTTGTTCCTATCTCTAAATCATATTGAATTCGTTGGGTTTATCAAATTTTTCGATAGGTAGTATTAATACTTATTACAATATACTTAAAACATTTAGAAAACATTTGTAACATTGAAAACGTTCTTATTCTGAAGTCGCCTCAGTTGGTCTGACTATGATGATATAAAATACTGAACTCCAAGAAAATTATTTTTAACTTGAAAAATTATTTGAAAAAAAAATCCAGTTACTCATTACATGCTACTGAATACAAAATGTGAACTTACGTTGCATTTGAGTAAAACAACTTGTTGTTTCCCAATTACTTTGCATGTTCAATGTTAAGTCATAATAAGCGCTTAATTGAACATCATAAACACTATTCGGTTCCAAATCACTAACTGTATAAGTATAACCAGAATGCAGTGCTGCATAAGTTACACTGACACTTCGAGCTGGAAACTCCAAACGTTTAATTACACCAGCATCATCAGCAAACTTTTTGGAGCCACCAATACGTAACTATAGATATTTTGTAATAAAAAATATAGGATAATAGTGTTTGTTTATTATCTATATATACAAAGAATCTCTCGTAATAGTTCAACTTTATGGTAGCGTTTATTTCGAAAGTGTATGAATGTAAGTTATCCCTTTACTTACTTAGACATTTTGAGGTAATTATCTTTGTAAATCATAAATTACGCGAAATAACATACAACTGAAAACAGTCTATTGAACGTCACTTGACTTAAACTTTGTGCTTGTTATCATTCGTTAGTAAAGATTGGATGCAAATTTGAATGAAATGTTGAGTTCGGTGGCACTTGAACCTACATCATACACCTTCATAGTTGGGAATCATTAATAATTAATACTCAAACATTGAACATCTGAAATATAGTGGACTTGTTATAGAGCAACCTAGACTATTGGCTAGGTTGTAACTTGATTTATACAATTAGGTAAACGCAGAGGGTTATACGCATATTACTTTGGTCACCAATTAGCAACTAATCGGTACAGCTTATTAACTATAATTAGTCTTATACAATTATTAGGATAAATTTTGAATCGTATATCTTCTTCTTCTTTGAATAAGCTATTGGTAGGGTGTCAATTTGATATCACCAATTGGTCTGAATCTGTAGGGTGGTAACCTTTGTTCAACTACATAACATAATGATCATTAGCATTAATAAACAATCAGGATTCATTTACTATTCAAGCGAAAACAGGGGCTATTTATATGTTGAATTTTCAGTAGTATTGATGATTCATGTCAAAATATTCATTAATGATGTTCTAAATAATAGTTTTCATGAATTATTAACATAAATGCTATCATCCATCAGGATAAGTAATTAGTTATTTGTAATAGATAGCCCATTTACTGACAATGAATTACTAAATTAGATTTCTAATGAATTAATGCATTATGAATTTAGCATCAGAATAATTTGGCAGTGAAACGTTGAACAATCTGCAATATTTTACAAAATCACTTGATAGATATAAATAGTGTATAGTAAAATCGTGAAATATTGTAGTTCATTTTGTTTGCTTACATCAATCGAGTCAATCAGGACATCTGAAGATTCAGAGGTTTCCTGAAGGCTACCGCTAACCAAATAATAGTGCACAGAGAAAGTGAATTCATCTAAACTAGTAGACATAATACTACGTTACTAGTAGAATTTGATTATCACTAACTAACAAGCAAACACTATATAGGTCATTATTTAATAAATTTATGCATATAGTTCCTACAGGCATTTAGTAACGACATAAATAAATCACTGATAATGTCACTGAATGTGAAACTGTTTCTAATACTATATGAAGTATGTTCTTGTAAGATTACAGACGTTTCATTACTGATTTGCAACAACCTAATTAAGCATGATGTTCCATGTTCTATATCGTGTAAGTTTTTTTCAGGAGCATGAATCTAAGATAAAATAGCTTGGTAATGTTACTATGCATTCGATACAAAATATGTCTAAGAAACTATTTAAACATTGACTCCACACTTTTCACACTAAGGTTTCATTTAATTTAGTTAAAATATATCCTGCTGACAACTATTGGAAGGCAATCTATGATTCCGTATCTCTTAATCAGCGAGAAATTTGGTATTATTTTTAGACCAATAGTTTTTCTTATTAGCAATGGTCTATACATTTCCACTGCTTATACAGATGACAGTCACTGAGCAATTTTTGCTGTTTTCTTTCGGATTGTGGCTGACAAGTGGAATAGAGGACGCGCGTTTCATCCCACACGGGATTCATCATCCGAATATGTGTCCTGTATTCAACGTTCCAGATACAATCCAAATTACATCATTCTTGTAAACTTCAGCTGTGTTGAGGCAATCCGCTCGAGATGCGCATATGGTAACAGAGATTGATCAATTTCAATCAATATCAAATCAACGGGAAGATTTAAGCACATCTAGACTAAGTTATTATTGTTATAAGTATACCTGGAGAGTATCACCAAGGTATGGGGTTTACAAAGTGGTTATAATTGAAGCCTAGAGTATAGGTTTTATTCTGATCTGAACTCACTAGCTAGATGTAAATGCCACATCTCAGTGTTGATGTTTACACTAGGACAAGAACACAGTACTCTTTAGCATGGTAACTCATAGTTTGGAGTCCTGAATATAAACAAACCCTTTTAATAACCCTAATCACCCTAGTAAACAAGTAAGTACTTATTTTTACTTAGTGGCGAAGTGGATAACAAATTAGAAGTTTGAAGCAAAGAGCTTTGAGTCGGAGTCTTAATGTAAACAAAAGGGAATAGGCGTACACATTCATCCGATGACTTCCAGACAGGACAAAACACACATCCTACATTTCAATGCTAGTTACATATTCAATATTTCAACAGCTTTTTCACTACTTCTTAAATGAAAAAAATGCAAATGATTTCAAATTAACGACTGAAAGGTTGGTTGAGGGAGCATTTAATTTGCTATGAAGGATGAGTCAAGAAGAACGACTGAACTTGACAAAACTATTTTCTGGTGATTATCTGAAATATATTGATTGTGTTTGCATTAAGCTTGTTGTTCCTATAATTTTACTATTCTCCCTCCTTGTCCTGGCCTCTCATCTGATACATTAATTGTTGTTATATTCTTTTTCAAATTTTTCACTAAAACAAATTAATTGTTAAGATATTATCCCCAGGTTTCCATTACCATTGTTTTCGTTAGGTGGTGATTTTATTATTGTCATAAGCCTGCTGTGTTGTCAGGCTTGTATACACACACATACTTGCACGTTTGTATGAAATAAAAATAATCTTTATTACTAGACTGTTTAGTTCATTTAAGTATACTTCCTTCTTTGGCTGCAGGCTAAATATTTACGCGCCAACTGATACTATGCTAAGAATACCTGATCTCTATAAAATGCTTTACATCATTCAGTCATCATTTATAGGTCAGCTGAGATTCAACAATCAGTAATTGTTCACTTCATGTATGCATCATATTTCTTGTCAGGCAAAGATTAAACTTTATGATAAACTTAATGAAATCAAAAGAAGGAAAATAGAACAATTTCTATTGTCTCTCATATTATCATTCTTAGTAGAAAATAAAATGTTCATGTTTACTTTCTGCATTTAACTGACATAAAAATAGAAACAGGAATTTTTAATTCAATCAGAATATAATTTGAATTAAACAAAAAAAAATATAAAATAATGCCATTTTCAATTGTGAAGAAATTAATTGATAATAAAAACATTTAAGTTAGTTATTTTTCCTTCTTCAATTAGACAAATGATGTCTGTCATCTACAGACATTGATATAAACTAACGAAACATGTCTGCTAGTTTGATATCATGAATTGATCTGAGTTAAATATTCATTGACAATCAGAAAGTACTCGACAACCATCACCATATACAATTACAATCAATATGAAATCATTGGTGATTACATTCTCAAATCAATCAAAACCAGTTCTTGTCACGGGATGTCATCAATCAAGTTCAAATATGTCACGTGCAAACCAATCACTCACAGATGACAATCGATGACGTCTCACAAATATATCATAAATTGATTGAGTTAGAAATATCAGTAGATGGAATCCGGTTCAGTTGTATAATGGTGAGGGATTTGTCGATGAGTCAGATGATTCTGAGATAGATCCGTTGATGGGTTGATGAATGTGTATTGTTGAAGAGTCGAAGCGGTTGTCGTTTTCTTCTTGGTTATCAATGGTTGTCTAATTCAAATCAATTCGTGATATTAAATTAGCATTCAATAATCTTCATAATACCAAATCAGGAAACATGTTTGTTTCAAGATTTTCTTTAAGTAAACAGTATGTTCGATAAGTAAATGAAAAAATGCAGATCACAAGTGGTATTTAACAAAGTTTAGGCAAGCACTCCAATGTCTAGTAGTCTGCGTTTATGTTTGAATGATTTATTGAATATGTAACAGCATGTTACGTTATCGCAAGACAACAGTTGTTAGAGTAACATTAAGACCAAGTGGGAAATAGGTGAAGTAAATAACTATTGAATAAAGGTAGCGGCGGCCAAACTAAGGCATGGCATCAGTCTATGAAGCCTGTGACTGTTGATCTAAGTCATATTTGTAGATTTAGGCTACTCGGCTGGGGTTCACGTGACAGTCATGTTCAGTGGTTGAAGACACTGGGTGAAATGGCTCAAAGTCGGTCTCAGTGGCGTAAATGTATTCAATTTTTTTTTGTTCTACTAGATCCTAGATTCCATTATTCTCTAGTACTTTCTACAGTTTCACCCCCACCCTATTGAATCATACTGTATTATTAATTTTGTGAATTTAATCTCGTCCTTCTAATGTGGTATGGCAACTTGGACACATACACATTTGTCGACTTTTACGTTACACATGAACGAAATGAATTATTACATTCACGTTCAACAGTTTAAATGATACGCGCGGTTAAACATATAATAGTAATCACAATAATAATAATTTATTTCCTGATATCAGGAGTGATATAAGTTTACAGGTAGGTATTTGGACCAATGAATAAGGTTTAATAGGATGTGGATGCTTCATTCTTTTTGTTATATACTAAGGTGTCAAAGATAGGTAAACAAGTCGATCATATTGATCCCTTAATTACGTGAAATATGATTATAACTGAAATCTGAGAACTGGTGTGCAGTTATTAGAAAATATTTACACTTTCTATAATGAATCCCTCAGAAATGATTTGAAGGATATTGTTTATAGTTGTTTATGCTAACCATTATGGTAATACCAAAGAGTTCTGAATTTCTTGTCTACTGAACATAATAAATGACTATTGTTTGTCTATTTATGCTCAATTACTTAAAGTATGACTATATTTTTAGATTGTAGACTAATTTGAAGTTCAAATGTAATGTAACAATTAAACTAAAAGACCACAAATTTAGATGATGTGTTGCTGACTTGAAATTCAACAACTGGGTGGTATTACACGAATATTTAAAAATCAACTGCATAAGTGTGTACATAGCAAATGAATTGGATCCTATTCATCTTCAAATAAAACTCATTCATGTCAAAGAAATCATTCCTCTTTACAGCTCTTCAAGTAAGTAAAGTATTAATGGTATTTGTTCATAATTCTATGAAAGTAATTTAATTTACAGGAGAGATAAAACTGTATAATTAAATACTCTAATTTTAGCCTGTTATTATTTTATTATTTAGTCAAATGGAATAAAGTTACGTTGTTATGAACATCCCACCAATCTCTAGATAATCAGGAATATCGTGCTTGAAATTTATAATCGTCATTTCCATATTTCACTGAACGTGGTCTCCCTCAAGGGACTACAACTTATTAGATGACTTATCATCGCAATACAGTCTTAATAATCTGCAATATCTTGTTTGTAATGAGACAGATAAACAAATTGCATGCACCAGTGCTTAGAACATTTAATTTATCTCCTCCTAGAACACACAAGAAACGCATGTGATGATGATTAATTCATGCTGCATTTTTGCATGTTAACGTGAATTTACAGTTCTATGCTTGTTAAATATCCTAGAAAACCATTTCCAGTTCGATAGGGAATGCTGGTTCTTTCAGAACTGTTAATGTTTCACTTTGATACTTATCAATTAGAATAAAACATAAGTTCAAAGTCTTCTACAAATTATTACTAACAGTCTTTCATAAAGACAGGACACTTAGAACTTCATCAGGGGAGACTAATCAAAACTAAAATGAAGATAACAGTTTTTATAGGTAACCCAATTACTTTCTCGTATCTAGTCGAATCAAATACTTTTTACTAGTATTAGTTTTATAAGTAGATGTTAGTGTTAAGGCCATAGAAATCTCTATTAATTCTATTTATTCAGTATTATTTATATTTTACAATTTGTTACACACTAATGTTGGTTGTGTACCATTAGGAATTAGGAAATAGTTACATTTGGGTTGGATTAATTTTGTTGAGGTCAGTATTTAATTTATTTGTATTCGTCACAAACTGATCTAGTATGAACTGATTATCACTCTGTACCACAATTTGACTGAGATGATAATTATATTATTAAGTCAGCACAGTGGAAAAGTTAATTAAACCTTCCTTGCGAGACTTAAAGGTCCAGGGATCGATGGATTGAAGGAATCGAGGGTGAACGTTGTTAGTCTCTTACTAGAACGATACAAACTTTCAGTAGTCAGTATGAATCTATCACAAACAACGAATTCAAATACCAATCTCAATAAAATTCACCCCAATCCAACTGTTAGGCATATATGGTTCTACATTTATATAATAGTTGACCTTATATCAGTTTTCAAAATCATGTCTTGATAAATCAATTAGACATTTAAATTTCCAGAAGAAAATTATGTTTTCTGTGAATTTCTGTCTAAATTTCGTGTACAAAAGTCCCCGCCTTGTTAAGTTACTTCTATGGAACGACATTATCTACAGAAACCGAGTAATTGAAATCATTTACTGTGATAGCAGCACAACCAGTTCAATAAGATGAAATGAAGTAGCTAAATTAATTAAACTAGAAAATAACAACTACACATTGCTCAAAAGTAATTCAGTAAACTACTTACTAATTAACTCAGTACATTTGGTAAATTATCACTGTAAAGTTTATCAAGTGCCACAGTTAATTTAAAATCACGAATTGACTTGAATTAGACAACCATTGATATGCACAAATAAAACGACAGCCGATTCGACTCTTCAACAATACACATCCATCAACCCATCAACGATCTATCTCAGGATCATCTGACTCATCGACAAATCCCTCACCATTATACAACTGAACCGGATTCCATCTACTGATATTTCTAACTCAATCAATTTATGATATATTTGTGAGACGTCATCAATTGTCATCTGTGAGTGATTGGTTTGCACCTGACGCGTTTGAACTTGATTGGTGACATCCCGTGACAAGAACTGGTTTTGATTGATTTGAGAATGTAGTCACCATTGATTTCATATTGATTGTAATTGGATATTGTGATGGTTGTTGAGTACTTTCTAATTCTCAATGATTATTTAACTTATACCAATTTATGATATAATTTAACATTCAGCAATCTCTACAATACCCAATTACAAGTAACACAATATTAAAGACCTAGTTAAACATCACAATGGTTTATCACTTTTGTCTGTTATGTCATTTAAAAATTTAGCAATGATTGTTGATAATTTCATTTACAGATTACTTTATTGTATTCACTGAAATAAATCACCTTCTTCATATTAACACTATTCTTATTCTTTTCACTTTAAAGACACATTTCTCTTTTATAACTTTACCTGAAAACTTGTAATCTCATTAGAAACTATACAGGCATATATAGCGAAACTAAAACTTATATAGTTCACTTTGTTCTGTGTGTTTTTTTTTTAAAACCTCCTGAAAAATTTTTTTAGTCCGACTATAACAATTTAAAATGATAATTTATTTACAAATAAATATAGTTTGAAAATTTTACTAGAAAAATCCATCAAAATAGAAAGGATCTTATACAAGAAGATTAGTGGAAATGCTAACACAAACAACAACAACAACAACAATGAATATTTTGAAGATGATCAAATTCAACATAAGTAGTTATATTTCTATGTGATAACCATAAACCAAGAATACTTAAATACTTGGATGAAGAATGATATTAAAGACAGAAAGTGAATGGGAGTGGGGGGGGGGGGAAATAATTTATTAACTAAATTTTTACCTAATTCTCATATTTGAATATTGCGTAAAACAACAAGTAAAAATAAATCCGACAATATAAATCATTGTCAAGTTATGTTTTGATTTATTTTTACAAAATATTAACAAGTATACCTAGTTATCTACCTATTCACTTATCTACGTACTAGTGAAAAATGTTCCAAACTACATTTAGAGAATTGAGTACATATTTTTAATATCAGTGAAAATTTATACTTTATGTTCGTGATCATTTTCTAGTTAACTGGGTATACATTTCATCGTTGTCATTCATTTCTCGCATTTTAATAATTGGTTTTTTTTTGTGTGATGAATGAAATGGAATCTATGACATGAAAAAATAAACCAAGTCGTCATCTATACGAATACTACTACTAGTTGGTCTGTTATAATTTTAACAAAGTTATAAACTAAGAAAATGGTTATGTTATATGTCGAAATCCGATAAATATATTTCATTGAAATGTTCAACGTTTCAACTGGAAGTACTGGAAGCATTAATCAATTTAAATTACATCTGAACATATCTATGAATGAAAACCAATAATTGAAAGAAAACAAGGAATAAAGCAAATGAAGGTTAGATTTAAAAGCTCTTGGTTACAGAAATAAAAATTGAAATCCGATGGGTGAAGTTAGCTTGTAAGAAATCCTGGATTTCCATGTACGTTTTCGATGAATTTATAAGAGGAAATCGTTCGAACTGTAGGAATTTTACGAATGCCACTTAACGCATGACACGTTACATCGTAGGTATTCTTGACAGAATTACAAGAGTGATAAGCCATATATATATATATATATATATATATATATATATATATATACTGACCGGCTATTACATAGTGATCGGAAGTGAATTTGCCTACTCTTTCAATGTTGACTGAAATTTATATGCATCGTTTAAATGTGGCCAAATTGATCTATGAATCGCATAGTTTGATGATAACGTTCTTACTATACAACTGAGTTTTTAAAAACAGACAGATTATTTGGTTCTTATATGATAGGATACACACTATGATAATGAGTACGAACTAGAGTGAAACTTAATTCCATAGTATCCTGCCAACAATGTCAAATCACTTAATATCATATATTTTGAAGGTGATAATGTCACGTAAACTAATTGTCACAATATTTCAAGACTGATAGTGTCTAACCATTACCAACAATTTCAGAAACATGGTATTCGTCGTTACTCATTGATCAGTCAGTGGAACTCTTAGAATTCTTCAAACACTTTGATAGTCACAATAGAATTAACGTAGCGACAACATCATACAGGATAAGTGAATTGTACTGAATCATATAGTAATAATTATATAAATGCTGTCACAGGCACTCTAGGAATGTAATTTAATGAATTAAAAGCTACTAGAGACTGCCACTTGTAATTGTAGTAACCACAGCAACCAGAAATGTTAATAGGAACATGTTAACTAGATTTCTAATTGTATTTTAATGTGATAGAATAGGATTGTTGTAGTAACTCTAGGTGGTTTTTAATGACAATGAAATGAAATCGTAAGCCCATAAGTACCCCAAAGAAACATGACCATCAATGTCACTAGTGTTACATTTTAGTAATATTCATTATAAGTATAAGCCACGGGAATAATAAAGTTAGGTAGCTAGACATACAGACGAGAAATCTGAGGCATGAATAAAGTAAGCCAATAAAACTACAAAATTAACCATACACAAGGTATGGAACAATCTAAGTGAATGAAATCGCTTACTTTACTATCATATGATGCTTAAGACCAGTATTCAGTTCATGTGAGCATAAGCTCGTATAAAGATGCTTTTATGTTGACGAATTAGCAACACATCTGACCTATCAACCCATATGGAAAAGGTCAGTCAGATGCAATATCAGATATCAAACAAACAAGACAACCAACAGGAGTACAAGACCCAGAGAAGACAATGAATTTCACGAAAATATCTAGACACACTCAAGGTCGTCAATACTATTCGTGGATTAAGTAAAACGTTCGCTGCGACACGGAAATAGCATTTATAATGTCATCCAATACAATATCTGCCAACCGGTGGCAATGGATGAAGTCGCGAAATTAGCACACGCATTGAAATTAAAGACATCAACCGCTTGAAGCCAGTTCAGTGGTATAATGATTAAACGTTCGCGGTGATGCTTGAAGGTTGTGATCTCTATGCTCATCCTGGTGGAGGTTGTAAGGACGTACTGCGGAGGTTTCTTATACTAGGATGAAACGTCTGTCTAGTGATGGTTGTTTTCTCTGGAGTCAATTCCCATAACACTCAGTTGCAAAAATTATTTACTTAACAAGTAGAATTTGTAAAATATTGGTCAATCTGGTCAATTTATGCGCTTCATCGAATTACATCATTTACTTCATATTCTATGCATCCGAAAAAGCATCTTTTCATATCATAAAAACTACATAATTAATCTCCAGATATTTGCTTAAGTTTAATTTTGGAGTAGAGTAATTCTTTCTGGTAAATTCTAACCAAATCAACAGGTAGAGTAGCTTAATTTATCATCAGTGTATCAGTAAATTATTCATGGAAAACTAGATGCACTACCGTTATATTTTGGAATGCGATTAGCATTGGAAATGAGAACACAAGTTTTGTTTTATTTTGGGCTCATTAGCTGAATCCACCTGCATTATAGTGGCAATGTTTATATTGAAACTACAATCCATTACCTGTGGCTTTTAAATGTAATACGTTATCCGTTAAGCTACCAAAGTCAAGATAACTAGAAACTTGAACGAATTGAGCATCAACTAGAATTTCGAACTTATTAATAGAAAATCACGAAGTTTCAGTCTTGAAGATTAACAACAAAAATATATAACCCTATACATGAAAACACAGTAAAACGTGTCTGAGAGAAACGATTCCTATTTAATTCATGTGAACACAGTTTAAATGAAAAAAAGAAAATGCCACTGTTTTTCTTATCCCACCTTAATTACAAACATTTTCACGTTCAGATATTAACTGAAAATGACTGACTGACTGACTGATGTACTAATTCTAGTCACTAGAATTAAGTTGTTTGCTTAATTAACCCATAACCTAATGAATACACTTAATAGAATTTAATTTTGGTACATAAATTAACCAGAATGAAAATATTATTGTTAATTGTAATAATAACAACTTATAATTTATCTTCTCTTTCTTGTACAATTGACAATTACATTAATAATTTCTAACTTTTGTTTAAACTATATTCAGTATCTATGCCAATAATTAGATGGATAAGCTTAGTGGTTTTAATGTAGACACTTCATACTAAACTATTATTAGTTGATAATGTGGGATGGAAAGCTTTTATATATATATATATATATATATATATATATATATATATATATATATATATATATATATATATATATATATATATATATATATATAATCGCCAAAATGTACACTTAGTTGAATAAATCATATTCAATATTCAATGAATACATTAAAACAAAATGGTACATAAGAGATTTTAGGCCTTAACTATAGTTTGTTGTTTATTGTTCACTCAGAAATGTTTATTTTGTCAATGTAAATAACAATGATAAGTTAAATGAAAATGACTCTGAAACATAATGATGCTTATTTTATGTAAAATGTAGAAAGGTTATGGAATTAATAACTAGTAGGATATTCTTATATGCATATGCATATATTGTACTAATTAACAAGCATATTGCTTAGCAACAAATGTTTGTTTCTGTGATTTAAATGTGAACCTTTTATTAAGTATTGTACTATTCATTAAAGCGTTTTAAAAACCAGTCCATTATAACTGTTTTCCACAGATTGACCTCTATTAAGTAA